>JAKSZT010054512.1:2015276-2141708 GCA_026826555.1 Tolypeutes matacus
TAACAATGTTCAACTCTCCTGCGTACAACCGGAAACGCATTAATTCCATACAGAAAAAGGTGTAAGTCCTTGTGTAATATTCACTCTTAAACTTGATGTCCTTAAATATTATGACATGAAACTAATACAATTTGTCATATTATAAGGGAAAGGGTTGGGGAAGAAAACAAAGAAATTCATTTTGTGTACATATACAATCAAACTCATAACGAAACAAGGAAGAAAGATTCATGACAATTACAGTCCTCGTTTCTGTAACAGGTCACATGGTCGAAGTTCATATTTACCCCTACCTTCTTCCACTATCCATTCCATGTTCCCGTTTCCCTCAGCAAGCACTTCAGCTGACCATGGTTCTTTGCCTGGTGGGGTGACCCAAACTTTCATTCCTGAAGACTCTGGGCCATTGTTAGTCATCCTTGGATTGGGTTGTTGCAATTTTCTATTGACTTTAATCACAAGGCATGGCAGTACTAGGAGATGCCCTAGAGGAGCTTCTGTATTCCAGGCAAACTCTTCTTTACCCCCATTATATAGATGTAGTCCTATTTCTCCTTGAAAGTCAGGATCAATCACCCCAGCCAGTGCAGTAATTCCCTTCTTTGCCTATTGATTCATAGGTAAGAGGAGCCTGATGTGGCCAGGCGGCAGTCTTAACTTCCAGTTCAATGGAATCATTGTTGTGTTCCCTGCTGGCAGCACACCTGTTTTTGTGAATAAAACCTGTAGACCAGCAGAGCTTAAGGTTGCAGGGACAGGAAGCAAACTTTTCCCTAGTGGGTCACTAGGGGTAATAGTGAGTGGTGCCACTCCCATTTCCACCCCTTGATTCCTGGACCCATGAATCCTGGTTATGGGAGAAATAGCATCAAAGAGTGGACGCTGATTTAGAGCATACACAGCCCCCAGGAGAACATTGCCCCGGCCCTGCAAGGTATTGCCACCTAGTTGGCGCCATAAATGAATCTTCAAAAGGCCATTCCACTGTTCTATCAATACAACTGCTTCAGGTTGATGGGGAACATGGTAAGAACAGCGAATTCCATGGGCAAGGCTGGGGCAATATCCAATAAGGGTTTACTAGCCAGAATATATAATGAAATCCTACAACTCAAAAATAAAAAGACAACCTGCTTTAAAAATTAGCAAAAGACTTGAATGGACATTTCTCCAAAGAGGATATACAAATGTCTAAAAAGCACATGAAAAGATGCTCAATATCATTAACTATTAGTGAAACAAAAATCAAAACCACAATGAGGGACCATTTCACCCAAATTAGAATGGCTATTATGAAAAAAAAAAGAAAGAAAGAAAGAAAATTGCAAGTGTTTGAGAGGATGCAGAGAAATAGGAACACTTATTCATTGCTGGTGGGAATGTAAAAAGGTACAGCCTTTTCTGTGGAAGATAATTTGGCAGTTCCTCAGAAATCTAAGTATAGAATTACCATATGACCTGACAATCCCACTACTAGATATATATAAGAATTTAGAGCAGGGACTCAAAAGATATTTGCACACAAATGTTTATAACAGAATTATTCACAATTGCCACAAGATGGAAGCAGCCCAAGGATCCATTAACCAATGAATGCATAAACAAAATATAATATATATTCAGACTGAAAAAGAAATAAATTTCCAATTCATATGACAACATGGATGAACTTTGGAAACATCATGTTGAGTGAAATATTCCACATGCAAAAGAACAAGTATTGTATGATCTAGATTATATGTTACCAGAGGCTGGGTTAGGGGTGGGGTTTGGGACATTAATGCTTTAATTGTACAGAATTTCTATTGGTGTTGAATGTAAAATTTTGGTAATGGATGGCAGTGATAGTAGCACAACATTAGAATGTAATTAACAGCACTGGATTATATATGTGAATGTAGTTAAAAGGCAAAATTTTAGTTTGTGTGTATTACTAGAGTAAAAATGAAAATAAAAATACATTAGAAAAAGGACAGCAGTGGAATTGCAATCTGAATAAATCTAGTGATTGGTTTAAGAAAAATTATTACAAAGTCCACCTTAATGACAAACACGAAGGGTCTGCTTGGTCTGGGAGAAATAAGAATGAAGATGATGAAATGAACTGAGACTACAGCAATACCTAATCACAGCCCATAATCCTTTCCTCATCCAGCCACTGATCTGGGAGCAGTGCTCTGCTTCCCACTCAAGGAACTATGAATTGCACATTAGCTGTTAACCTCTTTTGGGTCCAAGCACACAGAAGAGCATTTGAACTGAGTTTGAAAGCCTGAAATGAAGAGATGAATTCAGGCAGGTTTTATTTACCATAAATAAATGTTACATATATTTATCAAATTTGAGAGTGAAAAATAAATCAGCGTTCAAGTGCAAATAAATACCATCTCCGAGAAGAAAGTGTAACATTGGCTTAAAATGGTAAGAATGTGGGGTTAAAATACCCTATATATGAAATGGTGAAAGCAAACTTCAGCCTTGCAAAATGATAATTGGAATTATTGTTATAATATCCACAACCTGACTCCAACACACCTTCAAAGTCCCGTTTCTCAATATTTTCCACTCTTCTCCACCACAATCCTATGTTGAAGCCTCATTACACTTTGTGTGATTCCCTGAACATATCAAACCCTTTAATACCTCTATGCCTTTGCGTCTTCTCTTCCCTCTGAATTGAATGTCTTCTCTCTCTTATCATTACCCAGTGCTCTTCTTTATCTTGAAAATCCACATACCTTAAAGTCCACCCTCAAATGTTACCTTCTTGGTGAATGACTGTCATGTCAACTGGTTATGTATATGCATGTATATTTATATGTATATACATTCACACCTAGAAGGGCAGTATCACATCATTATCATTTTATAAAGTATTTGTTTCCATGTCTTTCTCCTCTTCTTTGTGATGAACCCATTGCAGAGAAAGTCAACTATAGCCCTCATTCCTAGGACACTACCTGGCACAGAGTTGGTTTTCAGTAACTGTTCTTGTAATGAAAGAGTTACTAACCAAAATAATCTGGAACAAACATGGACTACGAGGAGAAGAGTAGAGAGAAAAAGAGAAATATTTTTTCTTTAATCATGTCTTCTGCTGGAATCCTATCAGCAGCCCCACCACCACTACCACCAGCCCTTTACACCCAGAAATAAAATATCTCCCTATCTTTGAATAACAAAAACTCAGATCTATTGAAGAAACAATTGTGTCTATTAATTAGGCTTGAATGAAATGTTCATGTAGGGTGGTAGAGAGGAAATAGTTGGGATCAAATTGTGGAGGGAACTGAATTTTAGACTAAGAAATTTGAACTTTATCCAGTAGGTAATGGGAGCCATTTGGAAACTGTTTGGCAGGGCACAGCATATCCCAAAAGACATATTCAGGAGATTACTGTGGCTATAATATATAGGATAGTTTGAACTGGAAAAGGCCAAGATGTTTAGAAGATTATTGAGGAATAAAGCTAATTATTAAGAGGAAGTTAGTAAAGAAGAAAGGGACTAATATTTGTGGGCACCTTCTGTGTGCCTGTCACTGTTGCAGCAACTTTACATACATTATATCTCATTACATACATTATATCTATAAAAAGTTATCAGTAGACCCAGTACAGGAGGAAGAAAATATTTAGACTAGTTAAATAAATTGCCAAATGTCAAAGCTGGGATTCAAACCCTGGTCTGTTGGATGTCAAAGTCTAGATTGGATACCCTGATTTATTTACATACCCTAGAGGCAATTGAGAACAGAAATTCCTTTCCTTCAAAAAGACCAGTTCCTGAGATTTCTTTCCATTTCCTTTCCATCCTGAAAACTTTAAATCCCATTCCAATACTCAGGAGATTTTCTTTCTTTGTCTTTTCACTCAGAATATACCATCAAAAGGTCAGAAGTGGTCATGCTGGAAGTGGTGAGGGAAAGGCCAGGGAAGAAAGAATACATTCTTCATAGCTTCTCTCACCAGAACTATCCTAGCTGCCCTAGACCTGAACCCATTTCCTTCTTTCCAGATCCCCACATTCTTCCTACCTCCAGCCCAAGCCCCAAACAAACTTTGAGAAAAAATGACTAAGTATAGCTTAAAACTGGTTCTTCTCTGAAAAGAAGCTAAAACTGAATTCATCTTGAGTGGCTAAAAGCCCAATGTTAGTTTTTATGTGCCCATTTGTTTCTCCAGAGACAAAGTAAGAAACAAGAACAAGAAATTAAGTAAGAGAACCTTCTCCAACATTTGTTCCCTTTCTCACCATACTACCATGAAAACCCCTCAGGAAACCTACAAAAAGCTGTGTGACTGCTTTGATTTGGGAAAGTAAGGAGGAGGTAGTTGTGCGATTGTTCCAAAGAAGTTTTATTTTCTTCTTAAAAAACATTAGCCCATCAAGGCAGAATCTAAAACAGTGCCTGACACATAGTAGATAATTCAAAGGAAGCTATTATGCAGTGATAGAATTCTAGAATACTCTGCATAATATTGTATTTAATAGACATTTTGTATTACCTGGGTTTTGATGGATTGGCCTGATAACTTAATCATCATTTACAACACTGTTTCTATGGGAAAATGTAAGTGGAGTACAAAATAATCAGCGTAAAATAAACTTTTTTAATTCAGGTTTGGTACTGCACTAGTCAAGGTAGAGAGTGATCAGAGTAGTTACAAGGAGCCAGAAAGGAAGGGAAAGGTTTAAACTATAACAATAATATATATAATTGCTGACATTTATTAAGTACTTCAGTATGTACTCAGCACTGACATAATAAATTAATATTCACTATCTTACTTTATCCTCAAATAATTCTATAAGCTAGGTCTCTATCATTATCATTTGCATTTTACAGAAGAGAAAATTGATGGAAAGGGAGGATAAGTTACTTGTCAAAAGAGGCAACTAGCAAGTGGAGGTTTCATGTTTCAAAACCAAAAGGTCTGGCTCCAGAGTCAACATTCTTAATGATTGTGCTATACTACATAAAACTGATAAGATCTATTCATTAAATTTGAGGTACAAGAGAAAGAAAGAAATCAAGAATGACTCTCAGTTTCCAAATATGGAGTAAAGTACAGCACAAATGGCAAAATATTTATTTTAAGATCCATTTCTACCTGATAGCCAAAACTGGATTTGAGGCATTTCAGTTTGGACAACAATTTCTTTGTGAAGTGCCTATGCCCACTCATCACAGATAGGAATTTTCAAAATTCTTGTCTTTACATCTATTATGCAATCTGTCAGATTGTACAATAATTCTCTGTTTATATGTTGTCTTTCATATTAGGCGATAAAATAAGCTTTGCATACCAGAAACTAGCAATATTTTCGCTTGATGATATTTTGTGAGTATATGTGTGTATGGGGAGATGTGCTTGGTTTCAGATATACTTAAATTGATAAACCCTTACATGTGGAAATATTTAGGAAGATGTAGGTGATTTAAATCCAGAGTTTTGATTTTCAAAAAATGGGCTAGAGAAGTAGCTATTTAGTTTCCTTAATAGAGATACTAGCTAACACTATTTATGTAGAAAAGGCTTCTAAGGAGAGAAAATATTTTACGAACTTTATGTCAATATGCCAGTGAACCATTTGCATGTACAAGGCAGTAATTTAACATAGGTAAACCAAACCTTAAGAGAAAGGAAAAGGCTCATTTGGAAGGTCTCTTCTAGGAGAATATATGGTTAGTTCCTTAAATGAAACTGATATCAAAAGCTTAGAGCAGGGAGAAACATGTAGGAATTGGCATTCCTCACCAAAACACTTGAAATTTCAAGTGAGAAAATTGTTGGTGTGACTCCAAAAGGAAATCAAATACAAAATAACAAGTTGTATCTTGGACAAGTTCCTCTCTTTTTCTTTTGAAATTTAATTTCAGGACTTTGTTCTAATACCTAGGTATGAATTTAACAAAAAAATAGAAACACTTGTACACTGGAAACTTCAAAATATTGATAAAATAAATCTAAATAAATTTTGAAGATCTAAGTCTTCATTCAAAATATATAGAGAGATATGCTATGCTCATGAATTACAAGGCTCAAGTTGTTAAGATATCAATTTGACTCAAAACGATCATGGACTTCTTGGAAAGCCCAATGAAAATCCCATCAGGAATCTTTTAGTAGAAATTGACTAGATGGTTTTAAAAACTATGAGTCCTAGGAAGATGGCATTGGAGTAGGCAGGCAAGGCTCAACTCTCTCACAAAAACAATGGAAAAAGGGCCAAAAGCTGTCCAAGGGACCTGCTTTGGGAGTCAGCAGACCCGGACAGTGCTATACAACTTCCAGGAGGGTAAGGGATAGAGAGACAAAGAAACTGAAATAACAAACATGAGTTACCAAACCCCCACGGCAGCCGCGAAGGGCTCCCACCCCCCACCCTCAAGATGTTAAGCCTGAATACAATCCATGGCTCACTACAGCTGACTGTGAGGGGAACAGATGTCTTCCTCCCAGTCAGCTGTTACAAGTGTAGAAGGAGGATGAGTCAGAGGGCTTTTCTTCAATGAATTCAATCAGCAGAGCCTGCTTTGAATCTTGGCTCTGGCCAGACCTAAAATACTGGGAAGCAGGGGTTGAAAGAAACACCTCCATGGAAAGGTTCACTGACGTGTGCCATATGCTGGCCAGGCAGGAAATTGCAAAGAGAAAAACTGCTTGTAGTTCTCTCCTTAGCCCCCTGGGAGAAAATTGCACTGCATTAGTGAGTCACTGGCCTGACTTAGATAACTTAAGCTGGGAAAGTTTAAAGAAGAAGTTGAACCAAAAATTGAAGATGAACTGTAAAAAAAAAAACACTAGGCAAGAGAGAAAAATTGACCATCAGAGTAAAGTCACACAAAATGTTCAGATGCCTATATATCAGCAAAAATTACAAGCCAATCTAGGAAAAAGGAAGGGATGGCCCAGACAAAGGAACAATCCAAACATCCTGATGAAATACAGGGTTTAAGAAAACTAATCAATGATAATCACACAAATCTCCTAAATCAGTTCAAAGAATTGAAGGAAAATATGAGTAAAGAGATAAAGGATATTAAGACAACACTGGGTGAGCATAAAAAACTATTTGAAAGGCTGCAATGACAAGTAACAGAGCTTATGGAATTAAAGACAGTAGGGATGAGATTAAAAATACATTACAGGCACACAACAGCAGATTTGAATTGCTCAAAGACAGAATTAGTGAACTCAAGGACAGAACATCCAAACTGGAAAAGAAAAAAGAAAATAAAGTGAAAAGAATGGAAAAATGGAACAGGGTCTCAGGGGATTGAATGGCAATGTGAAACGCACAAATATACGTGTTATCCATGTTCCAGAAGCCGAGGAGAGAATGGAAAAGGACAGAAAAAATATTTGAGGAAATAATGACCAAAAACTTCCCAACCCTTATGGAATGTGTATGTGAAATATACACTACAGATAATACTTAGAGTTAAAAGACTGATGATACTACCTCATAATCTGCAACCAATGTTCTGCAACAGTGTGGTGTTTTGGCAAAGGGTTGTTGTACGGGAATTCTACATATATGTATGGTTGTTTTGTAAGTTCTAAACTTCTGTAATAAAAATATATTAAAAAACTTTCCAACTCTTATGAAATATATAAATATACAAGAAGGACAATATACCCCAAAGAGAATAAATCCTAATAGACCTACTGAGACACACAATATTTAATATGACAAATATCTGAGAGAAAGAGAGGATTCTGAAAACAGAAAGAGAAAAACAATGCATCAAAAACAAGGGAACCTCATTAAGTTTAAGTGCCAAAGTTTCATCAGAAACAATGGAAGTGAGAAGTGATATAATGTATGTAAGGTACTGAAGGAGAAAAACTGCCAGCAAAACTTTCCTCAAAAATTAAGGTGAGTTTAAAGTCTTCACAGACAAAAACAAAAACAAAAACAAAAAAAACAAGAGTGTATAGTATGTTACCAAATGACAAGAATTATAAGAGATACTAAAGGGAATGCTGAAGCCTCAAAGGAAAAACAGGGGCAAGAGACTTGGAGAGAGTTTAGACATGAAGATTAGAAGGAATGGTATAATAAAGGGTAAAAAGATAAACAATATCACGACAAGGCAATGGAAAACAAAGACTAAAATGGATGAAGTGAGTCATGCCTTTAACAGTAATAACACTGAATGTCAATGGCTTGAACTTCCCCAATAAAAGACATAGAGATAGAATGAATAAAAAATATGAGCCATCTATCTGCTGTCTACAAGAAACACACCCAGACATAAGTACAAAACCAAGTTGAAACTGAAGGATTAGAAGAAGATATTCCACAAAATAGTAAAGAAAAAAGACTGGGAGTAGTGATGTTAATATTAGACAAATACATATTTTAAAAACAAAACTTATAAGAGATGAAGTAAGTCATTTTACATTAATAAAATGGGCAATTCAGCAAAAAGAAATATATATAATAAATATTTATGCACCTAACATGGGTGGATCAAGATACATGAGACACAAAATGGCAAAACTGAATAGAGAAATAGATGTCTCTACAATAATGGTTAGAGGCTTCAATACCCCACCTTCAATATTGGATAGAACATCTGGACAGAGAATAAAGAAACAGGCAGCTTCAAGAATATGATAAATGAACTAGGCCTAACATATTTATAGAGCATTACAACCAAAATTAGCAGGCTATACATTCTTTCCAAGCACTCATGGATCCTTCTCCAGAATAGATCACATGTTTGATCCCAAGACAGGTCTCAGTAAATTTCAAAAGATTGAAATTGTACAAGCACCTTCTCTGATCATAAGGGAATGAACCTGGAAATCAATAATGGACAGAAAAAGGGAAATTTCATAAATATATGGAGATTAAATAATACACTCTTACAAAATCGGTTGGACAAAGAAGAAATTACAAGAGAATTCAGTAAAAACCTTCAGATGAATGAAAATGAGAACACAACATATCAAAACCTATGGGAGGCATACTTACCTGGCAGGGGAGATACCATGATCATGAAGGTGGTTTTCCCAGGGCAAGCCTTATCCATTGCACTCCGGATGTTCTGACCCCTGCGATTTCCCCAAATGTGGGAAACTCGACTGCATAATTTGTGGTATTGGGGGACTGCGTTCGCACTCTCCCCTGTTAAAAAAAATAAATAAAACAAAAAACCTGTGGGAGGGAGTGGATGTGGCTCAGGCAGTTGGGTGCCTGCCTCCCAAATGAGAGGTCCCGGGGCTCAGTTCCTGGTGCCTCCTAAAGAAGACAAACAAACAATGGGCAGACAACAAGCAGACATCAAGAAAAAAACAATGAGCAAAGACAATAAGCAAACAAAACTGAGCAGACAAGCAGTAAAACAATGAGCAGACATTGAGCAAAAACAATGAGCAAGACAATGAGCAGACAATGAGCAGACAGCTAGCAAAAACAAAAAACGAGCAGGAAGCGGATGTAGCTCAAGGAGTCGAGCACTGGCCTCCCATAGGGGAGGTCCCAGGTTTTGGTCCTGATGCCTCTGAAAGAATAAACAAAAGAGACAATGAGCAGACAACGAACAGACAATGAAGTAGACAACAAGCAAAAACAATGAGTAAACAGATGAGGGAGACATGTCGGGTGGGGAACCTATGGGACACTGCAAAAGCAGTGATAAGAGAGAAATTTATAGCCCTCAATACCTACATTAAAAAAAGAAGACATAAAATTGAAGATTTGACTGCACACTGGGAGGAAATAGAAAAAGAAGAGCAAACCACTACCAAATATTAAAGATCAGAGCAGAAATAAATGAAATCAAGACCAAAAAAGCAATAGAGAGAATCAGAGCACCAAAAGTTGGTTCTTAGAGAAGAACAACAAACCCTTAGCTAGAATGACAAAGAAAAACTGGGAGAACACACAAATAAATAAAATCAGACATGAGAGGAAGGACATTACGTCTAACTCTACAAAAATAAGAGAGATCTTAAGAGGATACTATGAACAACCCTCTACCCAAAAGCTAGACAACATAGATGAGATGGAAAATTCCTAGAAACATATGAACCACCTACACTGACCCTGGAAGAAACAGAAGACCTCAACAAGTCAAACACAAAAGAAGAAATTGAAATAGCCATCACAAACCTCCCAAAGATGAAAAGGCCAGGACCAGATGTTTTCACAGATGAATTCTGGCAATCATTCAAAGAAGATTTAACACCAATCTTCCTCAAGCTCTTCCAAAAATTTGAACAACCAAGAATGCTACCAAACTCAAATAGCCAAAAATCTCTTTAAAAATGAAGAAAAAAGTTGGAGGACTTTTACTTCCTGACTTGAAAACAAATTACTTAGATACAGTGGTAAAAACAGCATGGTACTGGCATAAAGACAGACAGATTGACCAATGAAACTGAAACAAGAATTCAGAAGTAGACCCTCATATCTAGGTCAAGTTATTTTAAACAAGGCTGTCAAGCCCACCCAACTGGGCAATGACAGTTATTGAAAAAATGGTCCTGGGAGAAAAGGATATCCATATCAAAAGAAGGAAAGTGGACCCTTATCTCAAACCTTATACAAAGATAAACTCAAAATGGATAAAGGACCTAAATATTAAAGAAACAACCATAAAACTCATAGAAGAAAATGTAGGAAAACCTCTTCATGATCTTGTGGTAGGAGATAGTTTCTTAAAACTTAAACCCAAAGCACAAGCAACAAAAGAAAAATGGATAAATAGGACCTTCTCAAAATTAAACACTTTTGCACCTCAAAGGTTGTTGTCAAATGGGTGAAAAGATAGCTGACTCAATGGGAGAAAATATTTGGCAATCACATATTCAATAAAGGTTTAACATACAGGATACACAAAAAATATTACAATTCAACAATAAAATGACAAAGTACCTAATTAAAAAATGGGATAAAGGGGAAGCGGCTGTGTCTCAATCAGCAGGGCTCCCGTTTACCATATGGGAGGCCCCGGGTTCGGTTCCCGGGGCCTCCTGGTGAAGGCAAGCCCACCTGCACAGCATGGTTAGCTGACCCAGCGAGCACAAGCAGCAAGGGGGGGATAAATGAATAAATAAATAAAATCTTTAAATAAAAAAATGGGATAAAGACTTTAAAAAATATTATCCAAAATATTATCCAAGGAAGAAATACAAATGACAAAGAAACATATGAAAAAATGTTCAACATCACAAGAGACGAGGAAAATGACAGGCTGTTATGCCAGGCCCTTAACATTGATGATTGTGCTTATGAACCTTTCCTTGTGAAATTGAAACTTAGCCTAGTATTATATACAGCTTAAGAGTTACCTCCTGGGAGTTAGTTCATCCGAATATACATGAAAGATGTACAAGGTTGTTCAAGGGATCAAGGGATGGGGCATAGTCACAATGGGTGGACAATCACACAATAAATGAGGGAATCTGAATTCCTAGCCTGGAGAGCTCTGCCACAGTCTCCAAGGGAGCAGCAATAGTCCTCTGAGTGCAGGGACAGTGTCTGTCAAAAGAGGATGACCCACTGATGTGTTCTTTTTATTGATGACTACCCTTGTGAGTCTTTGCTCTTATAACTGAGACTTAGCCTGCAGTTATGGGGTGCCTAAGGGTTGCCACCTGAGACCCTCCTTGTTGCTCAAATGTGGCCTCTCTCTAAGCCAAACTCAGCATATGAATGCATTACCTTCCCCCCAACGTGGGACATGACTCCCGGTGATGAGCCTCCCTGGCAACGAGGGATTAATACCAAGTGCCAACTGGCAACACAACTGGAAAAAGACCTTGAATAAAAGGGGGAAAAGGTAAAGACAAATGAGTTCAAGTGGCTAAGAGACTTCAAAGAGAGTCGGGAGGTCATCCCAGAGGCAACTCTTATGCACACCTCAGTAGGAGCTCATGGAACGTCAAGGTGCCTATCACCCCACACAGAGGGGTTCCTGGGAGCTCTGAAGACACCCAGGTCCTATATAAGGGGGGATAGCCCCAGAGACTGATGCCTTGTCAGTGGGCTCTGTTTTGGAGTCTGTGCTCCTGAGAGTGACAGAATTGGACTCAAATAAGTCCTCCCTGCACATGGTTCATCAGTCCCTTTCTATTCAAACCTATATGTGATGTTGGAGTTTTTAGGTATACTTCCAGAGACTGGAGCCTGTGGCCTACCTATGGGCCAGGTGTGCGTGGAATCTCGGTGGAGCTGCAACTCCTACCCTACAGCTCAATGGACTCATCCAAGTCACCTGGTGAGGAGACAACGATGGGCAACGGCCATCCCAGGGATTGGAGAGGGCCTGCATCTGCAGGCAGGATCATCCCACCCACCATATCCATGGGATGTAAGCCCTCTCCCACTTGGAGGTGGAATGAACATCATCATCCCAGTCCCCTCAGGATTGGGGGAAGAACTATGGACTAGAGTGGACTTGATGGTAGTCTATTGTACACATATGGCGATTCTAGCAATGGAAGAAATTATAACAATGAGTTGGAGCCAGTGGCCACTTGACACTTTCGGGGCAGGGAGGGGATGTGCAGTTGAAATACAGGGCTTCTTTAGGATTTGGAGGTTGTCCTGAGTATCATTGTGGCAATGGATGTAGGCCATTTTAAATCAGCACACACCACTCAGAACTGTGTGGGAGAGACTGTGGTCTACGATGTGAACTGTGGTCTATGGTTGGTGGCAAGGCCCCAGGATACATAAGTCCATTGAGGGTGGTGGACCACACTTTTGGGAGATGTTTTTGTGGGATGTGGTGGGAGGTGTGGGAGGTGGGCAACATGGGAATCCCGGTGGGTTCCGTGTAATATTTTAGATAATCTAAGCACCTCTTAAAACATATATATATATATAAATAACATTTTTGTAAGCAAATGCACATATATGCATATATATTTATATATCATTTTACAAATATTGGTATGTATTGTGAAAATTTTGACTTTTACTCACAATAAAAAATAAATAAATTATAAAAAAAAAAAAGAGTTACCTCCTGAAGCCTCCTTGTTGCTCAAATGTGGCCTCTAAGCCAAACTAAGCATATAAATGCACTACTTTCAAACCAGTGTGGGAAATGACTCCCAGGTATGAGCCTCCCAGGGACCAAGGGATTATTACTAAGCACCAACTAGCACTGCATCTAGAAAAAGACCTTGACCAAAAGGGGGAATTGGTGAATACAAATGAGTTTTTATGGCTAAAAGATTTCAAAGGGAGTCGGGAGGTTATGTTTATGCAAGTCTCAGCAGGATCTCATTGACTGCCACAGTAAACAGTGCCTCAAACAGCAGGGGTCCTGAGGGCTTTAGAGATATCCAGAAACTATAAGCAGGTCAGAGAGCTCAGGAATTCGGCACCCTGTCAGTTGGCTTTGCTTTTTGAATTTATGCTCCCCAGTATAACAGATTTAGATGCATTTGTAGTTTCCCTACAGATGGCTCTTCTGCCCCTTTTATTTGAATGTATAATTAGCACTATACTTGTTAAATATATGTCCCAGAGACTTAAATTTTTGGCTCATTAAAGTGTCAATTGAATCCTGAATCTCAGCAGATTTGCAACACCTACTCCCCAAGTCACTAGAAATGACCCAGGACAACTAACAAGGAGATGATGATGGACAATGCCCATCCCAAGGAACAGAGAGGGTCTGTAATTGCAAGCAAGATATTTACATCCATCTGCCCCATGGGATCTAAGCACCCTCTCAATTAGAAGCAGAGTGAGCATCACCATCCCCAAATCCTCAAGATTGGGGAATCAACAATGGAATAAAGTATAATTATTATTATTATACTATAGACTTATTATTCTAGCAATGG
This sequence comes from Tolypeutes matacus, assembly GCA_026826555.1. Lineage (NCBI taxonomy): Eukaryota > Metazoa > Chordata > Mammalia > Cingulata > Chlamyphoridae > Tolypeutes > Tolypeutes matacus. Next base: position 2,029,100 of record JAKSZT010054512.1, read on the forward strand.
AAGATCTCTTAACATTGATGTAAAGGCAGAGCCCACCAGAGGTTCTGAGGGATAGGAGCGGGAAGAATAGGTGTAATATGCAGAAATTTTTGGGACATTGGAGTTCCTTTGCATGACATTGCATTGATGGATACAAACCATTGTATATCTTGTCAAAAATTACAAAATTGTGCAGGACAAAGTGTCCACTCTAATGTAAACTGTAGTCTATAGTTAGTAGCAATGCTTCAATATGGGTTCATCAATTGTAACAAATGTACCATACTAATAAAAGATGTTGTTAATGTGCGAAAGTTTCCGAGGGGGAGGAAGTGCGGCATATGGGAACCCCTTATATTTTTTATGTAATATTTATGTAATCTAATGGTTCTTTGTAAAAAATTAATTACAAAAGAAAAAGATATTGGGGAGTTATTGGAAAATGGCATTGTTGTAGATAGGCACTGTGCAGTTCTTTCACACAAAAGGCAAAAACCTATGTGAGTGAGCTGTTCTAGGAATCCAAAGAGCAGGAGGCTGTAGGAGATGGTCCAGGGAGGAGCAGGACAAAGAGACAAAGAGCCCAAGGGACAGCTGTGAGATGCTCGCCTCTGTGTCCTCCGAGGAACTACTTGCTCTCCCAAGCCAGCAGAGTGGGAGAGAACATTCCTTAGGAGGAAGAGGGGTCTGGCAAAGGGTGGAGAGTGGTTTCCTTTTAGTGGGGTTGGCCACCTTGAGCCCCCTTTGAAACTTGGGGAGAATCGAGAGAGTGATAAGGGATGCAGCTAGCTCTTTTATGGTAGGGAAGTTATAGACAAAGTTTCTACTGTTTTGTTTTACAAATTTTGGATTTTTTCTTTATCATTTATTTTATTTGCTAAAATTGGATACATCACCTGTGGAGGGCAGGCTTCACGGTGATTAACTGATGAGCACCAGCAGGCTGAGAAAGTCCCTAGAAGCCTAAGAAAGAAGGCTGTTTTTCCTGGGTTCTTTCTTTATTGCTGTTTTGTCTCTGTTTGTTCTTTTCCCTTTCTTTGTTTTCTTTTTTTTTTCTTTTACTTCTTTTTTCTACCTATTTTATTTCTCTTCTTCCCTTCATTTTTCTGTCTTCTGAATTCTATTGCTTTTCTTCCATTCCAACAATTCTTGTTTGGTCTTCATTTTTCTTTTTCTCTCTCTCTCCATTTTTTCCATCTATTCTCTTCTCATCTACTTGGCTTTTTAATTCATTCTATTTTTCTCTTTATTTTTGGTTCTTATTTTATTTTTTCAATTCATCTGCCCAGCCTTTTAACTCATTCTATTTTATCTCACTGTTTTGTTTCTTGTTTTATTCTTTTCTATTCCATCTCTTTTTATTCTTATTCCTTTGTATTTTTTATGATTTTTTTTACTTGTATGACTTAGTTTCCTAGCTCTTGCATGGTCCCTCTTCTACCTTTTTTGCATTATTATTATTGTTATCTTTTTTTATTCTTACCTATTTCCTTTTCTCTGTTCCTAATTTTTTTCAAGGGAACAAAGACAGCTGCAGGGATATAGAATAAGAGGAAACAAATATCAAAACTTAACCTTACCACACACAAAGAAACAACAACAAAAAAATCCTACAGTAGAAAAAGAAACTAACCAACCAAATAAGCCCATCAAGATAAACAGATGCCTAGACACCAACCAAAAGGTACAAGCCATACTAAGAAACAAAAAGACATGGCCCAGTCTAGAGACCAAAGTAAAAAACAGAAGGAGATGCAGAATGTGGAACAACTAATCAAGGATGTCCAAACAAATATTATGAATCAACTTAATGACAAGAAGGAGGAGATAAAGAGTATTAAGAAGACACTGGGGGAACATATTGAAGAAATTGTAAAACATACATAAAAAGATAACGGACCTGATGGTGATGAAGGGCACAATGCAAGAAATTAAAAATACACTGGAAGCACATAACAACAGATTTGAACAAGCAGAAGAAACAATCAGTGATGCTGAAGACAGTAACTTGAAATCAGGCAGATAGTAGAACAGATAGTTAAAAAGGTATAAAAAATGCAGCAGAGACTTAGAGATTTGAATGACAATATGAAACACACAAACATGTATTATAGGCACCCACAGAGAGAAGAGAAGGAAAAGGGGGCACAATGAGTATGGGACAAAATAATAGCTGAAAATTTCACAAATCTATTGAGGGACATGGACAAATATATCCAGGAAGTTCAGTGTACCCCAAACAGAATAAATCCTAACAGTCCTAACCCAAAACATATATTTGTCAAATTCTCCAATGTTCAATAGAAAGAGAGAAGACTGAAAGCAGCAAGAGAAAAGAGATATATCACATACAATGGAAGCACGATAAGATTTAGTGCTGATTTCTCATCTGAAACCATGGAGGCAAGAAGGCAATGGTATGACATTGTTAAGGTGCTAAAAGAGAAAAAACCTTCCAGCCAAGAATTCTCTACCCAACAAAGCTGGCATTCAAAAATGAGGGAGAGATCAAATTATTCACAGATAAACAGAAATTAAGAGAGTTTGTCAATAAGAAACCTACTATTCAAGAAATATTAAAGGGAGTTCTACAGGTTGAAAGAAAAAAACAGGAGAGAGCTAGTTGGAGGAGCGTGTAAGAATGACTAAAAAGATAAAAAGAAAAATTAAAACAACATATGGCATACATGAACCTAAAAAAAGTATGGCTAATGTAAATAATAGCTTGACAGTAATAACAATGAAAGTTAATGGATTAAACTCTCCAGTAAGGAGACATAGATTGGCAGAATAGATAAGGAAATATGACCTATCTATATGCTGTCTACAAGAAATTCACTATAGACCAAGTGATGCAAGAAGGCTGAAATTGAAAAGTTGGAGAACAACTTTACATGCAAATGATAATCAAAGAAAGGGCAGAAGTAGCTATACTAATATCAGACAAAATAGACTTTAAATGCAAATATATTGTAAGAGACAAAGAAGGACACTATATATTAATAAAAGGGTTAATCTATCAAAAAGAAAGATCATGAACATTTGTGCACCTAACCAGAATGCTTCAAAATATATGAGGCAAATATTGGAAAAACTAAGTGAAGAAACAGATGCCTCTACAATTATATTCGGGAATTTTATTACACCATTAGACAGACCATCTGGACAAAAAAATCAATAAAGAAACAGAGACCTTGAATAATACATTAGAGGATCTAGACTGAATAGACATATACAGAACATTATACCCAAATACAGCAGGATACACTTTCTTCTCAAGTGCACATGGATCGTTCTCCAGGATAGACCACATGCTAGGCCACAAAACAACTCTCAACAAATTCAAAAAGTTTGAAATTATAAAAAGCAACTTCTCTGACCACAGTGGAATGAAGCTGGAATCAGGAAGGGGCAGAGAAGTGGATTATGCACAAATAAATGGAAGTTAAACAACATACTCTTACACAAACAGTGGATCAAGGAGAAAAATGCAAAATAAATTATTAAATACCTTTAAAGGAATGAAAATAAAAACAAAACATATCAAAACCCATGGGAGGCAGTAAAAGAAGTGCTGAGAGGGAAATTCATAGCCATAAATGCCTACATTAAAAAATAAGAAAGAGCTAAAATCAAAGACCTAACTGCACACCTGGAAGAATTAGAAAAAGAACAACAAACTAACCCCAAAGCAAATAGAAAGAAGAAAATAACGAAGATTAGAGCAGAGTGAAATGAAAATGAAAATAAGAAAGCACTAGAAAAAATAAACAAAACTAAAAGCTTGTTCTTTGAGAAGACTAATAAAATTGACAAACCCTTAGCTAGAATAATAAAGAAAAAAGAGAGAAGAGGCAAATACATAAAATAAGAAATGAGGAAGTGGATATCACCACCACTGACCCACAGAAATCAAGAGTATCATAAGAGCATACTTCGAAAAATTGTATGCCAAAAAGATGGATAATTTAGAGGAAATGGACAAATGCCTAGAAACTCACAAGCAACCTACATTGATGAAAGAAGAAATTGATGAAGTCAACAGACCAATCACAAGTAAAGAGAAAGAACTGGTCATCAAAAACCTCCCAACTAAGAAGAACTGAGGACCAGATGGCTTCATAGGTGAATAATGCCAAACATTCCAGAAAGAACTAACACCAAATCTGCTTAAACTCTTCCAAAAAATGGAAGTGGAGGGAGCATTGCCTAAGTCATTCTATGATACCAACATCACCCTAATACTAAAGCCAAACAAACATGATACAAGAAAGGAAAGCTATATACCAATCTCTCTATGAAGCTAGATGCTAAAATCCTCAAAAAAATACTTGCTAATCATATTCAACAACATATCAAATGAATTATACACCATGACAAAGTGGGCTTCATCCCTGGTATGCAAGGATGTTTCAACATATGAAAATTAAGCAATATAATACACCACATTAAGAGATGGAAAGAAAAAAATCACATTAACATCTCTATAGATGCAGAAAAAGCAATTCGACAAAATACAGCACACTTTCCTGATAAAAACACTTCAAAAGATAGGAATAGAAGGAAACTTCCTCAACATGATAAAGGGTATATACAAATAATGCACAGCTAACATCATATTCAATGGTGAAATCTTAAAACTTTCCCTCTAAGATCTGGAACAAGACAAGGATGCCCACTTTCACTGTGGTACAAGTATAATTGTACCACACTTAACATTTAACATTGTGGTCAAGTATAATTGCTTGAGCACCTAGGCAAGAAAAACATATAAAAGGCAACCAAATTGAAATGATGAAATAAAAACTTCACTATTAAAATATATGTATATATATATATATAAATAACATTTTTGTAAGCAAATACACATATATGCATATATATTTATATATCATTTTGCAAATATTTGTATGTATTGTGAGAATTTTGATTTTTACCCATAATAAAAAAATAAAATAAAATAAAAAGTTTCTAGAACAGTACTCCTTGCAGATATTCAATAAATACCCAACTGTCTAACAATGTAAAAAAAAAAAAAAACTTCACTATTTGCAAATGACCTTGAAAGCCCTGAGAAACTGACAACAAAGTTTCTAGACCTTATAAATGAGTTCAGTAAAGTGGCAGGTTATAAGATCAATGTGCAAAAATCCATTGCATTTCTATACAACATTAATGAGCAATCTGAGGAGGAAATCAAGAAAAAATCCTATTTACAATACCAACTAAAACAATCAAATACCTAAGAATAAATTTAACTAAAGATGTAAAGGACTTGTACACATAAAATCACCCAATACTGTTAAAGGAAATCAAGAAAACCTAAATAAATGAAAGAATATTCCCTATTCATGGACAGGAAGACTAAACTTCAGAAAGATGTCTATCCTACCCAAACTGATTTAACACAATCCCAATAAAAATTATCATAGCATTTTTTACTGAATTGGAAAAGATAACTATGAAATTTATTTTGAAAAGCAAGGGGACCTGAATAGCCAAAGATATATTGAAAGGAAAAAAAGATATCAGAGGAATCATACTACCTGACTTTATATCATACTACAAAGCTACAGTGGTCAAAACTGCATGGTATTGGCACAAGGATAGACATCCTGACAAGTGGAACCAAATTCAGAGTTCTGATATAGATCTTCACATATACAGTCAATTGATATTCAACAAGGCCACCAAGACCATTCAACTTGGACAGAATTGCCTCTTCAACAAATGGTGCTTGGAAAAATGGATATCCATATCCAAAAGAATAATAGAGGAACACCATCTCACATATTATAGAAAAATTAACTAAAGATGGATCAAAGATCTAAATATAAGAGCCAAGACCATAAAGATCTTGGAAGATAATGTGGGGAGGCATCTACAGGATCTTGTATTAGGAAATGGTTTCCTGAACTTTACACCCAAAGCATGAGCAATGAAAGAAAAATATATAATTGGGACCTCCTCAAATTAAAAAATTTTGCACATCAAAGGAGTTTATCAAGAAAGTGAAAAGACACCCTACTCGATGGGGGAAAATATTTGGGTAACCATATATCTGATATGGGCTTAATATCTATCATATATAAAGAAATCCTACACCTTGAAAATGAAAAGACAAATGACCAATTTAAAAAATGGGCAAGTGATTTCAATAGACATTTCTCCAAAGAAGAAATACAAATGGCTAAAATGCACATGAAAAGATGTTTAACATCACTAGCTCTTAGGGAAATGCAAAACAAAACTATAATGAGATATCATCTTATATCCATTAGACTGGTGGCTATTAAAAAAACAGAGGACTACAAGTGTTGGAGAGGATGTGGAGGAATGGGAACACTTAATCACTGCTGGTGGGAATGTAGAATAATGCAGCCATTGTGGAGGACAGTTTGGCGGTTCCTCAGGAAGCTAACTATAGAACTGCCACATGATCCAGCAATCCCACTGCTGGGTATATACCCAGAAGAATTGAAAGCAGGGAAATGAACAGATATATGCACAAAAATGGTCATAGCAGCATTCTTCACTATTGCCAAAAGTTAGAAACAACCCAAATGTCCATCAAGATATAAATGGATAAACAAATTGTGGTATATACAAACAATGGAATATTACTCAGCTGTAAGAAAGAATGCAGTGTTAACACATGGGATGGCCTGTTTGAACCTTGAAGACCTTGTGCTGAGTGAAGGAAGCCAGGCACTGAAGGACAATTATTACATGACCTCACTGATATGAATTAAGCAAATTGAGCAAACTGACAAAGCTAGAGACTGGAAGATAGGTTTACAGAGGACAGAAAGGGAGAAGAAGGTTGGGTGCCAATGCCGATACGGGCAAAATCTATGATAATGTGGAGTTGTGCAGTGCCAATGCTGATATGGGCAAAATCTATGATAATGTGGAGTTGTGCAGTGGATGGGCATGATAGTGGTGCAGTTATGCTATTGGGTTAGGCAGTGCTGGTTTGTGAGGGGCCTGGGTGGGGAGGATGGGTTGGACTCTTCATGTAACTAGAGGGAGTGGATGGGGAGGGAGCAGGTGAACTCTGGAGATTTGTGGGTTTGTGGTTGAAACTACAATGTTGAGAATGTTCTTTTGGCAAACGTGGCAGGGGAGGGTTCCTGGTTTAGGGTGTTGGATACGGGACGCATGCAGGACAGGGCACAGGCTTCTAGAGAGAGTGTGAATACTTATGTTGTCATAGAGTGTTTTATCAGTGGGTGGAAACCCACACAATTTGCAGGAAGGTGTTAGACTAGCATCCTGGGGATTCCGGCTATGTTCTCAAATAGAGGGGCAGAAGTCTCTCGAGAACACGGGAAGTGCCTAATATGGGAGGAGAAGCAGGTATGCCAAGCCCTCAATGTTGTTGCAAGTAACTATGAATCTTGTTCTTCAAGAAGTGAAGTTTGTTGGTTGCCATGGGTCCCGAAGGGAGGGGGAAGGAGGAATAGAAAAGATGGAACGTGGGATATTTTGGCAGTGATGGAATTGTTCAACATGATCTTGCAATGATGGATGCAGGCCATGTTAAATTACATCAAAATTTATAAAGGTGTATGGTCCAAAATCTAAACCATAATGTAAATCATTGACCATGGTTAGTAACAATGTTTCAATATTTGTACATCAATTGTAACAAATGTAGCATCCACATGTAAAATGTTATTTATAGGGGAAGGGGGAAAGTGGGGAGGATGTTGGGTATATGAGAATCCCTTATGTTCTGTACTTAACTTTTCTGTAACCTAAAGCTTCTTTGAAGAGAATACGAAAAAAATAAAACACTGGGGAAAGAAACGAAAGAAAATATCACTATACATACAACAGATCTTACAGTGATGAAAGACATCACGACAAAAATTTTTTTAAATTTTATATATTTTTAATTATTCTTTTATTTTTCCAATTTTTTTATTTTTTGTATTTTATTTGTTATTTTTAAATCTGTCATTATTTCATTTTCTTATTAGTTGTATTTTGTTGGCTTCACTTTTGAAGAAGTTTTGGATCACAGAAGGGTTACAACTGTGGCAGTGGAGGATCATTGGTAAACAGGGTCAGTGATGGGGTATGTATGGGAGGAGGTTGACCTGGGGCATAACTATAAGGCATATAACTGCTTTCAGTTGTTCATGGGGCATTGTCACAGTGGGTGGAGTTTCCCACAATAACTGAAAGAATACTGAATTCTCATACTGGGAGCTCTGCCACACTCTCTAGTGGGATAGCAAGTATCCCCCAAGAACAGGAGCAGTGACTAGTGAAGGAGGATGGACCATGGATGGGCCCTTGATATTGATGACTGTAATTATGAATCTTTACTTTTGAAACTGAAACTTATCCTAGCATTATAGGGTGCCTAAGAGTTACCTCCTGAGAGCCTCCTTGTTGCCCAAATGTGGCCTCTCTCTAAGCCAAACTCAGCGTGTGACATGACTCCCAGGGATAAGCCTGTCTGGCACCAAGGGATTACTACGAAGCACCAACTAGCAATGCAACTGGAAAAAGATCTTGACCTAAAGGGGGAAAGGGTAAAGACAAATGAGTTTATATGGCTAAGAGACTTCAAAGTTAGTCGGGAGGTCATTCAGAGGTCACACTTATGCATGTTTCAGCAGGATCTCATTGACTGCCAACATACATATTGCCTCAAATAGTGGGGATCCTGAGGACTCTGGAGATATCCAGACACTATAGGCAGGGAAGACAGCTCAGGAGTTTGGTGCCCTGCCATTGAACCCTACTTGGGCTTGAGCCCTACTGCTCCCCAGTGTGAAAGAGTTGGACTTAGTTGTGGTTTCCCTACACATGGCTCTTCTGCGACTTCTATTTGAACCTATAGTTAGTACTAGATTTGATAGATGTGTGTCCAAGAGACTTAAATCTTTGGGCTATCAATGTGCCAGCTAGGCCCTGAACTCAACAGACTTGCAACACCTACCCTCCTGTTCATTGGACTCATTCAGGACAACAAGCAAGGAGATGATGATTTACAATGACCATCCCAAGGAACAGAGAGGGTATGCAATTGCAAACAAGATAATCATTTCCATCTGACCCATGGGATCTAAACCCCCTCTCAATTAGAGGTGGAGTGGGCATCACCATCCCAGAACACTCAGGATTGGGAAATGAACAATGGACCAGACTAGACTTACTGTTATTCTACTATAGACTTAGTATGATTCTAGTAATTGAAGAACTTTTATCATCGATGTGGAGGCAGTGGCCACTGGAGGTTCTGAGGAGAGGGAGAGGGAAAAAACAGGTGTAATATGGGAGCTTTTTCGGGACTTGGGAATTGTCCTGAATGACATTGCAATGACAGATACAGGCCATTATATATCTTGTCATAACTTACAAAATTGTGTGGGAGAGAGTGTAAACTATAATGTAAACTATAATCCACGTTTATAGCTTAAGGAAATGCTGCAAAATGTGTTCATCAATTGTAACAAATGTACCACACTAATGAAGGATGTTGTTAATGTGGGAAAATGTGGCAAAATATTTGAACTGATACTTCAGCAAAGAAGAAATACAAATGGCAAATAAGCACATGAAAAGATTATTAACATTAGTCATTAGTGAAATGAAAATTACCACTACAATGAAATATCACTACACACCCATTGGGATGTCTAAAATTAAAAAGACTGATATTACCAAGTGTTGCATGAGGTCATAGAGCAGCTGGAGTAATAACTGGAGTTTGTCATACATTGCTGGTAAGAATTTAAAAAGTACAACCACTTTCCTAAAACAGTTTGGCAATCTCTTATAAAAATACACACAAACACACACATTTTTTTACATACACACATACACACACACCTGTCATATGACCTAGGCATCATTTCACTTCTAGGTTTTTACCCAAAAGATATTTGAGCCTTTGTCCACACAAAGACTTGTACATCAATATTCACAGCAGCATTAGTAATAATATCCAAAATGAGGAAACATCCTAAATGTCCATGAACTGATGAATGGATAAACAAAATGTGGCATATCCACACAGAGAAATATTTTCAGCCATAAAAAGGAATGAAGTATTGAACAATGCAACATGTACAAATATAGAAAACAAGGCTTATTCTGAGTGAAAGAAGTCATACACAAAATAATAAATACTGTATTATTCCATTAACATGAAATTCTAGAAAAGACAAATCTAATCTATGTAACAGAAAGCATATCAGTGGTTCTCTGAAGCCAACATGAGGAGAATTTGCTGGGAGGAGTCAAAAAAGAACCTTAAGGGATGACAGAAGCATCCAAGTCTTGGGTGTGGTGGTGGTTTCATGAGAATATATATTTGACAATACTCATCAATATTTGACTTAGAATGAGTACATTTTACTGTATATTAATTATACCTAAATAAATTTGATTTTAAAAGAAACAAAAACTAGTTCTCGTTCCCTCAAAATTTGTTTTCAAGTTTTCCAATTTAAATTTATAAGTTAAATAAAAAGAAGACCATAAGAGTTGCTTTTAAGTGAAAAAGGATTATGATTTCCTGTACTTGTTTAGAAATATTGGAATTTCCTAATGCACAGTTATTTGGGGCCTCACAATCAACATTCTTGACATTCATTGCCATTCATTTTCATGGTAATAAACTCAATGCCTTCCAGTAGCTACATGCATTTTTTCCTGGATTCTCCAAAACAGAACATATAAAGCATCTGACCCAAGACAGTTTTTCTAATCTAATTGTTCAATGTACTTGTTGGGGTTGCTTTGACGTTAAGATAAGAAATGCAGAAAATTTTCCAAGTTTGTTAATTAATAGCATCCCTATACAAATATCTTCTTACTGCTGTGCCTGATTACTAAATATCTCTGCTTCAAGGCAAGAGATGGCTTAAATTCTCCCAAAATTAAAATGGAAATAATCCAGAATGCCTGTAATTCAAAAGACTAAATTGAGTCGAGTTATCCTATTTTATAAGCTACCAATATCCTAGAAATATTGAAGATGATCAAATGGAAATGAATGGTTGTTATCTTCTAATTGTGTTGGGTAGTGTTTAATATTTTTTATAATACCAGCTGATGACATAGTGTTATCACTATGGGTTTAGTGCATCATATTGATATGCACTAAACCCAACCAAAGGCTCCATCAGTCTTTCTTCATGAAACATTTTTTATAACAGCACTCTTCTTCCCTAACTTAGAAAATAATATAAATTGTTCAGTTCCTTGAGCAGTCTTCAAAAACTGCTTCAAAAACAGGACTCTGAGTAACATAACCTTTTCCTAGAAATTTCAACTTAAGGTTAACGTGGTTCACTTGGTTTTGAGACCTTTTCTATATTAACCCAGACTGTACAAGTTCTGTACATTATCAATATTTAAATGTTTCTCTAAGCAAAAATTTAAAAACCTCATTCTTCTTTACAATATATTCTATGTCAGTATGTCACGTGGTACCCATTAGACAGGAAGCCTTCTAAAGGCAGGGATAAAAATGTCTGGAACCATCATATCATAATAACATATTGCTCTGCATATCATGAATGCTCAATAAATGCATGATTATTGTCACCACCCTAACATTTGTTTTTAAGGGATGTGCCATCGCCAATGTGGCCATACAATGTATATCACAGCTTGTTCCACATCGGTGTTTTTCATTATCATTCTAGTCCAGAGATTCTTAACCAGGAGTCTGTGAAAAGATTTCAGGGGATCCATGAGCTTGAATTGAAAAATATCAACTTGATTAGATGTCCAACATGATATGTGTGTTGCCTAGTCAAATACTACATCACGGTTTAATGTTCTTATTCAAGATAAACAACAGTCTGCACATTGACATGTCTTTGAAAAATAAAATTTAACTTTCCTGTATTTTTGATGTATTGGATTATTATTTAATATGTTAAGAAAGAGGCACATATGTATAGTATTATCTCACATGTTTTTATTTTAGTAACTGTATTTCAATATATGTAACTGATTTTACTTTCTAATTTTATTTTATGCATTTAAAAACATTATTCTTTGGGGATATATTGGTGCAGGTGTGATATATTTTTTAAATAATACACAGTAGAGTGTGGACTTAGTATGATTTTTATTTTGATGTAGCATGTTTTGAGTGCAGTGGATAAATGCCTGCAAAAAGGTTGATAAGGATGGCAGAGATGGTTTTATGATGCCATGGAAAAACTTGAATTTCTAAATGTTTGCTGAAAATGACCATGTGAACAGATGTTGAACCGTGTTAGGTTATAAGGTATTGAAATTATGGGAAATTTGTAAAACATAGTTTGAATAATCCTAAAATTTAATTTAAAGACATGCCAATGTTTGGTGTCATAAAACTATCTGCCGCTACATTCTGAGAAGGGGTCCATGGTTTTCACCTGACTGGCAAAGGGATCCATGGAACAAAAAAGGTTAAGAACCCCTGTTCTAGTCACCCATATCTTTGTCTATTACTACATGACTATAGTCTGGCAGGTCATGTGCAAAAATGAGACGTATTTTTCACGCAAAGGTCTCTCTAAAACCTTCACATCTTTTCCATAATGGCAAGAGTAAATTGTGTCCTTTGCATATACTCTGGCCTTTCCATTACATTTTTCAAGACATGATCATTGAATAGGGTTTAATTTTTAGTTTTAAAAACACTTTGTTAATAGATATTATTTATTAGTTACAATTGAGCAATATCTTACAGTTCTTTTTTTATACACTTTTAGTATTTTTATTGGTTGTTTAATGGCACAGAAGCAGGGAATCAAAAGGAAAAACATATCAAGGAAAATGATGCCTAGTCTCTTATACTAACTGCCCACTTCACACTGCAACCCACATACACCTACCAAGACACACACATACACAAACACAACACCCTGACCTAGGTAGCACATCTATCTACCAATTGATATTTTGTAAGAAGAGCAGACATGCATGTAGAAAAAAAAGGAAGAAGATATCTAATATTTTGATAATATGACAAGGTTTAAATCACAAAATAATTAAATATTCAGATTATTTTTAATTAACCAGTACGTGAAGCAAACATTCTCATCTCAACTTTCAGTTTCACCCCATCTTTGATCTATATGCTAGAATGATATTGGACGACAAGAAGCAAAGAAATGGGGTAAAGATTTTGGTTGGAATAAGGTACCATCTGGAATCCACATAATATTATACATGCTAATCACTCATGCTTTTGTCATATAGGGCATCAGTCATAATTCATTTAGTTTGCTGAATGTGGTCACCATTTCAAACTATGTGATCTCTTAAAGTTACAATGGTTATACTTAATCTCTACTGAAATACAGATTTAGCAATGTAATCATCGAATTTGTCATCTTATCTAGCAGAAAAATCTAAATATTAGTTACTTGTTTTACGTAGGCGGCTTGATTTGTTAATCCCATAAGACACTGAATGGTGTATCAAAAAAATTTTCAAGCAATTTCCACAGTGGTATACATACATTATAAGGCAACACTCTTTAAAGGATGATTATAAAGGCAATGGTGAGGGGAGACAATATTATATGCTCCCTTCCCTTAGAGGTTAACCAAATAGTATAATTTTTTAAATAATCTTTTTTATGACTATAAAATCAATACTTTTAAATGAACAAAACAACCAATACAAATATGAGTAAAGCAGGAAGTAAAAGAACCATGTAGCCTAGGTGGCAGTTAAAGATGGACCTACGTTCAGAAATGTCTGACAAACAATATTTGGTAGGAAAAAAAACAGAGATTTTTATATTAACATGGCTATTTGAATGTGGTTGTGTCAATATGGTTCCATCAAAATAGTCATGCCAAAAAAAAAACCAACAAATCAAAATACTGCTTTTGAGAGGGAAGCTAGTGAAACACACAAGTAAGATTGTAGGGTAAGAAGTGGCAAAAAATGTCATGCTCTTGAGAGGTCTGTATCAATTTAATCAATGTTGGGGAAGCTATCAAAAGAATCTGCTAAGTATCTGCACTGTAATTGAGATTTCACTCATTTTCAAAATCAATTTTTGGAAGAAAGAGCAGACATGCATATAAGAAAGGGACAGATTAAAAGAAGTTCTTAATCATATTTCAAATACAATAAAAAGAAAATGACCCAATTAAAAAATAGGCAAAAGACTTGAATAGACATATTTCTCTGAAGAAGAAATACAAATGGCAAAAAAACACATGAAGAAATGCTCAACATCACTCATGATTAGGGAAATGCAAATCAAAACTACAATGAGATATCATTTCACACCTATCAGAATGGCCACTATTAAAAAGACAGAGAACTACAAGTGTTGGAGAGGATGTGGAGAGATAGGAACACTTCTTCACTTTTGGTGGGAATGCAGAATGGTACAGCCACTATGGAGGACTGTTTGGCAGTTCCTAAAGAAGTTGAATATAGACTTGCCATGTGACCCTGCAATACCACTACTGGGTATATACCCAGAAGAACTGAGAGCAGTGACACCAACAGACATCTGCACACCGATGTTCATAGCAACATTATTCACCATTGCCAAAAGTTGGAAACAGCCCAGGTGTCCATCAACAGATGAATGGATAAACAAACTGTGGTCTATTCACAAGATGGAATATTATGCAGCTGTAAGAAGAAATGAAGTCATAAAGCATATGGCAACATGGATGAACCTGGAGGACATTATGTTGAGTGAAGCAAGCCAGACACAAAAGGACAAATACTGTATGAATGCATTACTATGAACCAAATATATTGTGTACTATATTGTTTGATTCAAAAAAATTTATATGTATCCATTATATTTAATTGAGAAATGTATATATTTATTCATCTGTTTAAAAAAAAACATAATAAAATAAAATAAAATACAGCATCTTTTGAAAAAAAAAACAATACCTTAATTGATTCAATAACAATTTGTTACCTACTGATTGCCAGGCACTGTTCATTACAGCTTTTATACATTATATTATTTAATTATCATATCAGTCCAGAAAAGTACTTATTACCGTATTTCATAGACAAGCAAACTATGGGCTAAAGAGATTACAGAAATTCAAGGTTATATGGACTTAAAGGTAATGATAGGCACTTAGCACTGACTAATTTGGTGAAGAAATAAGAACTTAATTTGTTCCACTTTCTGGAATGCTTACTGTTTCTAATAAATGATAACAGTAGTTTCTAGGGTTAACCTACTTTTTCGGTCATCTGCAAATAAGAAAATGTCATTTGGGTTGACAGTGGGGGGAGCCTTAAACACTCATAAATGATAAGTGGATAAAATATCAGGAATGCAATTATATTGTAAGATTTCTACACGTATAGAATAACACAATTGCTTTCCGTAGTAATTGGGCTTTTACTCCAGCAGAAATATGTCAATATTGAATCACAGTGCAATAATTGATTATATTATAACCTAAAGTCAAAAGTATATTATATGGCTGAGCATGCTTAATTTAAACCTTCCTTTTAAAGAGGAATTTGCACCAAAATATCTATATCTTCAACAGCCTTCACATCTAGCAACAGATAGCTCAAATCTTGAGAAATATTATTTATCAATTTTGGTTGTTGGCTTGTTTTATATACAGGATAATGAAAAATAGAATTCGTAACTTTAAAACTATGATTTTATGACTGTATGGAGGCAAATGGCTTTATTTTTCTACTAAATATTTATGTAGAGAGTTCCTAAATGTGAAACATTACTATAATTTATAAAACAGTGTTAATATGCTAAACTCAATTCTGTAAATTCTGATATTACTCATGCATTATTCTATCTTAGAGTCTTGGATGAACCAATTTAACAAACTAAATGCATACTTGTAACTTGATGAACAATGCTGCATAGATTTACTCTAACGTATTTCGATTTAACCATTATTATCAAACACACTGTATACATTTATTTAAAAGCTATGTAATGTAGTAGTTAGAGCCAGACATACATAAAATTTGAATATTGACTCTGCTGCTGACTGGCGTGTGTGACACTGGAGAATCCTATTTAACATCTTTGAGGCTGGGTTTTCTCCTCCATAAAAAGAGGGATACAAATAACTACCGCACAGTGATTTCATGAAGCTGCTGTTAAGTAAGTTTACATATATGACAGTGTATGACCCAGAGCAGGTACACAGTGCATGTAATATATACCCCTTCTTAAAATATTACAAGACTAATTTGGAATTGGACAGTTCCAACCATCCAATTAAAAAGGCTCATTGTGTTTTAATTTAACTACCTTATGTAAGCAACCAATTTTCACTGTTATCTAAAAAAAATCACAACTAGTGTAAAAAATATACTCAGTTGTCACAAGATATGAGAACTTAGTATCATGGTTTTTGGATAGCACCAAAACTATAAGAATTTTCTTTAAAAATGACTAAGTGTGCATGCAGTTGAAAGATGGTAGCAATAAAATTGAATGCTGGGTCATCAGGTTCATCATCTAGCTCTTCCATTGTTTAAAAATACAAATAAAATAATAATTACACCAATCACTGGGGTGCTGTGATGAGAGAATGCAATTAGGAAAGAGCTTTATTACCAATCAAATGTGTCATAAAAGTACAAAGTCTTTTTATTGTTTTTCTATTTCAAGCAGCTGTCATATTAATCATATGTGTTTTTTGCTATTCATGATGATAAGTATATATTTTCAGTACTTCTGATCATCTAACAAGTCAGGTAAGTAAAAGGCAGACTTTCCCAAGTCCAAACTCAAAATTTTAAAAAGTTTATGCAATTTTTAATATCATTTTTAAAAAGCAAATCACTTGATTCACATATGTGTTTCTGTCTAACCTAGTGAATAATATACATATTACATTGGAAATAATTTCTCAGCATCCTTTGACTGTTGTTGTATATCTCCATCTGCCATCTACAAATTAACCAATGTCCTGGTATAAAAGTATTACTTGCATGAAAAAACTAGGTCAAAATAACCCATAATTTTTTTATATATAATAATTTTATTTTTTAAAAGATACTTAGATTACATAAATGTTACACAAAAATTGTAGGGATTCCCATATGCCCCACCTCCCACACCTCCCACAACTTATTTCAAAAAAAAATTCACCACTTTAACCCCCATAGGGTAAACAACAGTGTTAATAGTGGCTTATACAATTAGAAACAAATTTCTGAGTGCTTTTATCATGTCACTGAAAAGGCTAGTCAAGATATTACAAAAAAATGTCAAGCTGATTATTAAAATACAATGAATGGTTGTTGAGTTGCATTAGCTCATATCTAGAGAATTCCGGGTGATATTGCCACATAATCTATCTAAAATAAACTTGTTTTTTTGATCCTACCAAGAAATCAACAAATGATCTCATTAGGTTTGTCTAATAATAGATTAGTAAAGAAGTAACTTTAAACAAATATTCAATATGACCCAAGATCATTTTACACTTAAGTCAAATATATTTTTAAAAATATTATTACTTAGAATTTGCATTTAAAACTTATTCTTTGGAAGCATAGTCCTATGATTCACTAACCTTTTAATCAAGAATTCCTATTAAAAATTCCTATGAAAAATGCCTCTATTGCTTTATCTGTCCTGTGTTCAAATTTCAAGAAAACAAGGAAATACGTTAATGACAGCTTGAGCTTTACCTTTTCCACAGGCAAGACGTCCAAAGCTTTATATTTTTCAACTTCTTAGGAAGTATATAGATATGCCCTTCATTTTCTGCCTTTGCCATTACATGCCAAATTGCTTTAACATTGTCCAGCTGTTCCTGTTACTTCAACATGTCTTAAATTTCCCTTTCACAGTGACCTTGATTTGTCTGTCTCTTGTACAGTTGCACTCTCTTGAGTAGGCAGGTTCCTCCCACAGCATAGTTAGTAACTTAGTGGTATAGAATTAATACATCATAAGAATTGTATGACTCACTTTGGAGGAAGGCACTTAAAAAACCTGATATCGACAGTCACAATTCTTTATTTTACAACCAACAACAACCTTTAAAGCATATCACAAGATGTCATTCAAATACTATGACTACAAAAAAATAATTTGCATCAAGCGCATGTATGCTGGTCCCAAATCATTGCCTTTTTCTTTCCCATCTTAAACCAAAATAAATATTTTTTAAATGTTTCAAACTGGTTGTTTCCAAACTTTTACATCAATGCACACTATGCCTTAAAAATATTTTTCATAGCGAACTAATTTATGTGTAATGTGAGCCTAGGAAATTATTACACTTATCTTACCCTTTATTTGAAAATACTTTATTCCAGGAAGACTCCTTCTGTGTCACATTTAATTGCCTTTGAAGCTATTGCCATTTGAATCTGTCTTCTGGAACATGCACTTCATCATTATTTTTTAGCCTTGTTACATCAATCACCGCAACTGCTATAGAAGATTTCTGGGCTGTGAAGTGATAATTTGTTCCAGTGGTATTAATGAGGCAAGCAGTGGTCTTAAGGGAGGTGACAGCCCATTGCTTTACAGACAGCACCAGATTAAGGTGCTGGACTATATACATGGTTTTAAGCCTTTGGAGCATTTTATAACTTCCCTTATCAAATTTAACATGGAAGAGATATCCCAACACTTTATTTGCAATAAGCTAGGCATATCTAATCACCGGGGAGCATTAATAGTGATACTCAACTTACCTTGATTTAAAGACACATCATAGAAACTTTGTACTCATCCCAACTTGAAGGCACCCTGCTGCCTTATAAGGTCTGAATTGGCCTATTTCCATTACAATGGTTGTAATGGTATGTCCCTAGCCACAGAGGAGTCTAATTCCTTGAAGTATAGCCAAAGAAAATTTCTATTCCTGGGAAGTACATCCCAGAAACTAGGAATGCTAATTTGTTGGTGTTATAATATCATGCCCATGAATACCGTCTCTAGGAAGCAGTACATCTGGAACCAACAGATGGTACATGTGGAAATGGGTTGAATGGAATATTTTAATACCCACATATCTCTAACTCAGTTTTACAAGTCTAATTTCAACGTTTTCTCAGATTATAGGGTATTCTGAAATGGGTATGACAGGCTTGATCCATATTATATTTACTATCAATACTATCAGGTGAAAACTTAATGTTGTACTGTCATTGTCTATGTAATTTTATTCTATAACACATATATGCACATGCAACTATCTTGATTTGACTTTTAATAATGGAACAGGACAGTCACGTGCCCTTCCCTACCACTTTACCAACAACAACACGACATGAATTTAAGATGAAACCATCGCGGAATGTTACTCAAATATAAGAAGAAAACATTTAAGCTCTTTCATACTCTATCTAAACAGCCCCTCGACCTTGGAAAACTACCAGGAATATTATAGTATTGGAGAAATTTGACTTAATATGGTAAGAGAACAGCTTTATTAGAGAAATACTTCATTCTTTTGGTTTGGGAAATGCTGGCATTTTATGAAACATATCAGAATGGTAGGAAAATAACTGGGATAGTATTGTAATAGATGGAACATAGGCCGTTTATAGGGCATTAGAATTGTTCTGTGTGACCTTGCAATAATGGATACAGGCCATTTTAAACTTTGTCAAAACCTATGAAAGTGTACAGTGCAAAATCTAAGCCATAATGTAACCCAATGACCATGGTTAGTAGCAATACTTCAATATTTGTACATCAACTGTAGCAAATTACCATGCACATGTAAAATGTTATTAATAGGCGAGAATGGAAAAGAGGGAGGGTGTTGGGTATATGGGAATCCCCTATATTTTCTATGTGACTTTTCTGTAACCTAATGCTTCTATGAATACAAAATGAGGGGAAAAAATACACTGGGGAAATATATGGAAGAAATTGTCACTGTACATATAAGATAATAGATCTTAGAGTGATGAAAGACAATGTATAAAAAATTTTATTTTATTTCAAATTTTTTCTATTTTTATTTTTGTATTTTATTTATTTTTAAAAACATAATTCCATTTTCTTATTCATTTTATTTGGTTATTTTGTTGGCTTCATTTTTGGAGAGGTTTTGGCTCAAAGAAAGGTCACGACTGTGGCAGGGAACGATAATTAGTATAGGTTGTCGGGAATGAGAGGATGTGTAGGGAAGGGTGCACCTGGGGCATACCTATAATGCATATGAACATGGGCAGTGACTAGTGAAGGAAGACAAACCATTACACCAGGCCCTTGATATTGATGATTGTACTTATAAACCTTTTCTTGTGAAATTGAAACTTAGCCTAGTATTGTATATTGCTTAAGAGTTACCTCCTGAAAGCCTCCTTGTTGTCCAAATGTGGCCTCTCTCTAAACCAAACTCAGCATATAAACACATTACCTTCCCCCACCTCCGGCTTTAGACATGACTCTCGGGGATGAGCTTCCCTGGCACTGAGGGATTATTACCAAGCACCAACTAGTAATGCATCTAGAAAAAGACCATGACCAAAATGAGGAAATGGTAAAGACTATGAGTTTTTATGGCTAAAAGATTTCAAAGTGAGTTGGGAGGTCATTTCAGAGCTTATGTTTATGCAAGTCTCAGCAGGATCTCATTGACTGTCACAGTAAACAGTGCCTCAAACAGCAGGGCTCCTGTGGTCTCTAGAGACATCTAGATACTATAAGCTGGGCAGACAAGCACAGGAATTCAGCACCCTGTCAGTGGGCCATGCTTTGGAATTTATGCTCCCCAGTGTAATGGAGTTAGATTCATTGATAGTTTCCCTACACGTGGCTCTTCTGCCCCTTTTATTTGAATGTATAATTAGCACTATACCTGTTAAATATATGTCCCAGAGAATTAAATAATTGGTCTGTTCATGTGCCGGTTGAGCCTTGAATCTCAGCAGAGTTGCAACACGTTCTCCCCAGGTGACTGAACTGACCTAGGACAACTAATAAGGAGATGATGATACACAACGCCCATCCCAAGGAACAGAAAGTGTGTGCAATTGCAAGCAAGATAGTTCCATCCATCTGACCCATGGGATCTAAGCCCCATCTCATTTAGAAATGGAGTGGGCCTCACCACCCTAACTTCCTCAAGATTGGGGAATGAACAATGGACTAAAGTAGACTTATTGTTCTATTACAGACTTATTATTATTTTAGCAATGGAAGAACTTTTGTCATTGATCTAAAGGCAGTGGCCATCAGAGGTTCTGAGGGGAGGGAGAGGGAAGAATAGGTCTATCATGGGGGCATTTTCAGGCCGTTGGAATTGTCCTGCATGACATTGCAATGCTGGATCCAAGCCATTATACATTTTGTCATAATCTATAACATTGTGCAGGGCAGAGTGTAAACTACAATGTAAACTCTAGTCCATGGTTAGTAGCAATGCTTCAATATGTGTTCATCAATTGTAACAAATATACCACACTAATGAAAGATTTTGTTAAAGTAGGAAAGTGTGGAGGGGGAGGAGTTGGGGCATATGGGAATCCCATATATTTTTTATGTAGCATTTGTGTAATCTAAAGCTTCTTTAAAAATAAAACAAAAATAACAAAAATCTTAACTTCAAGAGAATAACATAGGGAATGTATAATATAGTGATTTTTGTGGTGCATGAAGACTTTGGTTAATAATATAAATATAAGAATGCCCTTTTTTTTTTACAAAGTGTTAAGATGATAGTAATACATGGGAAAAGTACAACTAATGTAACTTATGGATGATAGTTAACAGTAACACTGTAATATTTTTGCAGCAATGGCAAAAAGATATTCTATCAATTCTAAGGCACAAGAATAGGGGGTGTAAGGGAGTTGTGAGATTTTTCCTTTTGGAGTAATGAAAATGTTCTAAAATTGAAGTGATGACAGCACAACTTTGTGATGAAAATGAGAGCCATTGAGTGTATATCTTTGAATGAACTATACAAAGCATGGAACTGTATAACAAAGGGAATCCAGTGGTGGAAGATGTACTGTGGTTAACAGAACAAATATGAGACTGTTCTCTCATGAACTATAACAACTATATAATACTAATACAGGGTGTTAATAATCAGGTGGCTTGGGGGGAAAATACACCAAATGTAAAATATAGCCTATACTTAGTAGCAACATTTTGATGATGCTCTTTCACAGTTTGTAACAAATGCTTCACAACAATGAAAGGTGTTGGTGGTGGGGTGATGTAAGGCAGCCCTGTATGATGATATGCATGTTTGTTTTGTATGTTTACAACTTTTACTATACACTTACTTTATATATGTCATGTATGAAAGATATACTTCAACAAAGTTTAATTAAAATTTTTTTAAAAAAGAAAATGAACTCAACAATATAAGAGTAGGTAAATATAAATGTTTGTTTGTTGCATACTCTAAACCTACGAATGCATCATTTGATTTGGTACAATGGGGAAGAGGAGGGCCAATCTAAATTGCTATAAATTCCTCCCAGACACAACATACAGCTGGCAGCCTATTACAATTTATGTACAGCACTATAGCCACTCAGATAAAAGAAAGGCAACTCTCCCATCCCTTCTGTCCTGGATCACTTCAGGAACTCCCTAGTCCAATGGGAAACAGTATCCCAGTCCTTGAACTTCTAGCTTATTCTCAATATAGACAACTGGACTCCAATTACAAGATGGGTTTATTTTATCTTCATGAACATACGACTTACCTTATATGCTCATACGGACACAACCTAAGGACTTCATATACTTTGATATTACCATATCCAAACACATTCAAGGTACTCTTTTATGTCAATGAGGGAAAAAACTCTGATGCCAAATAAGCTGGTATTAACAAGTAACTGTTGGTATTCTACGATAGACTTATTGTGATTCTAGCAGTAAGAAATTACAACATTGATGTGGAGGCAGTGGCCACTGGAGGCTCTGGGAGCAGGGAGAGGGAAAAACAGGTGTAATACGGGAGCTTTTACGGGACTTGGGAATCATCCTGAGTGACACTGCAATGACAGATATAGGCCATTTTATATCGTTACATAACATGCAGAATTGTGCAGGAGAGAGTGCAAACTACAATGTGAACTATGGTCCATGCTCAGTGGCAATGCCCCAGGATGCATTTATCAATTGCAATGAATGTGCCACATTAATAAAGAATGTTGTTTATGTGGAAGGGTGTGGGAGGTGTGGGGAGCAGGGCATATGAGAATCCCTATTTTTTATGTAACATTTATGTAATCTATTATATTTTTAAAAATAAAAAATATATATTAAAAAATAAAAATAAAAAAATAAAAAATAAAAATGCCCAAGTAAACGTAAGGTTGAATCTGACAAAAACCATCCAACTCCTTCTCAAAAAGCTTGGTATTCATATTTGTCCTCCCTCCCTCCCTTTTTCTCATTACTTAGTCAAACTTAGTGCTTTTCCACATCTTTGAGTGATGGTTCATACATTTCAAACATTCGTTAGAGTTATTTAGTTATATAGAAAACTTATATGGTTTTGAACAAATTATTCACCCTTTCTTCATTGGTAAAATAGGGTCAATGATGCCATCTACATCAGTGAGTTAGTGTGAAAATCAAATGACTGTGCTAGAGATAGCTAATGCTCACCATTATTGGTGTCGACCTGTTCTACTCCTTTGGCTTGACATACGGGTTGGCTACATTTCTCAGCCTCTGTTGCCACATGATTAAGTTCTTGCTATTAAAATAGAGCAGAATTGTTATGTGCCACTTCTAGGCATTACCCATAAAAACGTCCTATGTTTTATCCTTGCCCTCTTTACCATCCACTAGCTAAATGGTGAAAATACTAGGACTTAGAAGAAGACAGAGCCACCAAATGGAAGTAGGTTGAGTCCTTACATAATTACGTGGAGAAGAGCCCTTCCCACTGGCCCTCATGAGATTGTGATGTTAGTGCCAAATAAATAATTATTGTAATAAGCTACTCAGATGTTTGGATTGGCTCTTATAGCACCTGGCCTACTCTGACTAATGCAATGAGGTAATTCATGTTAAATACTTATTAAAGTACATGGCATACACAAAATGTGCTCAATGTAAGTTAGTCATTATAAACATTATTGTGGTGATGCTGCTGAGGTTCACATACAAAGTTCTACAAGAGCATAGATGAAACAAAATACTTGAGGTATTCTATACCACTGAAGTGAGATTTAAGTAAGGTCAATCTATCAAGTATTCAACTGGAAACTACATATTTTTCAAAATCTATCACTAATAATACTGGCCCTTCATCATTAAAACATTTTTTATGGTAAAGATGATTGGGTAAAACTAAAACTTCTCTTCATCCATCCTGTCTGTCTACCTTGGTTTTAAAAGAGATACCCATAAACAGAGAAGATATATTAGCTCACAGAAATCAATGGCCTTCCATATACTGATGTGGATCTTGAAACTATCTGACACCTCCAGCTGTACCCCAGGATTCCCCCTAATCTCTTAGCCACTTGGCTAATAACCTTATTGCCATCTGTTTTGACTGAGGATCCAGTTTCTTAGGCCTCTGGCTTTGGCTCTCCAAGCTTTCCTCCTTGCCTTAGAGGAGGAAACACATCGTCGTTTATATAACAGCAAATTGACCTATCATCCCCAAACACCCTTCTGCATGCTGGTCCAGATGTCCCTTCCCTCCATATCAATTATTCGATGTCAAGGTTTTCCCAGGTTCATCAGCAGGTCTCAGATTTCCAAACCATGCAATAAAGTACTTTATGTTCATGTCTATGCTTCCACCTTCTCTCTGACCATCTGAAATTTAGTTTCCAGTGCCACATTATTAAAACCTCCCAAAAGAGAAGCCCAGTGGATTTTTAGCTTTCACCTTTCTTTATCCCTTTCTGAAGAAGCTGTAACTGATGACTACTTTCTTAGCAAAGTATGTCCGGCCCACAAATGTCTTCTTTGTCTTTGTGTGTCTTCTATCACTAACATACTCCTACCCTCATTTGGCTTCATTCTAAAGAACCATTTGGGTATATTGCACATTTTTAAACAAAACCTCCAACTTCAATACAAAATCATTTGGCAAATGAAAGTATTTACTTGAATCTATAACTTCTTACAGTTGAATAGAACTTTACATTTCATGGAGAATTTTTTAATGTATCTCATATCTCAGTAATCCTATAGCTAGGCAGGGCAGAAATTATTATTTTAAGTTTATATATGAGGCAATTGAGTCTCAGAAATATTTAGTGTTTTGTCTAAAGTCATATGGCTGGTAAGTGGCAAAACCAATAGAATTTGACCCAAGCCTTTAGATGGTCAGTCTAAGATTCTCTTTACCATACTAAAAAAGAGATATACTTGTTTATATTTTAAAAATAATGCACACATGTTCTAAATTCACTTGTTTAATTTAATCACCATTGTTTTTTTCTAAAATATTACTTAACAGCTCAAAACAGAAATAAACACTGAAATCAAAGAGTAAGTTGTTAGTAAATCATAGTGTTACCAATGTCAGGGTTCATTATCTTGATTAATGATATAAGAACAGTTAGCAAATTTGGCATAATTACTTAAAATTAATTATCTTAGATAACATCAAGTATTAACATGAAGATTTGTCCCATTAGGTGATAGCATTTTGTATCTTGATGATTATAGAAAAATAAAATGAGAACTTATATACTATAAAATGATCTACTTTGATTATACTTAATTGAAATTATTTTAAAAGCTAATGTTAAATTCAAATTTTGAGTCAGCTTGACTTTAAATTCACTCATTTATTGTCATTCATTTATTCATTCACTAAATATATATTAGCCCCTACTATGTGCCAGTCATTGTTCTGGGTACTGGGCATACAATACTGAATAAAACAAAGTTTTTGGCCTTATGGAGATTTCATTTTAGAATCAGCAGGGAAGACACATAATAAACAAATAAACAAGTAAAATAGAATGTATGTTAGATGGCAATGGTTGCTGAGGAGAAAAACAAAGCAAGGTCAGTACTAGGTAGTGCTGGAGGGGATAAGGCTTGGCTGATAAAATAACATTTTAGTAGAGACCTGAAGTAAGTAAACTTTCAAACATCAAAACACATGGAAATAATTTATTTCACTAATTCTTTACATTTTGGTTAACTTAGCAATAGAAGTTTTAAAAAAATGATATTAGGTAAGTGAACAATTATCTTTTCTACTAATATTAAATCTTAAAGACTGCTTTGCTTAACACTAAGGATTTCTTTCCTTATAGGCATTGTTTTAAAATTTCATGGACTCACACTTTCAAGTATTATTTTTTTTCTGAAATGGCAGCTTTACTGATATACTAGTCTAAACATACATTTATAGAGATCCCTCTATTTATATTAAGGAGATCCTACCAATTAGTGAATAAAGAAAACACTGCCTTGGTAAGGTATCAGCCATCCCACCAGGTTAAAAGCTCAAATCTCAGTCTGTGGTCACCTGCTACCCAGGTACTTAAAGTCCCACATGGTAAAAAGGGTTAAATCCTCATCACCTCTGGTCTTACAGTTTTACATGATGGACTTCAATACTCATGGAGGCAATTCAAGCTTGTAACCAGGGATTTCTCAGGTGGAAGGCATTTGGCTGGTCCCCCTTGGAGAACTGGAGAGGGACTGAGAATGAATTAGGACAAATAATGATCAATTACTAATGGAACAAGTACAGAGGATATGATTCATTAGGCTAGCTCCACCTGGCTTACAAGAAGTTAGCTTTTTGTACCTGTAGACATATCTGAATCATTCCTTTTCCAAGGGTTGCACATAGGTGGCTATTTTGCTGGATGTTGCTGTACTGAATAAGAAGCAACATTAAAGATATGCAAATGATTTGAAAGTGAGTTAAAATGGCCCAACATGATAGTTTCACACAGCATTTGCATTATTTGAGGTATTTTGGGCACATAGAATATCCATGGAGCAAGACTTATTTGATAATTGTTGTGAATTGGGAGTTTAACTGATTTTGTGTATGTATGTGTGTATATATGTATGTATCTCTCTATTTATTTGATATCTTAGTGATCATTCCTTGTATCCCATGAGTTATGGATCTGATTTGATTCAATCATTAAGGCAGATAAAAAATAGTGTACTGCCCCTGCTTTTCATTGCTTGTGCATGGCCTTTAGAGCTAGTTTTTAATTTAAAACTAAAACAAGAAAGTTTCAGTTTAAAAACTCCCTCAGAGTTGGAAGATGGAACTATTAGATGAATTCTACATATCTGGCTTTGTCAAACAGAACTTTAAGGCCTATTGATCAATCTCATTGACTGATTGAATGTAGTGCTTTCCTCTATAATCTAGAGACTTTCAGGGATGGAAAGTAAGGGTTGTTCTAGCACAAAAGGACATACTGTGTGTGGTCCATGAGCCACTTGCCAAGAGGTGGCCTTTTAATGACCTCATCTTTTAATATAATGCTTCCTTTATCCTTTAAAAAATTGGCTCTCTCCTTTTTCTCACTTCCTTATCTTTTCATCTTCAGCTGTGCACAATGATTTTCTCTAACTCTTCTCACCATCACCCTTGCCATCACTGTAACTACACTTAGGAGACACAATGATGTTGTGGAAACAGCTTCTGCTTTGGTGTCTGACATCTTAGTGATGGTAGTGATGATGATGGTGCTAACAATTACAAAACAGATACCCTTTTTAAGCACTTAGTAAGAGTTTGGAAATGTGCTGATTTATACACATTATCACATTAAAAATCCATAGAACTCTTATTATTATATGTAATATTATCCCTATTTTATAGATAAAGGAACAAAAAAATGGAAAAATTAAGTAGCTATGCTAAGGTTACACTGCTAGAAATCAGAGGGAGCCAGAATTCAAGCTCAGCTCCCTCTGCCTCCAGAATCCTAATTCTTAACCAAAGTGCTTAAAGTTACTTAAACTCTCTGAGCTCTGGATTATTAAACTGTAAAACAAAGGTGATAATATATAACTACCGACATCATTATAAAGAACAAATTTACAAATGCTGGTTCCTTTTCTCTCCCATTTCCACTTTTCACATTTTTAGGAACCCAGAGCACAATTCAATTCTCCAGGTGTCACTGATAACATATTTCTGTGAAACTCAAGTGAAGCCCTAAGATACTTCTTGGATTTTCCCAGAATTCTTTAGAACAGTCTTCCACTCTACACCACTTCAGCCTCCGGGGTTCCAAATTATATTCTCTGGCTCACTGCTACAACATCAAGCTAATCCTTAATTCCTCCACATGCCACAGAGGTATAATGCCATGGAAAGAAACTAGCAGCTTGTTAAGCATCCCTTTAAGTCTTTGCCTCCACCCCTCTCACTCACCCCAGAAACTGTGTTTATCTTTATTCCTGAAAGGGCAGTAGTATTTGTTCATGAGATCACTGCTGACATTATGCAGAAATAGTATCACTGTCTTGGTTTAGACAAGGGTTGTGGCCAATATCCATGAAACTAAATGATGACTAGAGTTCCAGGATGAACTCCTAAACCTAAAGGGATGGTGGCATTTCCTCCAGAAAAATTAAAAATAAATAAAATTGAAAATCACATTTTTCTAAAACAAGGACTATTTGGTACTTAAGCACAGAAAAGATTCACTGATCACTTAGAATTTGCCACAATCCAAAATCCCCTTCTGGATTATCTATTTGCTCTTAGGGATTAAGCAATTGAAAAAAAAAATGTTCTCTTCCAATGCCAATTTTTCCCCCTAGGTAGGAAATATTAAAATCTGCTTTAGTGGGTGTCAGCCAGTATTTTGTTTTTCATTGCTAAGAGAAAATCCTAAGAAAATATCCAGACAAGACACAAAAATCCTAAGACACTGGACATCATTTAGACCTACAAATTAATACTTTGTTCATATTAATATTGTCTCAAAGGTAAAATTACAAGATTTCACCCCAAAATCCCAGTCTGTTCTGTAATACAAAGCATCTGTAGCAGCCTGCCTCACCTAAGGAAATCAAACCAGTTATCTGTGATCCAAATACACCGTTAACGTTGTTTAAAATCAGGGTCAAGGGAAGGAGTATAGATTCCCATCACGGCTGTGTTATGAGGTAGAAATGCCTACCTGTTTTGAATCTGGGCCAAAATTCTACTCCCTGTTTATTCTTGCTTGATTTAAATTCTGACCAACTTGCTTGTATGCTTGGACTCCACTCTTGCCTGTGCCTTCTTGCTGTGCTTGACCCTCTGGATGTAGTTTCCAAATAGATGCATAATAACTAGGTTTCTGCTTGTTTCCCCAGCCTGGCTGGACTTCTCACATCACCATCCAGGTCCTTGAAATTCTCATTTGTGACACAGGTCCTCTGATTTGGCCTGACACCCTGACCCCAGGATTGCTCACCAAGATCATACATCATTCTGTCCTTCCACACAGTGATCCACACAACCTGGCACTGACTTTTAAACCTGAACACTCAGAGGGCAGAAAATGTGTCTCTGTAATTCTTTTGGCATAGCACACATGCAGTTAAGTGTTTTTTTGATTATGATAACTGGATGTGTTCAAAAGTTCTCATAATGGAAACAAATTAAGGCCCTTCACAATGAAATTTATGAAGGCCTAGCAGATTAATACTACCTCAAAGTGGTGGATGAAAATGCTTTTTCACCATTAGTAGAAATGAATCACCATCAACTAACAAGGCAATCTCTTTAAGAAGAGGTAGAAAAGGAAAGTGGATGGGGGAGGAAAAGCAGAAAAGACCCTGAACAGCAAAAGCCACACACAGAGAGACTTGCAGAGTTCTAACAGCAATCTTACTAATGGCTACTGCCTTCAATTTCCTTTACCAAGATTCACTTCATATAGGACAATTTCACTGCAGCAATGCTATTATGGGTAGGACAGTGGCTAGAAAAGGAAAGTCTAAAATCATGTATATTACTAGAAAGAAAGCTAAAAACTGTAACATGGGACTGTATAAGATAGTAAAACCTCATGTAAAACATGAATATGGGTGACATTGCATATATAAGACTGTTTTCACAAAATATAAATACAAATATACTAGAGAGAAGGAAAAAGAAAGAATAGCAGCTATCTATGCCAGGTGAGGCATAGAGAGATTTAGAGGGATGAGTTTTGTTTGTTTGTTTGCTTTTTGTTTATTATTTAACTGGAATAATGTAAGTGCTCTGGGAGTGACTGGGGCGATGAATGCACAAACGTGATTACCCCAAATACCATTGAATGTACTCTTTGGATTAATTTATGCTTTATTAATATGTACCATTAAAATTTAAAAATGCTTAAGAAAAGAAAAATACGAATGTACAAAATAAATTAGAGAGAATGAAATGTAATAGCAGCTATGTATTGCAGGGCAAGCTTAGAGAGATTGAGAGGTGAATATTAAGGGGTACAGTTATTTGTGGGTTTTTTGTTTATTATAACTATTAATATTGGAATAACGAAAATACTCCAATGGTGATTGAATTGATGAATGCATAACTATGTGATTATACCAAATACCATTAATTGTACATGTCGAATAGGTTGTATGCTTTATTACTATGTATCAATAAAAATGATTAAATTTTTTTAAATGGACTTGGTTGAATATAGACTTGCCATGTGACCCAGCAATACTATTACTAGGTATATACCCAGAAGAACTGAGAGCAGAGACACGAACAGACATCGATACACTGATGGTCACAGCAGCATTATTCATGATTGCCAAAAGTTGGAAACAGCCCAGGTGTCCATAAACTGATGAATGGAGAAACACACTGTGGTCTATTCACACGATGGACTATTATGCAGCAGAAAGAAGAAATGAAGTCATGAAACATATGACAACATGGATGAACCTGGAGGACATTATGTTGAGGGAAGCAAGCCAGACACAAAAGAACATTGCGCTATTATGAAATAAATATACTGTGTAAACTCATGAAGTTAATAATTAGAATATAAATCGCCAGAAAATAGAAGGAGGGTAGAGAATGGAAAGCTGAGGGTTAATCTGGGCAGAATAGGTAAAAATGTTGTTTGTAAATCTTTGAAAATGAATAGAAATGGTTAGAGCATATCATGGTGTTTGTAACTAACAGTGCTATTGTATGGGTATGACAGTGGTTGAAAGGGAAAGTCTAAGTTCATGTATATTACTAGAAGGAAAGCTAAAAACTGTAACATGGGACTGAATAAGATAATAAAATCTCATGTAAAACACAAATATGGGGGATATTGCATATATAAGACTGTTTTTACAAAATATAAATACAAACATACTAGAGAGAAGAAACAAAAATAGCAGATATGTATGCCAAGCAAGGCATAGAGAGATTGAGAGGTGATGAGTTTTGTTTGTTTGTTTCTTGTTTATTATTATTATTGGAATAATGGAAGTGTTCTGGGAGTGATTGGGGTGATTAATGCACAAACGCATGATTATACCAAGTACCACTGATTGTACTCTTGGATGGATTTATGCTTTATTAATGTGTATCAATAAAATTGAAAAAAATTTAAGGGGATTCCAATATACTATACCACCCCACACACTTTTATGCATTAAGAACTTCCTTCATTAGTGTTTTAAATTTTTAAAAATGTACTTGGGCAGGTTTTCTATCACAAATGTTTGAAAAAAAATTTTTTTTTTAAATCACTAAAAGTTGTTAGGTATCCTCTTTCATAAAACTTTTTTCAAAGCTGAAGTTATATATTGCCCAGATTAAAAAGGAGATGACTCTACATATGTGATCTGCTGTGTTTTTAGTTCCCTGCAGATGCAACCAGCTCTAACAGATTTATAAAACACCTTCTGCATTGCTGTCTCAAATGTTTTGCAACAATGATTGAAAGAAATTGGATAAGAAGTTCAAAAATTAAAGTTCTCATTATAATGGTAATTGGTTATTTGTATGATTTTAGATTAACTGGATGACTACTAATTGATGTCTATCAAGCCCTGGGGCTAATTATCTTTTTTCTCCCTTCTGAATATGCATCACTTTTATCAACACCAAAAATTACATAAACCCTGTGTCTCTGTAAGCTTGGCATTGTATCAATGGGAGTTCTACAAGTGAATTTATACAACAGATACCAAAGCAAATTCTAGAATGAAGTTATTGACATAGCAATAGATGTTAATAACCTTCTATCTTGGTACTTTTCAAAAATTGTCAAAGAATTGCTGATATGATCTTATTCTAAAAAAGAGTGTGGAGTAGCACAGTCCCTGATCTTTAGGACAGTTCAACTTCATGGAGTCCTATATTCTTCTCAATAAATGTGATTCATAAAATGCATAAGTAAGTGTAACTTTATTTTTATGACTCCATAAGTCTTATCCTATAAATAACATTTTAAATCCAAAAAATTCTTTTGTCAGATCATGTGTCTCATTCTTTGGTTTGTAATAGATGAAAATCATGGGGCTAAGTAAATAGACATGATTTCTGCTATTACAACATTTTAAAAGTTTGAGTTGCTAGAATCTATATGATTTGTTTTTGGGGGATTTGTTTTTATTTTTGTGGTCATTCTTTCTACCTTAAGGATGGGGAAGCACACTGCTAAAAATTCTAAGTTTGAAGAACAAGTTATTTTATAATGACATCCTCTATTCAACTGGTGAGCTTAAACTCTAGATGGTAGGGAACATTTTCTGGCCCTGATGGAATAAGAAAGGTTTCTGAAGGAGGCAGTTGAGTTAAATATTGAACAAGGAAATGAAATACTGTCAAAGTTAAGTTAACAAACCATCCCTGCTACTGTTGTTATTAATATTTCTTTAACACCTATTATGTGCTCTTTAATATTTTGATATATGATGTTTACATGCATTTTCTCCTTTAATCCTTAAACTAGCTCTATGAGTTTGGTACTATTGTTTGATCTACTTCATATAAGAGGAAACTAAAATTCGGAGAGATTAAGTCATTTGCTTCAGGTCACATAGGCAGAGTTCAAACCTAGAACTATCCAATTCTAAAACCAAACTTACAAATATGTTAAAAGTGAAAACAAACTAGTTGAACCTATTAATATATGCAAATACAAGCTGTGTTTATTTCATAGTCTTATTTGAAATAGACCAGGGTTTCCAAAGCATTAAGAGAGGCAACATAACTTAGGGAAGTAATGTGGGCTGTGGAAGCAGACAGACTTGTATTCGATTTCAATCAGAATACAGTGATTGAACTAACTCACTATCAGACTGAGGTCTAGTTATTTAGCTTGGCCAAAACTCACTTCTCTCCTTGATAAGATAGAGGGATAAGGACACCTACTTTTTGGGAACATCAAGGAAATTAGAGATAATAAATGTAAAGTGCCTACCGGTTCCTGGCACCTGGTATGCACCCAATAAGTAGTCTAAGAGGTACTGATTACTATTATGTAGAGCCATAGTGGTCTGTATTTTTTTTTTTGTTTTTTTTTTTTTGTTTGTTTGTTTATGGATGTTAGCATTGTTATAACTGTTATACAGATAGTAAAATATAGCAACTAAACATTGTCAATGGTTTACAGTATAGTTTACAATTTAGACGGTACAGTTTAATAATTTTTGATGATATTTAAGATTAAAAGGGGTATTTAGTGGTCATGGGAAAGGTTTTTCATTACCTTACAGTAATGGACACAGGGCATGGTAAATATCTGCAAAGACCTTTTGAGTGGTATCTGGACTGGTTCCATATGCAGGTCACACAAAATTGTGAATTTTAAAAGTTTTATTTTGATCACTTTAAAAAGCAATTAAAAACATTTTAAAAGACAACCAGAAAGATGGCGGCAGAGTAAGGAGCTCTTAGAATCAGCTCCTGCCACAGGGCAGTTAGTAATCACCCAGAGCTATCTAAAGCACTTGTTTGCGGGCTCCAGGAGACCAGAAGTGCATCCTACCACATCCTTGAAAGAATGGAGTAGGAGACTGCCCATCTGCAGAGAAGATTCATAAGTAGAGCAACTCCATGCCACAGAGGCCTGTGCCCATCTTCCACTGGAGGCACAAGCCGCCTCCGAAGCTATTCTGTGGCTGAAATTGGAAGCTCTACTTCCCAAACACAGGGAAGGAAGACACAGTTGGGCACCAACTTCAGCTACTGATTAGTAAATGCAGCAAGCTAAAGTATAATCCTAAGAACAGCTAACGTTTGAACCTGTCCAAGTCAGAAAGGGGCTGGTAGCTACCATCTTAACTCCGCGCCTGACATGAGGGGAAGCAGTGCTGACTGAAAATCACAGGGCTGCTAGGGACGGCTTTTTTCCATCTAGATCAGATTGCTGCTCTAGCCTAAGCCCCAGGCCCACTTCAGGCAGGGAGGAGGCTGGGGGAAACTGTGCCAGCCTCTCTGGGAAACTGCAGGCCATGCCGCAGGGGCCGGTGATCATTCTACTTTGGCAGTGCAAGCCACCCCAGGAGCTGTTCTGTGGCGGGAATTGGAAGCTCCATTTCCCTGGGGCAGGGGAGGAAGAGATGGCTGGCCACCTATTTCGGCTGCTTATTGGTGGATTCAGCTGGCTAGAGTGTAGCCCTGGGGACAGCTAGAGTTTGAACCTGTCCAAGTCAGAGGGAGGCCGGTGGCCGCCATTTTGATTCTACCCCCAGCATGAGGGGAAGCCTGGCTGACTGAAAATCAACAGTGACCATAGAGACAGGTTTCTTTCACCCAGATTGGCCTGCAGCCCTAGTCTACACTTCAGGCCTACCTCTAGCAGGGAGGAAGATGGTGGGCCCTGCACCAGTGTATCCAGGTAACTGCAGGTACATTTAGCTGGCACAAACTGAATAATCAGAACTCTACCGGGGCAACTGTGGTCATCTTGGACCTGCACTGCATAGATTGCTGCTCCATCTCTGCCCAAGGCAGGGGAGAAAGGGGTGTGAAGCTTCATCAGTCTCTCCGGGCAACTTCAGTCTAGGCCTGCATGATTTGGATTATTCCAAATAGCTGTGGCTCTGTCACTACCCCTGGCAAAGGAAAAGGTTGGGAGAAGCTTCAATGGTCCATGGGACAATGAAGGCAGCTTGAGCCTCCACAGCTTATAGCATCAACTATATCTTTGGCTCCTACCACAACAACCAGCAAAGGAAAAATGGCAGGAAGCCCTAAACAAAAGAGAAAAACTGCACCCAGAATAAATATTCCAGTGAGCCAGATGTCAAGATACCAACAAAAAATTACAATCCACACCAAGAAACAGGAAGATATGGCCCTGTTAAAGGAAAAAGATAAGCCTCCAGATGACATAAAGGAGTTGAGACAACTAATCATAGATGTTCAAACAAATCTCCTTAAAAATTCAATGAGATGGCTAAAGAAATTAAGGATATTAAGAAGACCTTGGATGAGCACAAAGAAGAATTTGAAAGCATACATAGAAAAATAGCAGACCTTATGGGAATGAAAGGTGCAATAAATGAAATGAAAAATTCATTGGAATCATATAATAGCGGATTTGATGAAGCAGAAGAATGGATTGGCGAGCTTGAAGAAATGGCCTCTGAAAGTAAACATATAAAAGAACAGATAAAGAAAAGTAAAGACATGAGAGAGAGGCCTGGAAGAGAGTCTAGAAATGAAGATTATATCAATAAAAGTAACTAAAGGTGTCAAAAGAGTGGTGAAAATAAAATATGATAGATAAAACCCAAATATTCAGGAATAAACTTAACCAACGATGTAAAGCACTTGTACTCAGAAAACTACAACTCATTGTTAAAAGAAATTTTAAAAAGACCTAAGTAATTGGAAAACCATTCCATGCTCATGGATTGGAAGACTAAATATCATTAAGATGTAAATTCTACTCAAATTGATCTACAGATTAAATGCAATCCCAACAAAAATTCCACCAGCATTTTTAAAATAAATGGAAAACATGATTATCAAATTTATTTGGGAGGGTAAGGGGTCCTGAATAGCCAGAAACATCTTAAAAAGGAAAAGCAAAGTTGGAGGACTCTCATTTCTGGACTTTAAGTTGTATTACTTAGCTACAGTGGTAAAAGCAGCATATGTGTCTGGCATAAAGACAGACACATAGATCAATGGAACCGAATTGATGGTTAAAAAACAGACCCTCACATCTATGCTCAAGAGATTTTTGACTAGCCTGTCAAACCCACCCAGCTCGGGCAGAATAGTCCATTCAACAAATGGTGCTGAGAAAACTGGATATCCATAGCAAAAGAAGGAAAGAGGACCCCAATCTCACACCTTATACAAAAATAAACGCAAAATGAATAAAAAACCTAAATAGAAAAGCAAGAACCATAAAGCTTCTAGAAGAAAATGTAGGAAAATATCTTCAAGACCTGGTGTTAGGTGGTGGATTCTTAAAGGACATAAGAGGACTCAGAGGGACTACTGATATTTAATGTATGTAGAAGTTTTAATTAGCTTTACTGTAAAAGTGTGGAAATGCTACATTAACTATGAACATTTCCTGTGGAAATGCTTTAAGAGCATGTATTTCCATTTATTACCTGTTTTTAGTGTATACCAGTTGATTACAGAGCAACGGTGTTTATAAGCTTGATTTTTTTAAAAGTATCTGGTCCCAAAGACTGTTACGCTAAAAATGTTTACCGAAAAATCACTAAACTTTATTTCCCCTCTTGTAGTTCTTTGTAGTAATAGTTCATAAAAATGTGTTTATTACTAAAAAAAAAAAAAGTGTGGAAATGTACAGAGTTGATGGTAACACATTATAGTGAGTAACAGGTGGTTTATAAATGGGGATGTGGCTGAAAATGGTAGTCTAGGGATGTAAATGACAATTGACAGAAAGCTAGAGAATAATCTAGAGACTGAATAGCACAGTAAACCCAGAGGTGGATGAGAATTGTGGTTGATGGTAGAGATGTAAGAGTGTCCTTTGTGTGCCAAAGCAGATGTACATCACTATTGCAGGGTGGTGGGAATGTAGAGAAGCATGGGAAAAACACAACTGGAGTGACCTCTGGACTGTGGTTAACAGTAATAATGTAATATTTTTGCATCTATACCAAAGATGTACTGTGTTGATAATGGGGGAGTATGAAGAATGTGGGCCAGGTGTACACTATGGACCTGGTAGTAGTCAGATAATGTTGTCTCATAATCTGTATCAGGTGTTCCACCATGGCGTAGTGTGTTGATAGAGGGGTGTTGTTTGGGAATTCTGCACATGTGCATAATTGTTCTGTAAGTTTACAACTTCTGTCATACAAATAATATTTAGAAAAAAATTAGGGTGGGTTGGGGGAAAAATACACCAAATGTAAGATAAGGAGTATAATTAGTAGTAAGATTTTGACAATATTCTTTCATAACACATGTATCACCACAATGCAAGGTGTTGATGGAGGGTTGATTTATGGGACCCTTGTGTGATGTTATGAATGTTTGCTTTGTAAGTTCACAACTTTTACTATATACTTATTGTTTATGTATGTTCATGTATATAAATGATATAAAAATAATAATAATAGTGTGGGTTGGGGGAAAATACTTTGGTTAGTAGTAATATTTTGAGGATGCTCTTTAATCATTAGTTAAAAATTATTTAACAACAATGGTGGTAGGGTGAGGTATGAGAGCCCTGTATGATGTTATGTATGTTTGTTTCGTAGGTTCATAACTATTGATATACACTTATTGTTTATGCATGTTCATGTATGAGTGATATACTTCAATAAATTTTTAAAAGTTAAATTATGTAAATATTTTTTAAAAAATAGTTTAAATGAGGCCCAGTAAATAATAGCTATCTACCCAAGAAACAGCACAATACTTTTTTTTTTTTTTTTTTTTTTTTTTTAATGTGCAGTACTAAGAGTGGAAGAAGTGTATTAAATGTTGTCTTTTGCCTCCAAGTGGTCTCTGGCATAAAGTACAAAAAATGCTCAAGAGAGAGAGAGACATATTGCATGAGCCAAAAGAACACTTTATTTTATTCCTTAAGTTTTAAGGCATTTTTTAGACTCGATAAAACCTGATAATCATCAAATGAAGAACAAAAGGTCTTTTCCTTCAAATATCATGTCATCCAGCCCGCTGGCTCCAGGCACACTTGCATGAGAACCATGCTGAGCAGATGGCCATTGATTCCCCAGACTTCTTTAGTAATTTGTGCAACTGCTTGGCAACTTTTTCTATCAGGGATTGCTTCCTCCTTATATAGTACTCTAGAAGAGTTGCTCCACACCTTCCACAGATTATTTGATGCCACATTGATTTTTAAAAGGGATTTTCTAAGGGAAGGTTATTAAGGTGTGTTTAATTAAAGCATCTACCTTTCACTGTCACAAAGCCACATAACTCATGATTAATAACTTGAAGAGATTTCTTCATACTGAAAGCCTGTTCTTGCCAATTTTAAACCATTCATACCATCCTATTTTTATCTGTCTGTGTAAAGTATGGAAACTTAATCAGTTTTTTTTAATCACCCTCCCCCAAATAGGTCTTCTCATAACCTCACGCACTGAGATGGAAAGAACAATGTGCCTAAACTCAGCTTAATAAACACCTTCAGGACATATGCATTAAGAATCTATAATTAGGGAAGCGGCTGTGGCTCAATCAGTAGGGCTCCCGTTTACCATATGGAAGGACCCAGGTTCGGTTCCCGGGGCCTCCTGGTGAAGGCAAGCCCGCCCGCACGGCGTGGTTAGCTGACCCAGCGAGCACAAGCAGCAAAGGGGGGATAAATGAATAAATAAATAAAATCATTAAAAAAAAAAAAAGAATCTATAATTAAATGCTGTCCCTAGTATAAAGAAATGTACTACTGGCATAACTCAGGGAGAGGGAATGAACTCAAACAAATTATTTATTTTTGCAGTAACAGAGCTGGACTTTCAGTAGATTAGGATGAATTTTTCCCAAGGGCAGATATTTGTAAGCTGCATGTTTAGGATTGGAGATGCAAGGTAAAATAAATTTAATAGAACGTGGCTAGCTTCAGCACATAAATCTCCAATCTTCACTCTATACGACTAGCCTCCTTTTCCAACTATCTTGTACTCTCATTGTTTTGTGGGCTACATTTTCACTTGTTTAAAATTATTAAGTGTGGAACATGCAACAATATGACTGATGGACATAATGTTGAAAAAGTACAAGCTGTATTATTCCATTTATATAACATAAAAATGAACAAAACTAGTATATACTATTAGAGGACAGGGTAGTAGTTAACTATGAAGGGATAGTGGCTACAAAGAGAGATGAGGGGGGCTTCCAGGGTGTTGAGAATATTCAGTATCTTGATCTTCTGTTTGTGAAAAATCATTGGTCTACATGCTTATGATAAAGGCATTTTTCTATATGTATACTAAGCTTTTATAATTATACTTTCTTAATAGCACTGTGGGGCTTTTCCAAACAAACCAAACAAACATAAGGGACACAGTCAGTGTGGCCAATTGGATGGTTAAACGTTTTCTAAGGTGAAACAATGGCTTATGTGGTTCCTTTTAGGTCATTAATGACAGTGTTATACTGCTTTATTCATTCACACATGTGCTAGGCATAGTATAAAACACTGTGGATACCAATGGCAACTAACACCATCAGCTTACAGTCTGATGAGGTATCTTTGATTATATAAAATTATTTCATATTTTGATAAGTAATATGTGGAAAATAAAACAGTATAAAGAGAGATAATGGGTGAGATGAGGAGGTCTGCTTTAGATAGAATGGCTGGAGGCCTCCCTGAAATGAGAAGCCATCATCAATGAAGGTTAGGGGCATCATAATATATGAAGACCTTGAGGTAGAAAAGCTCAAGCAACCACAGATTGGCTAGCTCTCCCTACGATAGCACCAAACCTGATATTGTGGTGTCTAGAAGCAAAGCGTTTCTTAAATGTTAAGAATGAAAGATGGTTTAGGAGTTCCCAGAAAACCATTTTAGGCTTTTTAGAAAATTGGAGAGTTGCCATCTTACAACTCTTACAACATGAAACATAAAAACTAGAATAATGCACCCTAGAAATCTTAACCAAGTCCTTATATATCTTGACTCAACATCTACTCAAATCATAACTCCTGGAGCCTATGTTTGATGTAACCTAGTTAGCCTATAATACAAGCATTAATCCAGCCTCACCCTGCAATTCTGCATCTCACACACACACACACACACACACACACGTACACGTGCATCACTGTAGTTTGAAGATGTTTTTTGAAGTGATTTAAAAATACCTTTATAATGTGTTACTGGGCCTTAAATTGTCACAGCATTATTCGTTCTTCTCTTTCAAGAATGGATGAACTCATTCAGAACAAAGAACCTTATACATCTTATTCTTACAGATATGGTTCCTACAATTTGAACAAGTAAGATAACTCCAGGGAAGGTGGACTATACTCATATTTCTGACCCATGTCTAAAGCAACTGTGTCACATGGGAAAGGTCTTTCATGTTGTTCATTCTAATTCAAAAAGCTGTTTGAGAACAAAAGGATTAACTCCATAAAAAAGTAACCCTAAGAAAATATTTTCCCACTTGTTTTCCAGCAAAGATTTTTGGGCCTTCTGCCACACTCTGGATATGCCCAAGTGTGGGTAAACTAAGCACACCTCCCATAATGATACTGAGTGGAATAATTTGACCTCTTCTGCAGAAGAAAGTCTTGTTAGTCACAGAAGTTATCTGCTCTCCTCCTCTAGAGTAATTATGGTACAAGTGAGGAGAGTACACCTAGAAGCAAAGTCCAATATAAAGGAAGTATACTAGATGTGCGTTGGGGTTACAGTCCAACCTATAGTCTTTACTAAAGAGACCATAATTAGACCTATGACCTGCCACAGCAAAATAGCTAACTAGGCCAGCGTTGAACACCTAATGCAAGAAGGAGGGCCTATCCATGAGCTGGCCTAATCCCATCATATTCCTTCAGGAATTTAAACCTAGAGATGGAGAGCAAAGTTCCAGGTGCCAGATCTGAAAGCTTGTGCAGAGATAGTGCTGGAACATTCACATCAAGCAATGCTCAAGATGACTGAACAGAGGAAGCCATTAAGAGGTGCAGAGGTGTGAAAGGAGAAAATTGAGAGGGATTAAAGAAAGGATGTTCAGAGAGAAGCCACTTTAGATAACTCACTTATCTTAAGTGAGTTTCCATTTCTTGCAACCAAAAGAGCCCTAAGACTGTGCAAATGTGAAAGTGGCAGTAGGGAGAAGGGAAATGAGAGAAAGGAGGAGAGAGACATAGGAGAAGAAAGATGATTATATGAAATACATTACAAATAAAAGGAAGAGGCACAGATATAGTGGTGCATAAGAGGTAGTAAAAAATATTATATTTGTGGTCAAAGGTATCTCTATGCAGATTTTCTAGTACTAGCTTGGTTTTATCTTTCATTATATCATTGCCTCCTCTCATATTATTGAAGAGGTAGCATAGCACTGGGGAAAGGGTATGAGTATTTAAACCAACCAGATTAGGGTTCAGAATCCAGATGTTCATTTCCTAGCTGCATGACCTTAGATAAGTTTCTTTATCTTCATGTAACAACATTTCATTATTTGTAAATTAAGAATAATCTCTACCTCCCGGGGTTGTTGTAAGATTTAAATAAGAGGATAAAATGCACACAGCAGAGTGCCTGGCAGATAGTTGATGCTTAACAAATAGTAGTTCCTCTTTTGTCTGCACATTGAATACTGGAGTAGGGTATGGAATCCAGATTTTGAATTACTTGAAACATCATCATTTTTTCTTTTTTTATTAGAGAAATTGTAGGTTTACAGAAAATTCATGCAATGTAATACAAAAAAATACAGAGTTCCCATATGCCATCCTATTATTAACACCTTGTTTTAGAGTGGTATGTTTGTTACAATTCACAAAAAAAAACATTTTTATAATTGCACTATTAACTATAATTGTACTA
This sequence comes from Tolypeutes matacus, assembly GCA_026826555.1. Taxonomy (NCBI): domain Eukaryota; kingdom Metazoa; phylum Chordata; class Mammalia; order Cingulata; family Chlamyphoridae; genus Tolypeutes; species Tolypeutes matacus. The sequence goes on from JAKSZT010054512.1 coordinate 2,070,914, forward strand.
TTAACTAGTACAACATTTACAATAGGGTTCACTGTGTTGTACACCTCTATTTTTTTTTTTAAATTCTAGTAACACACACACACACACACACAAATAATTCTAGTAACACATATTCAACCTAAAATCTCCCCCTTTAACCACATTCCCATATATAATTCAGTGCTGTTAATTACATATACAATGTTTTACTGCCATCACCACCATCCATTACCAAAACTTTAAAATTAACCCAAATGGAAACTCTGTACAACTAAAGCATTAAGTCCTCATTCCCTACACACAACCCAGGTCCTATTAACATATACTTCAGTAAACATCATTTTTTATGTTTAGTTAATCTTTTCATAGGATGGGAAAGATGGGCAGATTTTTAATTCTTCCTGTTTCCAGTTTGCACAGTGTGACTGCATTACTTTTATTTGAACTGATATGAGTTCTCTAAATAGCTGACATTCCAAATTTGAAATGTAAACCAAAACACACATTCCAAAGTCAATTATCAGTGATTTTTAAAATTTTTGTTTTCACACCAGTGGTTTTCACCCTCATTCCTCAGAGCTCTAGGACTCCACAGAGACTATTCAAGGTTCACAGTATGAAAGGAAGAGGAGGCCAAGCAGAAAGCAGAGCAGTTGAGAGACTAGGCCTCAGCCCTCTCTTGAATCAGGGAAAGTCCATTTTCTTAATTATTTTAGATATTGGGGTTCCATATAGGATATTACTTGGAAAAAAGGTTATATTTCTTTAAGAAAAACAAAGTTGTAAAAACCCCACTGCTATAGATTATAGAAAGCACGGGCAGTCAAGACTTGACTGCAATTTTTCTTTGCATTTCTAGTTACCTTAGTAACCAGTACAACTATAATGATCAGGCTTCATGTTATTCTAACCTGGATCAGAACTGCCATCTGAAAATATGATACTTGATCTTAAGTATATTGGTGTAGTATATGTTGTCCATAAATAGTCATGGACAAATTATACAAAGGAAAAACCAGTGAGGATTCTAAATCACCAGATAAGCAATATACAAGAACACTTTGGAAATAAGATATAGATTTCAGAATTGGCCCACCAAGAGAACATCTGTTAATGATCAGCAGTACTTTACAGAGTTTACCAAGCAGAAAAAATGAGATAAAAGAATATGAACAATAAACACCATTCAAGTATGAAGCATCATCATGGGATGCATAGAAATGTAAAAGCAAAAATGTGGAAAAATACTTGATAATCTCATAAAAAAGTGGGATCAAACTGAGGATTTTTCAGGCAAGAGAAGCTATTTCAGATGGTCCTTCTAGAATTTAATAAACTAGTTTTTGTCAGGTTGTTCTCAGAGTGTATATCTATAAATAATATGATTAGTTTCAGAGTCAGAAATAAATAGGTTCCCAAAAGAGCAAGAGTATATATCTGTATTCTACACAGTTTTCCAATATATTTTTATTAAACCTCAAACTGACTCCATCTCTTTTTACTTAAAGGAAAGTTTATTACTCTTGAATGTGGAATGATATCAGAGTATAAAAAATTTCCTGATATAGACTCAGTTTGATTAACAATAGTTTATATTCTTTCTATCACAAGAACTGATGTTAGCTACACTAAGGTAAAAGTGTTACAACCATTTGTAGCTTTCTTTTAAGTACCTAGTATCAAAATATCTGCTTGCTAACATGGATGTATCAAAAATTAGAAATTCTGCCAAGGAGACATAACTATTCCCTACACTATGCAAAGGCACATAACTTTCTAGACTGTGAGAAAAAGTATTTTCCAGTGTGATGATTAATCCTATGAAGAAAAAAAATAGGAAAAATCCACAAGTACTCCTGGAAAAAGATTAGTGTAATATTTCATTTTTCTCCTTTTATATTATCTAAAGTATCAATTCCAAGTAATTGGGAAAAAAATAGACAATTTAGATGTTTTTTCCCAGTACATGAAATTAAACATGTAAATATTTTTTAAATATGTGGATAACGTACTTATTTTGATTTTTCATAGATATCCCTGATGTCTCATTGAGAAAGAGCCATTCTGAGACATGATATAATTCCATTTATTTAATAAAGAAAGAATTACTTAATATTCTCAAAACAAGATAGCTTGCAATGCTTTTGAAATGGTTTTTTCCCCCACTGAATTATAAAATGGTGAGTTATTAAATCCAAATATAAACACAGTCTCAGTATCATTCCAATGATAATGTCTTGTCAAATTCATTAGCATTGTCAAAAATCCTGATATCAGGAAAACTAACCTTCCAATAAATCTAAAAATAAGGCCCAATTTTTACATTATGTGTCTCCCTTATACATTAATGCTTGTTCTGATAGTATATAAAATGTAAATATTGAATAATACAGTTACAGCTGTAATCACAGCTTATAATATAAAACTTAAAAGAAAATAAATCTGGAATAATTGACATCCCTACCTTCTGTGTGGACAATATTGGCTTCTAATTCCTTCCACTTTCCAAAATGATCATGAAAAACCTGAAATGGAGTCATATGCTACCTACGGAGCACTCCAAATTTGCTTATCTATTGTATAAGTTAGGCAGACAGTGAAGAGGAAAAGAGTTGAAAAAACAACAACTGAGCTTTTTCACAGCTCTTTTGTCCAGCTATAACTCTCCCCTCATCCTTCCACCTCAACATCTTAATCATCTTTACTAAGTTAGTACTTTGACTAGAAATACCTAGCCAATTTCCCAAAGCAATGTAACAGAATACCACAGGTATGCAAGAGTACAAACATGTGAGAAGTAAAGTGATGGATATTCATAATGGCATCTGTCTTATTCACCATTGTACCCCCAGTACCTAGCACAAAGCTTGGCATATAATAGTTACTCATAAACATGGAATGAATGAATTAACAAGGGCAAGGAAGGCATGTCCAAGACTGTTTTAGTTTGGTGAAAGCTGATGGGAACAATAAAACAAAAGGGTTGAATTTTATAATGGGAATTTACTAGATTAAAAGTTTATAACTCTGACACTATGAAAATGTCCAAGTCAAGGTATCATCATAGATGCTGTCATACCAAAGGTCAGCTGCTGGATCCTGGATTCATGCCATGTGGCAAGGCAAAATGATGGGTCTGCCAGTTTCTCTCAGCCTTCTCCTCCAGACTCACCTTCTCTTTTCAGCTTCAAGCTGCTCTGTAGGTTGGGGACCTCATTGCTTCAGCTTCTCCACTGATTCCAGCCTCTGGTCTCTCTCTCAGCCTCTCAGGGTTTCTCTTCTTTCTGCAGCTTAAACGATCTGGGAGTCATCTCTCACATGGCAGGGTGAAATGGCAGCTGTCTTTCTCTGTGTGTTTCTGCTTTCAGTTCTCTGCTTATATAAGACTCTGGCAAGAGATTGGATCCAATCTGGGTCACATGTCACTGACAAAGTCCAATTAAAGGCCCTGAAGCAATCTAATCAAAAGTGATCTAATAAAAAAAAAGTCCCTTAACTTAATCTAAAGTCATCAGAGTCCCACACCCACAGGAATGGATTATTTCTAAGAACATGATATTTTCTGGGAGTCACAAAAGCTTCAAATTCACAAAGGCCTACCTCTTTCCCATTTCTATTTTTCCCAAAAATATTAATTTAATCCACATCTCTCACAAAAGAGCTGGATCTGATTTCTTTTGCTGGTACTATGAGCATTTCACTGAATCCAGAACAGGTGTCTCCACGGAGGAATTCATAGTAATGGGATTGAGTTTGTATTAGACCATGAAAGATTCTACTTCTCAATTACTAGGTAGCTATATGTTTTCCCATTCCATTACTCCTCATTGTAGCAAGTATTAAGTTTAGGATATCACCACAAATACTGGAAATCATCAAGGTTATAATGATTCTCCAATTTCTTTAATTTGTCAAAATTAAAATGTACCTGAAAATTACAATCTGGCTTTAAACTTTACAATTGTTATAGTTCTTAATTTGCAAAGTTGCAAAATGTAACCCTGTATTTATTTAGCAAAGCTACATTATGTGCAACATTAATATCAATAAAATAAGCCATCTCATTTATCTTTATTAACAAGGCTGTCACTTCACAAATTTTCAACTAACACCCAATGACTTTTTATATTTGAATGCAAAAATGACAAATTAAAATTCTTCATCCATTTCACATCAACTAAGGGAAATCAAGCAGAAAACACAGTTGAGAACAAATACCCTCTTGGAACTGAGAACTTAAGTTTGTTTTGATCATATTGGCTTCAGTGGCATAGGACAAAGTAAAATCTTTACAACCAGATTTCCAACTTTCTTAATCATGGAAACCTATCCACTCAGGAAACCACAACACAAGACTAAACAAAATTTTCTCTTCTTTTGGAATGAATTTTTATACCTAGAGTATTACCTATTAATGGACACAAAAGATGAACAAAATTTTAGTAGGTAACATATGTGAATTTTATACAAACAGAAGATTAATTCTATATATACATAGCATAGGCAATCATGTGATAAGATTGTAGAGTCTTTTGAAAATCTGTCTGCTCAAAGAGATAATGTCCTGAACTTGTTGCCATATCTGAGCTTCTAACCCTAGTGTCATTTCTTTGGGTTTAAACAAGCTTTCGGAAGACTCCTGTCAAAAGATCAACATGTTATCTAATTATTGTAAATTATTTATTAGACTATTTTGGAATTGGGAAAAAGGTGGTAAGTTTTCATGAAGGTAAAAGGAGATAAGGGAGGGAGAATCCCAGGTGGGAAACAGACTAGAGTGAGGGTGCCTATAAATCTAAAAGGCAATATGAAAACCTGAAGAGTCTAGAAATTAGAGGCAAGTATTTCCTAATATACCTGTATATAAATGGCCATTTACTCCTTTAGGCTCAACAGTAATTTTTATACCTCTATTACAGCAAGCATTATGTTTAATTGTTATTTATATACTTACATATCTATATTTCTCATTAGATGCCAGGAAATGTGCTGGGCACTGGGGTTAGAACCAATTATACGTGCCAATATAAGAATAAAGATCAATTCAAGAAGATGTTTCTGAGGTAGAGCCAACCACACTTCAGGACCAACTGGATAAGGAGTAAGGGATAGAGTGTGAGGGGTAAATAGAGTCAAGAGTAGAATTAATGGGAAGGCTTCCTAGTAATGAGGAAAACCTACCCACAGTTTAAGTCAATGTAACCGTATTGAATGAGGCATAAAACATGATTGGTTTTTGCCTCCCTGGCACCTCATAAAATGACCTAGTTGGATTTAATTTGGTTGCTTCTAACAATTTCTCTATCAAAGTCACTCTGATTTTGAGTCTACCTACCAAGAATCTGACATACCAAGAATAGCCCCTAAAAAGTACCCTTATCTCCTTGGAGATCCTATCTTTCTCTTTACACTTAAACACATATTCATCATTTTTTTCAAGTTCGTCTTGTTTCAAATAGGCTGAAAGAAAAAAATTTATGTGTGGAAATATATATGTGTGTGTGTGTGTATATATATATATATATATATATATATTTGCATATGAGAGAAGAAAGAGAGACAGGGGTAGAGACAGACAGTTTCATTTCTAGCTTCAGTATTTCTGACCTTACTCCTATAAGCTTTTACAATTCTAATCACAGGTACACATGTCACAGGAGTTTAGAAGATTCTTTTCATGTTTTACTCTACATTACTTTTTAGTTATAAAATTTAGTTGAGCCATAATAGACTCTGTTTAAATCTTCAAGACTCTAAACTTAAAATTAGACTTTAAAATATACTTCTTCACTCCTACTAAATCTGTTCTTGAACCTAAATAAGATTTCCAGTCATGCTCCTTGTCTCTAAGTTCCTAGTCTAGCAGCATCTTCCTGACTTCCCTTGACTTCCTACCTGACCTGGTAACAATCTAATATATTCTCACAAGTTCTTTATTCCCCTGACCTGCTGTGATGTCTCATCAACCAATTCAAAATCTTTGATTAATCCCAACTTCAGTTTTAAATTGTTTTGTTTTTCTCTTCCTGTTTTTAGGCAGTCAAGAGCAAGAGAAAACCCACATAATCTTGTTGATTGGCTCCACTGCAAATATATGTGTTCTTTTTTAATACCAGTTAGTCCTTAAAAATGACTCATCAGTCCTTTCACTCAGCCATACTTCACTCAAGCCAACTAACTATCATGGTCGTGGATGACTTTTTCTTTAACTTCTTAGAGAAATCAAAAGTCTTCAGGTATGAACTCTCAACTTCCCTTACCAATACTTCAAAATATATTTTCTCCTATTCTTACTCCTTTCTCTTTTGTGCCAGACAAAGAAGTGCCCCCTAAATTTCCAAGAATCTTTCCTTCTCTGTTCTTTCAAACCTCCTTCTGAAAACTTGGTCCATCAATTATGTTCCTTCTCACAATTATTTCTCTTGCTTTCTCTTTATCTCTCTCTTGCTTATTTTATATATCTCTCACTCTATCTTTCAATCTCTCATGGTCTCTTGCTCATCTTTCTCTCTCTCCAGCATTTAATATCTTTCTCAATCTCTCTGTCTCAATTTCTCTTGGTCTTTCTCTCTTAATCTCTATCTCGTCTCATTCCTTCTGTTTTGCTTATATATATATATATATATACTCATGTATCCCCAAGTCTATAAAAAAATTTTTTTGTCTGCTAAAACTTTCCTGTACTTCATGTATTGTTGCCTTCATCATTAAACTTTATGGAGTTGCTTACCCTATCATGCTCTTGGCTGCCTATTCTCTCCTCCACCTTCAGTCTAGTGCCACCCTTACCACACTACTAAAACAGTTTTTTACAAATGTTACCAATAACTGAATTGCCAAAATACAACATATTTTTGATTATTTATTCCTCTTTTAAGACCCCACACATAAGTCTTAATCAGTTCCTCAATAGCACTATATCCTGGTTCTCCTCTGATCCAACTATAATATCTCTAGCCCAACTCTAGCCAATCCCTTTGTCTGCTCCCCTTCCTTTACCAGCTTCTTAAAACCTGTCTTTCTCCTGAGTTGTAGCCCCTGTCCTGTTCTCTTCTCAATCTGTATGCTTTATTTGAGCAATCACACTGAGGTCCATGGCTGATTACCCTCAAATCTACACTTCCAGCTCTGAATTCTCTTCTGAAATTTAGAGGCATAATTCCAAACACCTAATGTCCTATGGGAATCTCAAACCAAACACATCCAACATAACCTTTCCTAATCAAATCTGTTCCTCTACCTCCTGTATTAGCAGAATCTAGAAGCCCTGGCACATTCTTGTATATTGCTCCTTATGCACCATGCAAAACTGGTTACTGAGTATTGTCTACTACACCTATGAAAGATCTCTTCCTTCCCATTTACACCATTCATGTCCTAATTCAGGAACTCATCATCTATTATCTGGATAATAAATTGGTTCCTTCGGATCCTATATCCTCTTTATCAATCCATCCTCAATACTGCAACCAAAAGTATCTCACTAAAATGAAAACCATATTATGCCAGACCCTAACTTAAAACATGTCAATGGTTCTTCTTTGCCTACAGGATAAAGTCCAAATTCATTAATTAGCATTCAAGGTTCTATCAATCTTTCTAGTATTGTATACTAGATGTTTCTTATGCTCCAGCCACACTGAACTTTCTATCATATGTCAAGCAAGTTATGCATTCTCATGCCTTAGCTCATACTCTTCCAGCAGCTTGGAATGGATATTCTCCTTCTCACCTCAATGCACATGCTTACTTCTTTAACTAATAAACTGCTATCCATTTTTTTAAGACCAACTCAAACGTTATTACCTTCTCTATATACAGCTCCCTGTGAGTTCCCATTAACAAAATTAACTGCCTCTGTTTGCCATGGCAAACTATATATATATATACACACACACACGCACACACACACATAATAGTCATTGTTTCACCAGATCATAGTTATTTGTGCATTCTTCTCTTCCACTAGACTGTGAGTACCTAATGAGAGGAGTGGCATCTTATTCATTTTGCATCCCCAGTGCCTAGCAAATTTTAGAGTAAATATTTAGTTCTCAATGAATGCATAGGTAGTGAATGAATTAATAAATTTAAATGATTCATTAAGGAAAATAACTCCCATGAAACAAAGGATAAATCCTAATACATTTTAATTGCCACAGAATTGAGCATATTTAAGGAATTGTACTCTAATGCTATATAAAGCATTTGATGTCCTCATCTGGAAAGAGGTAATAAATGTGATCACTGACAATGTTAACCTATAAACTAAAAGTAAAAGATGACAAGTTCATATTCCCTTCTATTGTAAGGATACCCTGATCAAAGAAACAATAAATTAAGTATCTTCCATATGTGAGGCAGAGTAAAGATGGAAGTGGGCAGTGAGAGAATACAAGATAGAATGTGAGCACAATTTATCTCTTCTATGTTTCCTAGGATATTCCCCTTCTACAGTCCAAAAGAAGTATAGCATTCTTATTTTTGAGCCTAATTAGACTATATTATTTCAGCAAACAAAATGTTCATTTTCAGCACCAAGTCAGGGGTTTCTAGATCTCCCCATAAATACTGAAGAGTAAGAGAATTTAATGATGACCACCACCAGCTAAACACTGCAATCAGGAAATGAAAGAAAGGAAGGAAAGAAGGAAGGAAGCAAAGGGAAGAGAAAGAAAGTCCATAATGTTGGTTATCTGGGAATGGGGACTTTTCATATCACACAAGCAGACTGTGTTTACATGAATCCAAAATGTATAATCTGAGCTATTGCTTAGTTTCTATTTTATCTCCCTTCCTAACTATTCTAAATAGAAGTATACAAATTATAAAAATTAAGTCCTAATCAAAACTCATAGAAAGCAAACTGAAGTTGAAGAATACTAAAATAAAACTAAAATATTAAAATTTTATATTGTTCCAGCTACATTTTTTTTTATTATGGGTAAAAATCAAAATTCTCACAATACATACAAACATTTGCAAAATGATATATAAATATATATGCATATATGTGTATTTGCTTAAAAAAAATGTTATTTATATATATATATACATATATTTCAAGAGGTGCTTAGATTACCCAAAATATTACACGGAACCCACTGGGATTCCCATGTAGCCCACCTCCCACACCTCCCAACACATCCCACACAAATATCTCCCACAGTGTGGCCCACCATCCTCAGCTACATTTTTATAGTGTGACTAAACTGTGCCTACTCTGCATTCCTTTCCCATGGACTCTGCTGTGAGACAGCTAGCCTGGGTTAGACAAGAGGAACCCAAGAAGCTTGAACCCTTGCAGATGTTGGCAGACATCTTGCCCCAACACGTGGCAATAGACTTTGGTGAGGGAAGAAACTTATGCTTTATGGCCTGGTAACCATAAGCTTCTACCCCAAATAAATACCCTTTATAAAAACCAACAGATTTCTGATATTTTGAATCAGCACCCCTTTGGCTGACTAATGCACAGGCCATTATATATTTTGTCATAACTTACACAATTGTGTGGGACAGAGGGTAAATTATAATGTAAACTATAATCCACAGTTAGTGGCATTGCTTCAATATGTGTTCATCAATTGTAACAAATGTACCACACTGATGAAGGATGTTGTTAATGTGGGAAACAGTGGGAGGCGTAGGGAGTGGGATATATGGGAATCCCCTATATTTTTTATGTAACATTTATATAATCTTAAGTATCTTTTAAAAATTTTTTTAAAAGCATATATATAAAAAAAAACAATTATACACCACAATCAATAGAGTTTTATTCCAGGTATGCAAATATGGTTCAACACAGGAAAATCAATTAATGTATAATAAACAATATTGATAAATTGAAGAAGAAAAATTACATCATCAAAAATCACATTAGCATGGTATGTTCTTCCAATTATTAGGTCTTTTTTTTTCTTTTAACAATGCAGGGACTTCTGGGAAAATCATGTCAAAGTAGGTAGGCAGATCCCAACTCTCTCAAAAAAAGAATGGAGAAAGGGCAAACACCTAGTTGAGGGAGCTGCTTTGGAGATATATAGAATGAGAAAGTGCTGTGCATCATCCAGGAAGAAACTAGACAGATAAAGAAGCCAAAGGAAAACTGTGAGTTACTCGCTTCTGTGGCTGGAAATGGCACATATACCCCACCCCTCAAAGCAAATAACCTGGATGAAGCCCCTGGCTCACTGCAGCCAACTGAGTGGGAGGGAGCATTCCTTGGGATGAAGAGGGATCTGGCGGAGGGTAGAGAGTGGTTTCTTTTCAGTGAGTTTGGCCAGCTGAGCTCCCTTTGAAACTCAGAAAGGAACCAAACCAGCACAGAGGCTGCCACAGGGAAATGGGAGGGGGGATCTGATCAGACAGACTGTCATACCCAGCCACCCTAGGAGAAAGAGGAACTAGGGTAGAGGGGTGGGGGGAAATAGGCATCTAAGGAACCAGGCTCTGGCAAAATGTTAGAAGCATAAATCACCTGAGGGAAAGGTGACAGAGAGAGACAGATAAGCTTTCTGGAGCGTATTTATTCTGTGGAAGCCGTGAAGCTCAGTGGAGGAATTCCTGCCTTACATATATGAGGTCCCTGGTTCAATTCCCAGGTCTCCTTAGAGAAGTGATCCAGAGAGTGATCCACTGGGTTATCAGGAACCCAGCTAATACCTTATGACAGGGAAGATACAGAAAGATTTTTTTTGTTTGTTTTAGGTTTTCTTGAATCTGGTATTTTTTATTTTTATTGGTTCCTTTTCTTTATTTTATTCACTAAAACACAGTACATCACTGGCAGAGGGCAGGCTGCAAGGTGATTGATTGATGAGCACCGGCAGCCTGAGAAGCTCCTAAGGGACCGAAAAGGGAAGGTGTTTTTTCTTGGGTTGTTTATATTTTAGTTGTTGCTGTTTCGTTTCTTGTTTGTTGTGTTTCTCATTTCTTTGTTTCCTGTTTTTATCTTTTACTTATTTTTTCTACCAAATTTATTTCTTGTCTTTCCTTCATTTTTCTAACTTCTGTTTTCCATTCTTTTTCTTTAATTCCACCTTTTTGTTTGGCCTTCATTTTTTTTTTATTTCACTCTTCCATTTTTTTTTTCTTTTCCATTCTTCTCATCATTTCGGCCTTTTAATTCATTCTATTTTTTTCCTTTATTTTATTTCTTGTTTCACTTTTTTCCATTCCGCCTTTATATTCTTATTCCTTTGTGCTATTTATGATTTTTTACTCAAATTACTTATTTATTTTCCTAGATCTTGTATGGTTGCTCTTCTACATTTTTTATTATTAATACCATTATTTTTCTCTTTTTACCTTGTTCCTTTTCTCTGGTCTTAATATATTTTTTTCAAGGGAACACAGACAACTGCAAGGAAATAGAATAAGAGGAACCAACTTTCAATGAAGAACCTTACCACACACAAAAAAACCAACAAAATAAAACCCTAGAATAGAAAGAGAAGCTAACCAACCAAATAAGCACATCAAAATAAACAAATGCTTAGACACCAACATAAATTTACAAGTCATACTAAGAAACAGAAAGACATGGCCCAGTTTAACGAACAAACTAAACAATAAGAGGAGATGCAGAATGTGGAACAACTAATCAGGGATGTACAAACAAATATCATTAATCAACTTAATGAAGTGAAGGAAGAGATAAAAGATATTAAGAAGACACCTAGGGGACATCCTGAAGAAATTGTAAAAATAAATAAAAAGAAAATGGATCTGATGGTGATGAATGACATAGTGTAAAAAATCAAAAATACACTGGAAGAACATAACAGCAGATGTGAACAGGCAGAGGAAAGAATCAGCAGTGTCAAAGACAGTATATATGAAATCATACAGATAGTAGAACAGATAGATAAAAAAGATAGAAAAAATCCAGCAGGGACTAAAGAAGTTGAATGACAACACAAAATGCACAAACATACACATTATAGGCATCCCAGAGGGAGAAGAGAAAGGACAGGGGGCAGAAGGAGTGTTGTAGGAAATAATGTCTTAAATTTCCAAACTCTATTGAGGGACATGGATGTACATGTCCAGGTAGCTCAGTGTACCTCAAACAGTATAAATCCTAACAGGCCTACCCCAAGACTTATACTTGTCAAATTCCCCAATGCTCAAGACAAAGAGAGAATACTGAAAGCATCAAGAGCAAAGAGATCCTTCACATAAAAGAGAAGTTCAATAAGATTAAGTGCTGATTTCACATCTGAAACCATGGAGGCAAGAAGGAGTGGTATGACATAGGTAAGGTGCTAAATGAAAAAAAAACTGTCAACCAGGAATTCTGAATCCAGCAAAGATGGCATTCAAAAATGAGGGAGAGTTTAAAACATTCAAAGGCAAACAGAAATAAAGGAGATTGTCAACAAGAAACCCACAATTCAAGAAATACTAAATGGAGCTCTGTAGGTTGAAAGGAAAAAATGAGAGAGAGAAGGTTGGAGGAGAGTGTAAGAAAGAAAATTATTTGTAAGAATAACTAAAAAGATAAAAAGAGAAATAAAAACAACATATGACATACATAAACCTAAAGATATTATGCCTAATGTAAGTAATTCCTTGACAGTAATAACATGGAATGTTAATGGATTAAACTCTCCAATCAAGAGACACAGATTGGAAGACTGGAATATGAAATTAAGTCCCTTCAATATGCAGTCTACAAGAAACTCACCTTAGATCCAGGGATCCAATGACATCAAAAGTGAATGGTTGGAAAATAATTTTACATGCAAACAATAACCAAAAAAGGGCAGAAGTAGCTATACTAATACCAGACAAAACAGATTTTAAATGCAAAACTATTCTAAGAGACAAAGAAGAACACTATATACCAAGAAAAGTGGTAATCTATAAAGAAGAAAAAACAATCATAAACATTTATGTACCTAACCAAGGAACTTCAAAATTCATGAGGCAAACATTGGAATAACTAAGTGGAGAAATAGATTCCTCTACAACTATAGTGGGGGACTTTAATACACCATTATCACCACTAGACAGAACATCTTAAAAGAGGATCAATAAAGAAACACAGACTTTGAATAATACATTAGGCAATCTAGTATCAGACATATACAGAACATTACAATGAAATACAAGAGAATATACATTTTCTCTAGCACATATATGGATCATTCTCCAGGATAGACCACATGCTAGGCAAAAGAACAACTCTCAATGAATTTCAGAAAGATTGAAATTATACAAAGTAATTTCTCTGACCAAAATGCAATGAAGCCAAAAATCAGGAAGGGGCAGTGCCCCAGATTAATCACAAAGATATATAAGTTAAACAACACACTCTTAGACAAACAGTGGGTCAAGGAGGAAATTCCAAAAGAAATCAGTAACTACCTTGAAACGAATGAAAACGACAACACAACGTATGAAAACTTATGAGATGCAGCAAAAGAATTTCTGAGAGGGAAATGTATAGCTATAAATGCCTATATTGAAAAAGAAGAAAGAGCTAAAATCGAAGACCTAAGTGCACACCTGAGGAATTAGAAAAAGAAAAACAAACTAATCCCAAAGCAAGTAGAAAGAAGGAAATAACAAAGATTAGAGCAGAGCTAAGAGAAATTGAAAAGTAGAAAGCACTAGAAAAAATTAACAAAACCAAAAGCTGGTTCTTTGAGAAGATTAATAAAATTGACAAATTGTTAGCTAGACTAAGAAAGAAAAAAATGAAAGTAGTTTCAAATATATAAAATAAGAAATGAGGAAGGAGATATCACCACTGACCAAACAGAAATAAAGAGTATCATAAGAGAATACTTCAAAAAATTTTATGCCAACAGATGGATAATTGTATTAGTCAGCCAAAAGGGCACTGATGCAAAGTACCAGAGCTCTGTTGCTTGATAAAGTGTATTTATTTAGGATAGAAGCTTAACGGTTACCAGGCCCTAATATGTCCGACTCAAGGTACCATAAGAGGTACTTTCTCACCCAAAGTCAGCTGCCACATGTTGATTCAAATGGCGGGCAATGTCTGCAAGGGTTCAGCATTCCTCTTTCCTCTAAAAGCTTTGTAGTCCCAGCTTCTTCCAATCTCAGCTGTAGGCTGGCATAAAGCTCCTTTCTCTTCCCTGGACTCATTTGTTCTGGGCTAAACTCCTCTGGTCCCTTCCAAAGGTCAGCTGTGGATGGTCAAACTCACCACTCATCCTTGGGCTGTAGGATCCTGTCTCTCTTCCTCTGTGTTCTCCTTCTCTATGCACTTACTTCTGTGTGAGAGTCTGTTTCATCCCGACAAAGGGGGTGCGGACTCAACCCTGCACCCCCTAAAGACATGGTCCAATAAAAGCCCTAATCTTGATTTAATAAAGTAAAAGTGAAACCTCTGAATCTAATAAAATCTAATACACCCAGAGGAACAAACCAGTTTACAAACACAATCTAATATCCATTTTTGGAATTCACAAACAATATCAAACTGCTACAATAACTTAGATAAAATGGACAAATTCCTAGAAACATACAAGCAGCCTACATTGAAGAAAGAAGAAACTGATGAAATCAAAAGATGAATCACAAGTACCAAGGTTCAATTAGCCATCAAACATCCCAACTAAGAGGAACTCAGGAAGTGATGGCCTCACAGGTGAATTCTACCAAACATTCCAGAAAGAACTAACACCAATCCTGCTTAAACTCTTCCAAAAAATAGAAGTGGAGGAAACATTGCCTAACTCATTCATGATGCCAACACACCCTAATACTGAAGCCACACAAAGATGCCACAAGAAAGGAAAACTATTGACCAATCTCTCCAATGAACCTAGATGCTAAAACCCTTAACAAAATACTTGCTAATCATATTCCACAACACATCAAACATATTATACACCATGACCAAGTGGGTTTCATCGCTGGTATGCAAGGATGGTTCAACATAAGAAAACCAATCAATGTAATACATCACATTAACAGATCAAAAGAAAAAAAAAATCACATGATCATCTCAATGCAGAAAAGGCATTTGACAAACTACAGAACTCTTTCCTGATAATAACATTCAAAAAATAGGAATAGAAGGAAACTCCTCAACAAGATAAAGGGTATATATGAAAAACCCACAGCTAACATCATATTCAATGGTGAAATCCTAAAAGCTTTCCCTCTAAGATCTGGAACAAGACAAGGATGCCCACTGTCACCGCTTTTCCATTAAAGCAGCTCACAATTCCTCCAATATCCATTATCCATTTATAAAACTGATCCAGCATTTTGTTATTTGCAAAAGCACTTCCACAAACCTAGGTACCAAATTCTGTATTAGTTAGCCAAAGGGTGTTGATGCAAAGCATCAGAACTCTGTTGGCTTTTGTAAAGGGTATTTATTTGGGGTAGAAGCTTACAGTCACTAGGCACTGAAGAATCCAACTCAAGGTACCATAAGAAGTACTTTCTTACCCAAATTCATTTGTCACGTGTTGAATGAAGATGATGGACAATGTCTGCTACGGTTCAGCCTTTCTCCTTCCTCTTAAGGCTCTGTAGTCCCAGCTTCTTCTGATCTCAGCTGTAGCCTGGCATAAGGCTCATCTCTCTCCTTGGGGCTCATTTCTTTCTCCTCTGTTCTCTTCACAAGGTCAACTGTAGACTATCAGGCTCATCTCTCTTCCTGGGGCCTCTGTCATATCTAATCAGCTGTCTCTCTTCCTCTGTGTTCTTCTTCTCTGTGTGTGTACTTCCATGTGAGAGTCTGTTTTATCAGCCCGCCAAGGGGGTGAGGACTCAATGCTAAGTGTCACTCTAATGACATGTTTGAATCAAAACCCTAATCTTAACATAATTTAATCAGACATCTCAGCTGAATCTAATACAAATGGTTATCATGCTCAGAGGAAGAGACCAGTTTGTAAACATAATCTCTCTTTTTGGAATTCATAATAATAATAATAATGTCAAACTCTACACATGTTCATGGATATGAAGACTAAACATCATTAAGTTATCTATCCTACCCAAACTGATTTACAGATTTAACACAATCCCAATAATAATTACCACAGCATTTTTTACTGAATTGGAAAAGCTGACTATGAAACTTAATTGGAAGGGCAAGGGGCTCTGAAAAGCCAAAGACATATTGAAAAAGAAAAATGAAATTGGAAGAATCACAGTACCTGACTTTAAAACATAATGCAAGATACAGTGGTCAAAACTGTATGGTATTGGTATAAGGAAAGACATACTGACCAATGGAATTGAACTGAGAGTTCATATATAGACCTGTGCATATTTGGCCAACTGATATTTGACAAGGCCACCAAGATGACTCAACTGGGACAAAACAGATCCTTCAATCATGGGACTTGGAGACCTGGATATCCATATGCAAAAGAATGAGAGAGGAACACCATCTCATGCCTTATACAAAAATTAGCTCAAGGTGGATCAAAGATCTAAATATAAGAGCCAAGACCATTAAGATCCTAGAAAATAATGTAGAGAAGCATCTATAAGATCTTGTAGTAGGAAATGGTTTCATAAACTTTACACCCATGAGCCCTGAATCCCAGAAGAGTTGCAACCAACACCCACTCTCCAGTTCTTCAGAGTCGCCCAGGACAAGTAACAAAATGTTGATGATGATGGACGACCTTCATCCCAAAAAACAGAAAGTATCTACTTCTGAAAGCAAGAGAGTTCCATTTGTCTGCCCCATGGGATCTAGGGCTCTTATCAATTGGAAGCACAGAGGTATCTCCATCCCAAAATTCTCAAGATTGAAGAATGAACAAACATAATGGGGAGATGGAACAATGAACCAAAGTAGACTTATTATTATTGCAGTAATGGAAAAACTTGTAACACTGATATAAATATAGTGGTTACCAGAGGTTCTGAGGGAAGGGGCAGAGTAGAATAGGTGGAACATAGGCCATTTTTAGGGCACTGGAATTTTTCTGCATGATTTTGCAATGACAGATACAGGCCATTATAAATATATGGAAAATAATAAGTGTTGACAAGGATGATATTTTTAATAGGGGAAAATGTGAGAGGCAGAGGGGGTAGGGTGTATGAGAATTTCCTATATTTTCAATATAACTTTTCTGTAATCTAAAACTTCTTTTAAAATAATGTTAAAAAAGAGATCATACAATTCAATGATAAAAGGGAAAGGAATCCAAGGAAAAGAAGGGGCAGAAGACTTAAATAGACATTTTTCCAAAGAGGAAATACAAATGGTACAAAAGCACATGAAAAAATGTTCAATATTACTAGTTATTAGGGAAATCAAAACTACAATGAGATATCATCTTAGACTTCATAGAATGACTGTTATTAGAAAAACAGAAAACTACAAATGCTTGAGAGGTTGTGGAGAAACAGGAACACTCCTTCCCTGTTGGTGGGAATGTAGAAACATACAGCCTCTGTGGAAGATAGTTTGGCAGTTCTTCAGGAAGCTAAATATAGAAATTCCATATGATCTAACAATCTCTCTGTTAACAATATACATCCAGAAGAACTGCAAACATAGAAATGAACAGACATTTGTCATAGCGGCATTATTCACATCTGTCAAAAGATGGAAACAACCCAAATGTTCATCAACCAATGAATGGATAAACAAAATTTGATATATATATATGTGAGTGTGTATGTGTATGTATATGATGGAATACTATGCTGCTGTAAGAAGAAATGAAATTGGAACACATATGACAAAATGGATGAACCTAGAGGATATTATGCTGAGTGAAATAAGCCAAATACAAAAGGAAAAATATTGTATGGTCTCACTGATATGAACTAAATATGAAGAATGCCACATGGAGTTAAAATCTATAGTATAGCTTACTAGGACATAAGATGAGGGTTGTAAAGGGTGTACTGATGCTTAATGTATGTAGAAGTTTTTATTAACTGCACTGTAAAAGTGGAGAAATGGATAAAGTTTACTGTACCACATTATAGTGAGTATAACTATCAGGGCTGGTTTATAAATGGGATTGTGGCTGAAAGGTGTAGTCTAGAGTTGTAAATTTCAATTGAAAGAAAGCTAGAGAATAAATTAGGGACTGTATAACATAGTGAACCCAGTGATGGATGAGGATTGTGGTTAATAGCACCAATACAAGAATGTTCTTCTATGAACTACAATAAATGTATGTCACCATCACAAAGTAGTAAAAATATAGTGATGCAAGGGAAAATATAATTAATGTAACTTAGGGACTACAGTTAACTGCAATATTATAGTATTCTTGCAAAAATTTCAAAGAAGGTACTTTATCAATGCTAAGGATCAATAATTGGAAGTATAGAATTTTTTCTTTTGGACTAAGGAAAATGTTCAAAATTTACTGAAGGGATGACTGCACAACTCTATGATGAAACTGACAGCCACTGAGTGTAGACTCTGGATGGATTTTACAAGGCACTGGACTGTATAACACAGAGAACCATATGGTGGTTTATGGAATGTGGTTAACAGTACAATAATCATAACAAATGTACACACTAATACATCATGTAAATAATAGGGGGTGTATTGAAAAATATTCCAAATGTAAGCTATGGACCATAATTAGTAGTAATATTTTGATAATGTTCTTTCATAACCTGTAACAAATATTCCACAACAATTCAAGGTGTTGTTGGAGGGGTGATGTATGGTACTTCTGCATATTATGCATGAATGTTTTGTAAGGTCACAAAGTCTCTAATACAAACATATATATTAAAATTGTAAAATATACAAATATTTTCTCATGAAGTATAACAAGTATATAATACTAATACAGGTTATCAATAACTAGGTGGCTTGGGGAAAAATACACCAAATGTAAGATCTTGGCTATAATTAGTAGGAATATTTTGAGCATGTTCTTCCATATCTGTAACAATTGTTTCACAGCAATGAAAGGTTTTGTGAAACAATTGTTTCACAGCAATGAAAGGTATATGTGAGCCATGTATGGTGATATGCATTTTGTTTTGTAAGTTCACAACTTATAGTATACACTTATTGTTTATGGATGTTCATACACAAATGATAAACTTCAATAAAAAAGTTTAAAAAAAAGGAAATGGGGATCAATGTGGCTGAATTTTAGCTGTAATCTGCAGTCTCACCAGAAAGGGAGGGGGGATTTGGAATTAAATATATGACGAAAGGACAGATTCTCAAATTGGTTAAGGAGCAGTGACATGGCCCCTGATCATATGATGCAGAGCTTAGACTTCTGACCATTGTTCTATATCAACAGTGATGGCCCAACTAAAACAAATTGATCAGTTTATTAGCACTTCCAGGAAGAATCTCAGCAAGCAAAGGGCGTCATAACATGGGATCCAGAAAGCTTTTCCTCTGGACATATCAAAGAAAGCTTTAGAACAAATTTGCTGAGAAGCCATTGGTTAAAAGCCAATTCATAGAATTTGACAAACTTACTAATATTCCAAAAGCTTACTAGTTAGTATTCTTCTTGAGTAAAGTCATTGAATAAAAATATATTTTTCTTAGCAATATCTTGAGAAATGCTTAATTGAAAAGCTAAGGATCATGTGTAGCTTAGTCTTCTTGTAAATATATTATTCTTATTAAAATATGAATATATTTATGATGAATATATTCTTGAATATAAAAAATGGGTAAATAAGCTACAAAAGTCATCACAATAGACTTTACTCAGACATGATTTCTAGCAAAATTTGACCAAAGATAAAACTTCTGTGTGATGAAAATAATTCCAAGAAAAATTGCTTCAGAGAGATTGTGATTCAATGTCTGACATTCCCTATTGTTTTCTATTAAGAGTCTTTTAGCAGTTCTCAGCAGAAAGTCAAACCAGTTCATGCACCAATATTTATTACTTAAATGACACTGTGAGGTTTATACAAAATCAAAGTTATCTTTAAATAGGAAATCTTTCTATATAAAATTCCTTTGAATGTCAAGGAATAAAATCAGAATTCCAGTGGGCCAACATTTCTTCAAAATGTATGATGCGTCTCAAATTTATAGCAGCAGTTATGTTGAAAGGATAAACTTAACAAATAAATCACCAGAACATGATGGCTAAGAGTATTCAGTAGAAAAGAAATCCCACAAAATAATAAAATAAAGTGGCTTTAATATGTCCAGCAAAGTTACAAAGCAATGAAAGTATTTATCTAAAATAGTTTAGCATCACTGCTTTAAAAATGATGGCAAGTCAGCATAACAAAACAGATGAGACGCCAGTGCAGAATATGAAACAGATGATCTGTTTGTGGTATATTACAGATTATTGCTTTCCAAGGCATAATGCTGCAAAATAAGGCTTGGAGAACGGCATTATGAATTACTTGGATGAGATGTTACAATCATGGAAAATAGGTGAGACTATTTTTAACTCTACAAATATAGGAAATATATTAAGGGTCATGAGAATGGTAAAAAAAAAATAGTGTAAGTGGCATTGATTGAAAATTATATATGTGTGTGTGTTTACATTGAATAGTGATTGTATCTTTTTAATAAAAGACCAAGCCCCAGACTTTCTAAGCCAGCAGTTCTCAACTGTGCACAACCTCTATCCCCACTCCCACCCCGAGGGGACGTTTAGCAATGTCGGGAGACATTTTTAATGGTCAAAAAAAAGGGGGTAGTATTACTGGCATCTAGTGGGTAGATACTAGAGATGCTGCTAAACATCCTATAACGCACAGACCAGCTTCTCTCCATCAGAGAATTATCTGGCCCCAAATGTCAATCCTTCCTCAATGGATAAACCCTGGCATAAGTCAATGTACTGAAATTTCACAACCACCCTAGTTAACAGAGACTGAAATTGGTCATAAAGAATATCATCTTGGATCCAATGTCCAAGCACTGTAGAAAACATGTTAAAAGGCGTTTTCAACTATGAATTAATTTCACTTTTAATTTACATGTTTTCCCAGAAACATGAGAATAAAGTTACTCTGTGTATTCCACTATGAGAGGAAGGAAGGAAATGAAGAGTAAGAAGAATGAATATACAGAGGAAAGTGTGTGCGAATGCCTACGGGTTGAGGAAAGTAAGAATGACTGGACCAATGCAGGTGTGGTTAGAGAGGAAAAAGGTCACATGTATGGAAAACTGCCTAATTGTCATGAAAAGGCAGGATGTAAATTAAAGAATAAGATAAATTTTGTTCATTTGGTCAAAAACAAAACAAAACATGTAGTTAGATTTTTCTTTTCATGACATTCAGAGAAAGCATTTCAGTATAATGTAAGAGCCATCTGTATTAGTCTGCCAAAGGGGTGCTAATGTGAAATACCAGGAATGGGTTGGTCTTTTTAAAGGGTATTTATTTGGGGTAGAAGGTCCACAGTTACCAGGCCATAAAGTGTAAATTTCTTCTCTCACCAAAGCCCATTGCCACGTGTTGGAGCAAGGCAGCTGCCTACATTTGCCAGGGTTCAGGCTTCTTGGGTTCCTCTCTTCCCTGGGGCTGCGTTTCTTCTCTGGGCTTAGCTCCTCTGTTTCCTCCACAAGGTCAGCTGTAGACTATCAGGTGAACGGCTTGCTTCTCTTCTCCTGGGGCCTTCTCTCCAACATCACAACTCCAACATCAAAACTGCAACTCAAAAACTGCTCCTTCTGTCCTTTGCCCTTGCATTTTATATTCGATTCTCCCACCCACCAACGGGTGGGGCTCAACGCCCTACTGACATGGCCCAGTCAACGTCCTAATCATAACTTAATCATGCCCAGATTAACAGATCAGTTTACAAGCATAATCCAATTATATTTTTGGAATTCATAATTACATCAAATTGCCAAAAGGCTACACCATCCTTCCAAAGGAAAATTTTTAAGTGGAAAGCTATAGCCATGCACTTCTAGGAACACAGTGAATGAGGTTCTCTTGAATAGGTTGAGCAAACTATTATATGGTGAAGAAGGAGGCTTGTGAAGACCAAGATTTTTGCCACTCAGAAATAATATCTGGAATCAAGAAGCTGGTAGATGCATTTGAAGATGACAATATGACAAGCTTAATCTGAATTATACCCATTGAAAGTTGCTGAGAGAAAACAGGAGAGTGGAGTTGCTGAAAGAAGGGTAAAAAGAGAATTAAGAAGGAATTGTAGGAAGATGGCATCGGATTAGGAAGACAGGGCTAAACTCTCTCACAAAGACAATGAAAAAAGAGCCAAAAGCTGACTGAAGGACCAGCTTTGAGGGTTATCAGACCAGGACAGTGCTGCACAACTCCCAGGAAGGTGAGGAACAGAGAGATGAAGAACCTGAAACAAAAAACATGAGTTATAAGCCCCTGCAGTGGCTGGGAAGGGCTCCCCTCCCCCACCCCAAAGATATTAAGTTGGGGTAAAACCCCTGGCTCACTGAAGCTGACTGAGATGGGAAAGACATCTTCCTCCATGTCAGCTGTTATAAGGAAAAAAGGAGGGGGAGTCAGGGGCTTTTCTTCAGTGAATTTGGACAGCAGAGCCCACTTTGAATCTCAGCTCTGACCAGACCAAAACACCAGAAACAGAGCTTGAAACACCTTTGCGGAAAAATAAGTCATTGAGCGCCATCTGCTGGCCACTCCAGAAACTGCATGGACAAAAACTGCTTTTGGGCCTCTCTGTATCCTAACCTTTGAAAGAAAATCTGCACCCCATTAGTGAGTCCCTGGCATGATTTTGATAACATAAGCTGGACAAATTGAAAGACCTGCAGTAAGTTGAACCAAATATCAAAGAAGAGCTGTGAAAAAAAAAATAGGCAAGAGAGAGAAATTGGCCATCAGAGTAAAGTCACCAAAATATGCAGATGCCTAGACACTAGCCAAAAATCACAAGCCATATGAGGAAACAGGAAGAGATGGCCCACACAAAGGAACAAACCAAATATCCTGAAGAGATACAGGATTTAAGGCAATTAATCAGTGATAATCACACAACTCTCTGAAATCAATAAAAAAGAATTAAGAGAAAATATGACTAAAGAGATAACGGATATTAGAAAGAAACTGGGTGAGCATAAAGTAGAATTTCAAAGTCTACAAAGAAAAGTAACAGACCAAATGGGAATGAAAGACTAAATGAGTGAGATTAAAAATACATTAGTGGGGAGAAGCAAGGTGGCTCAAGCGATTAGAGTCCCGCCTACCATATGGGAAGCGGAAGCCAGGGTTTGTTTCCCGGGGCCTCCTGTCATGGAGAGTTGACAGCCCATGCCACAGAGAGCTGACGGCCTGCACCGCAGAGAGCCAATGCAGCAAGATGATGCAACAAAAGGGAGATGCAGAGAAGAGACAGTGAAAGACACAGCAGACCAGGGAGATGAGATGGCTTCAAGCAATTGAGTGCCTCTCCCCGACACCGGAGGTCAGGGGATTGGTTCCCAGTGACCCCTAAAGAGAAAGATGAGAAGAAAAAGACAAGCAGATACAGAAAGAACACACAAGGAATGGACATAGAGAGCAGACAGCAAGTGCAAACAACAACAGGGGGCGGGGAATCAACAAGGGGGTGGGCAGAAATAAATAGATAAATTAAATAAATTTTAAAAAAATACATTAGTGGGAGAGGATGTGGCTCAAGCAGTTGAGCGCCTGCTTCCCACAAGGGAGGTCCTGGGTTTGGTTCCCGGTGCCTCCTAAAAACAAACAAACAAACAAAAAAGCAAACAAAAAATCTAACTCAGGGGAGCCAATATAGCTCAGTTTTGAGCATCAACCTAACATACGAGGACCTGGGTTTAATCCCCGGACCCAGTACCCCTCAAAATAAGAAAAAAATACATTAGAGGCACATAAGAGCATAATTGAATTACTCAAAGACAGAATTCATGACTTTGAAGACAGAACATCTGAACTGGAAAAGATAAGAGAACAGAAAGTGAAGAGAATGGAAAAAATGGAACAAGGTCTCAGGGAATTGAATGACAACATGAAATACACAGACATACACATTATTGGTGTCCCAGAAGAAGAAGAGAATGGAAAAGGGGCAGAGGAAATATTTGAGGAAATAATGAACAAAAACTTCCCAACCCTTATGAAAGACATAAATATAAATATCCAAGAAAGACAACACACCCCAAACAGAATAAAGCCAAAGAGAACTACACCAAGACACCTACTATTCAGAATGACAAATATCAGAGATAAAGAGAGGATTCTGAAAGCAACATGAGAAAAGCAAAGCATCATATACAATGGAACACCAATAAGATTAAATGTCAACTCTCATTAGAAATCATGAAAAGAAAGTGGTATAATATAATTAAGGTACTGAAAGAGAAAACTGCCAGCCAAGAGTTCTGTATCTGGAAAAGCTGTCCTTCAAATATGAACGTGAGTTCAAAGCCTTCACAGAAAAACGAAAGGTGATAGAATATATTACCAAAAGACCAGAATTACAAAAGATAGTAAAGGGAGTGCTACAGCTTGAAAGGAAAAAAGAAGGGTGACAGACTTGGAGAAGAGTATAGAAATGAAGATTAATAGGAAGGGTAAATTAAAGGGTAAGAAGACAGACAATAGACCAATATGATAACAGAAAGCCAAAGGACAAAAGGGATGAAGTAAGTAAGGCCTTTACAATAATAACATTGAATGTTAATGGCTTGTATTCCCCAATCAAAAGACAAACTGATAGAATACACTAAAAAAATATATGAGCCATCTATATGTTGGCTACAAGAGACTCACTTCAGATGTAAGGACATAACCAGGTTAATACTGAAAGATTGGAAAAAGATATTCCATGCAAATACTAACCAAAAAAGAGCTGGAGTAGTGATACTAGTATTGAACAAAATAAGATTTTAAATGCAAAACTGTTGTAATGGATGAAGAAGGTCATTAGCTATTAATAAAAGGGGTAATTAACCAAGAAGAAATAACTATACTAAATATTTATGCACCTAACCTAGGTGCCCCAAGATACAGCACACCCTGGCAAAGCTGAAGGGAGTAATAGATGTTTCTACAGTAATAGTTGGAGACTTCAATACACCACTCTCAGTATTGGATAAAACATCTGGACAGCAGATAAATAAAGAAACAGAGACCTTGGATTATATGATAAGTGAACTAGCCCTAACAGTCATCTATGGAATATTCTACCCCAAAAGAGCAGGATATACCTTTTTTTCAAGAGCTCATAGATCCTTCTCCAATATAGACCACGTATTGGGTCATAAGACAAGTGTCAATAAACTAAAAAACACTGAAATTATCCAACACACTTTCTCTGATCATAATGGAATGAAGCTGGGGATCAATAATGGATGGAAAAAGGGGAAAGTCATAACTATATGGAGCATAAACAACATACTCTTAAACAGTCAATGGGCAAGGAAGAAATTGCAAGAAAATTCAGCAAATATCTTCAGACGAATAAAAATGAGAACACAACATATCAAAACCTATGGGACACCACAAAGGTAGTGATGAAAATTTATAGCCCTCAGTGCTTGCATTAAAGAAAAAGAAAGAGCTAAAATTGAAGCTCTAACTGCACATATGGAGGAACTAGAAAAAGAACAGCAAACTAATCCCAAACCAAGCTGAAGGAAAGATATAGTAAGCATCAGAGCAGAAATAAACAAAATTGACAACAACAACAACAACAACAAAAAAAAAAAAACAATAGAGAAAATCAACAAAATGAAAAGTTAGTTCTTCAGGAAGATCAACAAAATTTATAAACCCTTAGCTAGACTCACAAAGAAAAAAGGAAAAGATGTAAATAAATAAAATCAGAAATGAGAGTAGGGAAATTACCACTGACTCAGCAGAAATAAGAGAGATCATAAGAGGATACTATCAACAACTGTATGCCAAAAAATTAAACAATGTAGATGAAATGGAAAAATTCCTAGGAAAATACCGACAACATACACTGACCCTAGAAGAAATAGAGGACCTCAACAAACCAACCACAAATTAAGAGATTGAAACAGTCATTAAACAACTCCCCAAAATGAAGAGCCCAGGATCAGGGGGTTTCACAGGTGAGTTCTATCAAGCATTCAAAGAAGATTTAAAACCAATTTTACTCAAGCTCTTCCAAAAAACTGAACAAGGAATGGTAACAAACTCATTCTATGAAGTCAATATTACCTTAATACCAAAGCCAGATAAAGAAAATTACAGACCAATATCGCTGATGAATATAGATGCAAAAATCCTCAACAAAATACTTGCAAACAGAACCAAAAGCACATTAAAATCATTATACACCACGATCAAGTGGGTTTTATCCCAGGTATGCAAGGGTGGTACAACACAAGAAAATCAATTAGTGTAATAAACCACATTGATGAATGGAAGAAAACTCACATGATCCTCTCGATTGATGCAGAAAATGCATTTCACAAAATACAGCATATTTTCTTGATAAAAAACACTCCAAAAGATACGAATAGAAGGAAGCTTTCTCAATATGGTAAAGTGCATATATGAAAAACATTCAGTTAGCATTATACTCATTTGTGAAAGACTGATAGCTTTTCCACTGAGATCACGAACACGACAAGGATGCCCACTCTCACCACTGTTACTCAATATTGTGCTAGAATTTGTAGCTAGAGTATTTAAGTGAGGTAAAGAAAGAAAAGGCACCCAAATAGGAAAGGAAGAAGTAAAACTTCCACTATTCACTGATGATATTATTCTATATTTAGAAAATCCTGAAAAATTCACAACAAAGCTACTAGAATTAATAGAAGAGTTCAACAAAGTGGTGGGATACAAGATTAATATACAAAAATCAATACCGTTTCTATACACTATGGATGTGCAATCTGAGGAGGGAATCAGAAAAAAGTTCTATTTATAATAGCGACTAAAACAATCAAATATTTAGGAATAACTCAAACAAGGACACAAAGGACCTGTATTCAGAAAGCTATAAAACTCTGTTAAAAGAAACCAAAGAAGACTTAGATAAATGGAAGGACATTCCACGTTCATGGATTGGCAGACTAAATATAGTTAAGGTGTCAAATTTACTCAAACTGATTTTCAGATTCAATGGAATCCCAATCAAAATTTCAACAGCATTTTTTGCAGAAATGGAAAAGCCAATAATCAAATTTATTGGGAAGGTTAAGGGGCCCCAATAGTCAAAATTATCTTAAAAAGAAGAACAAACTTGGAGGACTTTCTAACTTTAAAGCATATTACTTAGCTCAGTGGTTTAAAAAAACAGCCTGGTACTGGCAAAGACAGACAGGTTAACCAATAGAACTCAGAAACAGACTCTCACATTTACAGTCAAGTGATTTTTGACAAGGCTGTTAAGCTCACCCAGCTGTCCCCAAATAGGCTATTCAACAAATGGTGCTGGGAGAACTGGATAGCCATATCCAAAAGAAAAGGGACCCCTATCTCACACCTTTAAAAAAAATTAACTCAAAATGGCTCAAGGATCTAAATATAAAATCATAAAACTCCTAGAATAAAATGTAGGAAAACATCTTCAAGATCTTTTGATAGGTGGTAGTTTCTTAAACCTTGCACCCAAAGCAGGAACAACAAAAGAAAAAATAGATAATTGGGACCTTCTCAAAATTAAACTCTTTTGTACCTCAAAGGGCTCTCTTAAAAGGGTAAAAATGCAGCTGACTCAATGGGAGAAAATATTTGACAATCACATATCCGATAAGGGTTTAATATCCATGATATATAAAGAGATCATACAACTCAACAATAAAAAGACAAACTGATTAAAAATGGGTAAAAGACTTGAAAAGACAATTGTGCAAAGAAGAAATAGAAATGATGAAGAAACACATGAAAAAATGTTCAACATCACTAGAGATTGGTGAAATGCAAATCAAAACTACAATGAGATATCATTTAACAGCTAGTAGAATGGCAACTATTAAACAGTCGAAAAACTGTAAATGTTGGAGAAGATATGGAGAGATAAGAACCCTTATTCTCTGTTGGTGGGAATGTAGAATGGTACAGCCACTGTGGAGGACTGTTTGGCATTCCTAAGGAAGTTGGAAATAGATTTGCCATGTGACCCAGCAATACCATTGCTAGGTATATACCCAGAAGAACCAAGAGCAGTGACATGAATAGATATCTGCACACCAATGTTCATAGCAGCATTATTCATGATTGCCCTAATTTGGAAACAATCAAGGTGTCCATCAACTGATGAATGTATAAACAAATTGTGGTGTATACATATGTTGAAATATTATGGAGTGTTAAGAAGAAATGAAGTACTGAAGCATATAACAACATGGATGAATCTGGAGGACATTATGTTGAGTGAAGCAAGCCAGACACAAAAGGACAAATACTGTTATGATTGTGCTATTATGAACTAAATATATTATGTAAACTCATGGAATTAAGAATTAGAATATGTCACCAGAAAATAGAATAATGGTAGAGAATGGAAAGCTGATGGATAAGCTGTGCAGACCTGGTTAAAAGGTTATTTGTAAATCTTTGGAAATGAATGGAAAAGGTGAGAGACCATCGTGGTGTTTGACTAGCAGAGCTACTATATGGGTATGACAGTGGTTGAAAGGAAAAGCCTAAGGACATATACATTACTAGAAAGAAAGCTAAAAAATATAACATGGGGCTAAAGAAAGCTAAAAAAGTATAACATAGTGAAACCTCATATAAAGTACGAATATGGCTGATATTGCATACATAAGACTGGTTTTACAAAATATAAATACAAATAAACTAGAAAGAAGGAAACAATAGCAGCTATGTACAGTAGGGGAAACAGATATTGAGAGGTGATGAGTTTTGTTTGTTTCATTTTTGTTTATTATTATTATTATTACTGGAATAATGAAAATGCTTTAAAATGATTGAAGTGATGAATGCACAACTATGTGATTATACTGAATACTACTGATTGTGCACTTTGGATGTATTTATGCTTTATTAATATGTATCAATAAAATTGATTTGTTTAAAAAAAAAAAAGAGAGAGAATCAGAGATAATGCAAAAAACAGAAGTGTGGCTTTAAACCCCAAAGAAACAAATCCTTAAGCAAACTGAATCTCAAATGAAAAAGGAATCATAATGCTATATTCCCCCAACTGCTCTTTCCTCACTGGAAGAAATGTCTTAGTATTTCGGTTACTGCTAAAAGGAGAATGGAATCTGTCAAGAGCGGAAAAGAAGCTTGAGGAAAACTCTTTTGTTTCCTCCAAAAAAATAACTAAATTAAGGAAGTTTGGTACTTAAGGAACACTGCCACCAAGTTTACTACATCGGCTTCAAACATTAGAATGCCCTTGCAGTGTTTGGCTGGTGAGAGTGGGGAGGGCAGCAGATACTTTTCAATGCAATTTCCAGATTCAATTATTTGCATTAATTATAGACCTTTCTACATTAATTCAGACCTTAAAGAAAGAAAGAAAAAAAAACCGTTTTCCTCTTATAGATGTAAACTGAATGTCCTGAGTTAAAAGAAAAAAAAAAAACAAAAAAAAACCTAACTGGCTTAAATGTCTCAGGTGAGACTATGAAGGCAGAATTGAAATTTAGTTTTTTTTTCCTTTTCCTTGATAGGTTATTAGAGAAAGTTAACTAATCAGCAAAAACAGAGGGTGTTTGAAATGCCAAGCATACTTGAATAACAATAATCCCATCTCATATTTATAGAGCTTTCACTTTCACAAAGCACTTTCTCACTAGAGTCCTCTTATACCAACTGTATCAACATAAAGCTGGGATTTTCTGATTAAGCTACTCTTTCACCCTTAGTTTCACCCTATTTTGCTACTGTGATTCTGCGGAGAGTCAAATTGAGTGTTAAATGTTAGGCAGAAACTCAGGGACAGCAATTCAGCATGAAAGTGCTTCAAAAGGGGACACTTGGAATGGATTTAAATGCAGTGCCTAAGTAGAGATGAATAATGCACAGGCAAATTCCCCAACAATGACACAGAAATCTCTTGCAAAGGACATCTGTCTCCTCACTTAATAGATCAATTGATTGGCATTTTTACTACATGTATATGAACTATTGTTGGGAGGGGTTTCTTCTATAAGCTGAAGCTGAATTTTAATGCTCAAGTCATCTCCTTAAAACTTTAGTATTCTTAAGTCGCTGTCTGATAAAATATAACACCATTATCAAAGATGGTGTTTTTACTGATTCATACATAACTCAATTGCAAACATGGATTTAATAAAAGGAAAATAAAATCAATTAGTTAAATGTTATCTGGTTCACTATCCAACTAGATTTAGTATAGGCCAAGGTAATTATCAACTGCGAACTATGCCAGAGTTTAGAGCCAATCTACGCTAAAAAGAAAGGATATTGGCACTGCATTTCTTAAATTTATGAATTTAAATTGGAATCATAACCCTGGGGGGTTTGGGATAAGACTCCAAAGTCATTTAGTCATGGCAAAGAATAAGAGATAGAAATTAGTTTGAAAGTTTTCTGTTTGGAAAAGTTTCTGAGATGTAATAAAAAGTAAGCTAGATCTGAAAGTAGGGAGCTACAGCAAGAATATAACCTGGAGACCTTACTGTGATAATAGACTTGGAAATTACCTTGGAAATTCCATAGAGGTCTCTTGCTTTTACTCAGTTCGATATTCTGTGCACTCAGTGAATTTCTGCCTTCCTTACTTTCATATTATTATGAAAAGAAAAAGCAGAACCACCTGGAGTAGTATTTCTCTATATTTCTTTAATAGTTAAGAGCAGGAAGGAGTTCACACAAAAAAGAGACCATTGTAAATTGGGCTATTTGCACAAAGGTAAATGACTTGGTTTAAAAAAAAGTAGAAGTAAAACTGAAGAAGAAATTAATCCTAGCATTTTTATTCTAGGAAAAAGAAGATCTTTTATATCTGCAAATTGTTACTCAACACACAAACACATATTTCTAATTTGCAACATATCTTTCTCTGTTATTAGAATGATCACAATGCTGTTTTTCTGGGGTGGGGGAAGGAATGCAGTGCTTTGGTTGAGTGCAAACATAGGCTCAGTTGTAGCCAAGAGATAGAATCAGAATGACACTGGAGCCGCTATGCCACTTAAGACCATAATCACAAATGTTGACTGAATTAAACACGGAAAATAACTGTTAAAATGTAATTTACTGCTCTTCACAAATTCATATGTATCAAGAATTTCCAAGACGCTGTCTCTGATTAACCTCACAAAGCTTACCTCCTTATTTATCATGCAGGGTATTTGAATACACCTTGTACTTTATTCTCTGTAACTTATCTAATTGTTCAATTCCAACTACTGTTTTCATGCTATATTAATGACACCACCACTCCCCCTGACTTTGGACTCACCCTCACTGCAACATTTTCCCCCATTATAACACTTCAACATGTATTAAATTCCTTGTATCCCTCCCTTCATAGTATCATTGTTATCACTCTTATTTAGGCTCTTATTTCTTTATCCATTGATCTTTTTAAATGGTAACCTTACTGGCTTCCAAGCTGCCATTCTCTCCCAGTCTAATCTTTTCTGCCAGGAGCTATCTGATTATCTCCCTAGAACAGAGCTATTTTGGTGAATAGTCACTCCCAACCATTCAGTGGCTTCTACTGCTTACCAGAAAGTTCAAATTCTGTCTTTTGGGATTTATTGCCCTCTTCAATCCAGACTCAAACTTTCTATTCAACCTAATCTCTCATTACTGTAGTTCATCCCCCTATGTCCTGGCCAAATAACATTACTGATTATTTTGTACACCTGTCCCATGCCTTCTTCCTTCTTCACTTTTCTCACCCTGTTTTCACCATCTCTGTAAAAAACCTAGTCATTCTTCAAGGCCTAGTCCAAACTCCAGCTCCTGTATCAAGCTTTTCCAGATCATCCTGTTTGGAAGCATTTTCTTCCTCTTTTCACTTCTCCACTCCTTGTACTACTCTCATGGTAGATATTCTGCAACCTTGTATAGTTATCCACATGTACCTGTCATTCATTTTGTACCTACAAAGTAAATACAAAACTCCTTAGGCTACTACACCAAAGCTTCGTTTGGGCAGGAATGCTTGCCTAAAAAGTTCTTGCCTTTAGATCTTGACTGTTCCCTTCCCCCCAGCCCCCCAGGGCCCGTGATATCCCCCTCTCCCAACCCATGGAATGTCAAGATTCACAGTTACATGCCCTGGGGATTTGAACCAGCCCTTCCTAATCCACCCAACCCCCAGTGCTGCACCACCAAACCCAGGAACACCACCACTCATCTGCCCCATCCCCCAACATGCAACCACACTCTATCCCTTTACCATAGATTATGTCCATATGGGTGATGGCTCAAAGTCTGCTCTTCTCTTACTCTCCTTTGTTAACCTATCTTTCAGACAATGGTACTCAGAGACTGCTCACTTTCCTCAGTTCAGATCAGTGAGGTCATATACTGTTCATCCTTCAGTGCCTGGCTTGCTTCACTCAACATAAGGTCTTCAAGATTCATCCACGTTATTCCATGTGTTAGCACTTTGTTCCTTCTTACAGCTGAGTAATATTCCATTGTATGTATGTACCACATTTTGCTTATCCATTCGTCTGTTGATGGGCACCGGGGCTGATTCCAACTTTTGGCATATTTTGGGTAATCTAAGCACCTCTTAAAATATATGTGTATATATATATAAATAACATTTTTGTAAGCAAATACACATATATGCATATATATTTATATATCATTTTGCAAATGTTTGTATGTATTGTGAGAATTTTGATTTTTACCCACAATAAAAATAAATAAAAAATTAAAATAAAAAAAAAAAGTTCTTGCCTTTATCTCTTCATACCCAAATCCTCTCAAATCATGCAAGGTCAAAAAACTTTTTCTGATTTACCCAGCCCATACTAATCTCTCTTTCCTTTGATCTAACATAATGTTATATCTGTCTTTCTTATGGTCCTTATTTTTGAGCTCTTGTCTTATATTTATTAATGTATGTGTCTTATCTTTGCTTACCATATTGTAATTCCTGAAGGTCATAACTAACTTTGATTGACTATTACATCCCAACAGAGCCTAGTACTCTACCTGTGTTATACTGTGAATAAGGGAATTTATGTTTTGTCACTCAACGACATAGAGTTTATGTAGATTAAAAACAGTGTATTAGTTTCCTAGAGCTGCCATAACAAAGTACTAAGGTGGCTTAAAACAACAGGAATTTACAGTCTCACAGTTCTGAGGGCTAGAAGTCCAAAAATCAATATGTCATCAGGGCCATGCTTCCTTCCAAGTCTGTAGGGAAGATCTGTACCATGCCTCTATCCTGGCTTCTGGCAGTGGCTTGTCAGCAATCCATAGTGCTCTCCCCTATGTCTGTCTGTCTATGTCCAATTTTCCCCTTCATATTATCAGTTTGGCATCATCTTAACTAATATTATCTTCAAAGGTCCTATTTCCAAATAAGGTTACATTGACAGGACAGGGTTTAGGACTTAACATGCCTTTTTGAGGCATACAATTCAAACCACAACAAACACCTTGAGGTCGGAGCCTGCATATTTTTCCTTCTGAAATTTTTGCATTTAAAGCAAAAGATGGACATAATCTACAATTAAGAATCATTCCCTAATGAAGATTTTTTAGAGATCATGTTCTTTAAAACTATCCACAGCTCTCTGTCTACACTAAATATTTAGTAAATGTTATTTGAATGCCAAAACAACTGAGTCTACCTGCTCATATCTCTGCCACTCCACTGCTGGTAAATTTGCATCCAAAATAGTTACTGAACTTCTAGGCCTGGTCTAGGCAGTAAACAAGACAAACAATGGCCCCATATCCTCACAAGGTATATAATAAAGTTCAGTATTATTCAACTCCAGTTGCACATTAGAATCACCTGGATAATTTTTTTTTTCATTACTGATACCTGGGACCCAGGCCAGAACAATTAAGTCAAATTCTGTGAGATAGTAGAAAATGGATATCATATTTTAAAAGTCACCCTAGGAGATCCTCATATGCAGCCAGAGTTGAAAACTACTGCCTTAGCTGAACATTTTTACTTAATCACTTAAAAAATGGTTCCATAATCATACATGTAGACTCAGGCTGTTTCCTTATATTAGAAGTTCTGGGACAGTTTTCTGTTTCTGTTTAACTAGATTGTTATCCCAATCACACTAAAATGGAATACAGCTTGAAAATATAAATGTCAGCACCGTGTCCCAATCCAAGTGCTCAGCACAATGCTGCATGCAGATAGACATTCATACATTACATATGCTTTTGTTTCCATTGACTAATAGCATGCTTTTGTTGTTGTCATACATTTTGGAGTGCTTTATACCATGCACACATAATAAAAGATTATGATTATTGGTTTCTCTGGGAGCAATTTCCAAGAATGGCTGACTGCCCAACAGGTTTACTTGGTGGGAACAAACTAACAGGCTGCAACTTCCAAATAGCTTAGCATTATGAATTCAACAATGATGACCCCGTTTGGAATGCATTCCTAGAGTGAAAGGACTCCAAAACTGATGTATAAAAACACAATCCTATGTTATTAAGATATTAATTATGGTAAAACTCACTGAAGAAACTCTGAAAATATGTAAATATGTTCCCTGAAACATGTCAACACATATCCAAGCAATAATCTCATTAAAACCGGGGTAAAGTGTCATCATTTGAACAAATTCACTAGCTGATAAAAGGTGAAAGGGAAGAATATTCAATCTGCTTTATTATTCCTAAAAGTCATCTTTTAAATGAAATGTATATAATATCTATCACAACAATTTGAAGAATTTTAATTTTCTAAAACACACTTCCATAAACCAAAAATAGGGACATCAAATTTTTGGAGGGGAAGAATATTTTTGTATAACCTGGCATATAGAAGAAATATGTAAACAAAAAAGCATGCAAAATACCAAAACTAGTCAATCATGGCCCTTCCCAGTTAGGATGGACTTGACAGAGCTATCAAGGAACATTTTGGAGCAGGATGGAGGGTCATGGCTGTCTCTACATGATGCAATTAAGAAAACTCGGGGTTGTATCCAAGCACAGTTCTTTATGGCGTCAATATCCAGGCTTATCAAAGCAATTTTGGGGGAAGTTAGACAAGCCCAGGGGCTCTCCACAATGAATGCACATTATAATCACTCTTGGGGATTTTTTAAAAGTACCAATGCTTAGTTTCATCCCTAGAGATTCTGATTTAATAGGTTCCCATGAGGGAACAAGGACCCATATGGTATTAGTAGGCAAATCACTCACAGTGATGCACAAACCAGTGTCAGGGAACCACTCTGTATGTTTGGGGGCATGAGTACTAACAGACATTAGTGTTTGAGTGTCAGGCCCAAATGGAGGGTACAGGCTAAAATGCACAGCTTTAGGGACCTGACCAAAGGCTTTTTGGCATCTTTCCTGACCCTTTTCCCAGAGACCTTTGGAACTCGACTGCACCCCCTTCATGGGTCCTGGCCCTGATGTGAGCAGTTAAATATGGGCAATTCTAAAGAGCTAGACTAAGTTGAACCAAGTGTCAAAGAAAAGACTTAACAAAAGTCAATCAACAATAAAATCTTAGGCAAGAGAGAGAATCTGATCATCAGAGTAAATGCATCACAATAATCAGATGCCTGGACATTAGCAAAAAATTACAGGCCATACTAAGAAACAGAAAGATATGACCCAGTCAAGAGAATAAATTAAAACGTCAGAGGAGACACATAATTGTGAGCAACTAATCAAAGATGTTCAAACAAATCTCTTAAATCACTTCAAGGAAATGAAGAAAAGTATGGCTAAAGAGATAAAGGAAATTAAGAAGACTGTGCATGAGCATAAAGAAGAATTTGAAAGCATGCAAAGAAAAATGACAAAATTTATAGGAACGAAAGACACAATAGAAGAGAATAATAATACACTAGAGGCATACAACAGCAGATTTGAATAGGGAGAAGAAAGTATCAGTGAACTAGAAGATAGGACATCCAAAATCTTACACACACAAGAACAGAGAAAAGATTGGAAAAAATTCAGCAGGGTCTCAGGGAATGAATGACAGTACAAAGTATACAAATATACATGCCATGTATGCACCAGAAGGAGAAGGAAGGGAAAAGGGGAAGAAGTAATATTTTAGAAAATAATGGCCAAAAATTTCCCAACTGTTATGAAAAACGTAAATATTCATGTCCAAGAAGCACAACACACTCCTAATAGAATAAATCATAACAGACCTACTCTGAGGCACATACTAATCAGAAAGTCAAATGCCAAAGGTAAAGAGAGAATCCTGAATGCAGTAAGAGAAAATTGATGTGTCAAATATAAGGGAACAGCAATAATATTGAGTATTGATTTCTCATCAGAAACCATGGAGATGAGAAGGCATATTTTCTCATTTAAAAAAAATTACAGTAATTAAAAAAAAAAAACATTTTGCTAAGTGAAAGAAACCAGACTCAAAGTACTACATATGGTATGATTCCATTTGTATAAAATGTAATTATAAATGAATCTATACAGAAAGAATTAGATTAGTGGTTATGTAGGGCTGATTGAGAGGTGATTACTAAATGGTATAGGGTTTTTCGTTTTGGAGCAATGAAAATGTTATAAAACCGATTTAGATGATGACTACATAACTCTGTGATTATACGAAAAGTAATTGATTGTACACCTTGAATGGATTGTACAGTATGTAAATATATCTCAATAAAACTGCTTAAAATATTGGCAGTATGAGGTTTACACACTATAAATGTGTAGAACTTTTAAGTTACCAAGTAATTCTAATGATAATAACCAGTTTAACTAGATTTGATGAAGATGTGTAAGTCTGGAAGATAAACCATTAAGATGAAATCATGTCAGCAATATTTTCTCTGGGAAATCACAACAAATGGCCAATGATGAAAAAATTTCAATCATTCTCAGTTCCTGACAGAAAATCAGCCATTTAACAATAGACTTTAAGGCAATGCATGTATGTGTGTATATTTAAGTAAGGCAGTTTCTGTTAAGACTGTTTGCTAATATACGAAGCTTTCCATTATTAAAATTGTTTTGATAGACAAACTGGGGGCATTTACCACAAACTTAGTACCAAACATTGGCACTGAAGAATTAAAATGTCACCTTCTCCTTTCCCAAAAGACATGGTAGTATGTGTAGGCCCTGGCCAATGGTAAAGCTTTAATTTGGTTATGTTTTCCTAAAGTAATCAGTGCCTTAATGTAGAAGTTTTCAAGGATTTTGATTCAATTTAACTGCTATTGTTGAGTGCCTACTATGTGCCAAACACTGTGTAACCCAGAGGAACACAGAAAAGGACTCAGGAAAGAATGGCTTCCTTTACTTCACCTGTATTGCTCCCTATTATGGCTGTGAATATTGTAATGTTTGCTGACAAAATTTCATAGTGCTACACTGGATTCATGGGACATATGCATATGGATTGGGGATACCACCTAATGAAGCATTTTTGTACCATCAGAATTAAAATCCATAAACTTAAGTCAAATTTTATATTTCCTTTCACTTTTTCACTAAAGTTCCTAGCATGGATGATGTGTGACATAGAATGTATTTCCTACTTCTACTTCTTCAGTAACTCATTGAAATCTGATATCTGCTCTTTCCACTCCACTGAAATTGCTCCTTAAATAAAGATCATCAATATGCAAAAGCCAACTGTCTTTTATCCGTCTTCAGCCTCTTCAAATTTTCTGCAACATTTGATAGCACCAACTGCCTTCACAGCTCTTGATTCTCCTTCCTTTAGATTAGAAAACATTATATTATCTTGCTTCTCATCCTATCTCTTTGATTTACCCTTCAATAACTCTTTCATTGGCTGCTCTTCCTTCATCAACACTCTCTCCTCCCCAAATATGGACATAATCTGAAGTCTTTTCCTTAGTTCATTTTGTTTTGTTTTGTCTGTTCACTGTATTATCACCACGGGCGATTATATCCATTATCACAGCTTCAATTACCACCAAATTCTGAAGATATTGATGACACCCATATATATATATGTCCCCAGACCCAATTTATTATCTAAGCCCCAATCTCACAATCCCAACAGTTGACTATCATCCACCTTGGATATCTCATGTACACCGCAGAGATTCATGCCCATAAAGGAACTCATCTTTACCCATCACAAACCTCCTCCTCATGCTCCTCCTCCTGAATGTCCCATATCATTTATCAGCACCCATACTCACAGTGACCCAAGTTTGAAACCTTGAAATCTTTCTGACCCTCTCTCTCACTCTTGCCACCTACATCTTTCCAGACTTCAAGGAGCTTGAAATTTCAACTGTCACAATGTCTCTACTATATGTCCATCTCATTACTCCCATTCTCACTACCTTAATCTGAGCCACCATCAATTCTTTCCTGGACTGTTCCAACTGCATATTAAATGGTAACCCTTCCTCTAGTCTGTCTGGATGCTATATTATTGAAATATTTATCAACAGGAATATGGAAAGAAATCAATAATGGTAGTACATGCCTGTTGGGCATGAACTGCCACAGAGAAGTGCTTCTTTTCTCAAAGGAAATTTCTTGCTTCATATTGCCCCATTCACCTTGGGGTGGGTGTCATTAGCCAGTGAGAAACCCTTGCTACAGGTTGTTACAACCACCTCGATGACCTAATTTTGCCAGTGTTATCATAATCACTATTTAGAAAGCATCAGTAGCTAACAATGAACAGAGAATGTATGGATTTTATATGTAAGTAGGCTATGAGGAGTAAAAGTAAAGATGCCCTAGGATATCACTAAGAATAGAGTGATTGGTGCTTCTTCAAGAAAAGTAAGTTTGAAACGACATTCAGATCTGGGGAAATAAATGCTTATTAAGAATTCAGGACCTCTGCTTAAGGTTTAGCCTGGTACTGGACCTTTTTGACTAATGCACTCCTTATTTTCAGAAAAAACATTCTTCTTCAATATAAATTATCTTAAACATGGCATATAAAAGTACCCTTTTGTCACTTTTTCCTTCTCTCGCATTCTGCATTTTTTATTTTTTTATTTTTATTTTTATTTTTTAAAGATTTTATTTATTTATTCATTTATCCCCCCCTTGCTGCTTGTGCTCGCTGGGTCAGCTAACCACACCATGCGGGCGGGCTTGCCTTCACCAGGAGGCCCTGGGAACCGAACCCAGGGCCTCCCATATGGTAAACGGGAGCCCTACTGATTGAGCCACAGCTGCTTCTCATGCATTTTTTAATATTTAATTTATAAGTTAGTAAATTCCAAACCACTGTAAATAACTCAATAATTATACTATATGGGCTTCTGTCACTTCTTTGCTCATGGATTTATTTTGTTATGGATGGTAACTTAAATATGGTTCCCAACAAATCATAATTCTAACATATCTTGGTACTGCCTGCCAATATCTATGCAACTTTTAAAAGGCTGTATCGACAAAGCACTGAAATTCAAACTGAAAAGCCAAATATTTAGGTAATTTACAAGCCAGTTTGATTGTAAGCCATGAAACAACCTTAAGTGATTTTTTTTTCTGAGTGTAATTAGCAAATAGTGCTTCTATAATAATGATCTGTTTTGGAGAAACAAATGAATTCAATCAAACTGGTTGCTTTTACAACAGTTTCAAGTTACTTAATTTCAAAATAGCCAGTTCTTTGACTGATTTCAGTCATGCATGCACACTAAGCCTGAATACTCTTCTACATGATAAATCCCATGCTCTCCAGCCTCTTCCAATCGCTCTCATAATGCCATTTAATCATGCCACGTATCTGCTTAAAATCCTCAAATAATGTCCTCTTGCCTATCAAATAAATCCTGAGCCTTTCACTATGCCATTCTGTCCAAGTGGGATGTTATCACTCCTCTTCTCAGTCTCTCCAAATTGTAGATTTTCCTCAAACCCCAGTATCTCAAATCTACAAAGCCATCCACAAATACTGCAGTCTGCATGGTTTCTCTTCTCTGAATTAGTATTGTACATAAACTCTAAAGCACATTAATGAGAACTTGAAATGTCAAAAGCTTGCTTTGCTCCTTGCAGAGCACCTGTAGCAGTTTGATACAGTTAAGAATTCCAAAAATAGATATTGGATTATGCTTGTAAACTGGTCTGTTCCCTGGGCGTGATTAAGTTATGATTAGGCTTTGATTGGGCCATGTCAGTAGACAGGCAGGGGCTCAGAGATAAAACTACATGGCAGAGCAGAGGAGTTAGTTGGAGTTTTGATGTTGAAGTTCTGATGCTGAGTTATATTGCTGGAGCCGGGGAAATAAGCACACAGAGGAGCTTGGTCATGAGGAAGGAAAGAAGGCCCCAGGAAAAGAGACGAGCCATTTGCCTGATAGTCTACAGCTGGCCTTGTGGAGAGATGCAAGCCTGAGACTGGAGAGAAGCAAGCCCCAGGAAGAACCCAGGAAGCCTGAACTCTCGGCAGATGTCAGCAGCCATCTTGCTCCAACACATGGCAGCAAACTTTGGTGAGGGAAGTAACTATTGCTTTATGGCCTGGTAACTCTAAGCCTCTACCACAAATAAATACCCTTTTATAAATGCCAACAGATTTCTGGTATTTTGCATCAGCACCCCTTTGGTTGACTAATAGAGCACCGAACCGAGTATCTAGCACACAGCAGACAACTCTATGAACACATGTAAACTTGGCTTATTGATTTCTTCTATTGTACTAAGAATGCTATTAACATGTGACAGAACCTTCCAAATTATATTCCGTTGAGTAAATAACCAGAAAAAGCTCCTTTTCTAAGTAACTTTAATTCTCCACTGAATCATCCTTAACTTGTATAAGTATGCCAAAGTTTCAGACAACGTTCTGTCACTGAAGTTGTACCAGAATGTGGCAGTTTGAAATTATTTTATGAATCTTAAAAAGAGAAACATTATATTTGTAAACTAATCAATTCCTCTGGGTATGATAACCTTTGATTGCATTAAATTCAGTTGAGGGGCCTTTGATTAGATTACTTGCTAAGATCAATTTAGGGATTTTCATTAGATTAAGTCAGTGAGACATGACTCAGGTTGAATCTCCACCCTCTTGCTGGGTCTGATATAAATAGACTCACAGGGATAGACACAGGAAAAAAAGGAACTGCAGTATTTGATTCTGCCATGTGAGAGAAAAGATTCCAGTTTTGCCCACAGCTGAGCTGCAAGGAGAGAAGCCGTAAGACACTAGCCCTATGCCACCTTGCAGCCAAAATCAGGAAGAAGCAGAGGAGCTGAGCCTAAGAGAGAAAGCCTGGAGGGGAAGGCAGAGACCAGGCAGAGATTGCCATCTTGCTTCAACTCGTGGCAGTTGACTTTGGTGAGAAAGCACCTCTCATGGTGCCTTGAGTTGATGTTTTCATGGCCTTGGAACTGTAAGAAAATTACAACATTGAGGTGGAGCCAGTGGCCACCGGATGCTCTGGGAGCAGGGAGAGGGAAAAGGAATTGCAATACAGGGGCTTTTTTGGGACTTGGAAATTGTCCTGAGTGACACTGCAATGGCAGATATAGGCCATTTTATATCATTATATAACATGCAGAACTGTGTGGGAGAGAGTGTGGTCTACAATGTGAACTATGGTCCATGCTTAATGGCAAAGCCCCAGGATGTGTATATCCATTGCAATTAATGTGCCACACTAATGAAAGATGCTTATGTGGGAGGTTGTGGGAGGTGTGGGAGGTGGGGCATATGGGAATCCCTATATTTTTTGTGTAACACTTATGTAATCTAAGTATCTTTTTTAAAAAATTTAAAAATTTTAAAAAATTGAAAAAAGAAATATTGCGAAAAAAAAAAAGGTAACACATTCCTGTTTGTAACAGCAGCCCTTGGCAAACTAAAACACAGAGTGGAGGCAATCTGCATCGGGCCCGAGTACTGGCAGTTGCTGAAAAATGTGTGTATTGTTTTCCAAGAGCTGCCATAAAAACATTATCACAAACTGGATGGCTTAAAGCAATCAAAACTTATTCTTTCACAGTTATGGTGACTAGTCTTCTAAAATCAAGGTTTCAGCAGGGTCATACTCTTCTGAAGGCTCTAGGGAAGAATCCATCCTTGCCTCTTCCAGTTTATGGTGGCTGCTAGTGTTTCTTGGATTGTGTCAGCATAATTCCAATCTCTATCTCCATCATCACATGGCCTTTTTCATTATGTCTCCATGTGTCCCTGTATCCAAATATCTCCCTCCTTTCTCTTATAAAGATACCAGTAATTGTATTTAAGGCCTACCTTAATCCAGTATTACTTGTTCTTAATTTGATTACATCTACAAAAACCCTATTTCCAAATAAGATCATATTCACAGATACCAGGGGTTAGGACTTGAACATATCTTTTAGGAAGATAAAACTCAACCCACCACAGATAACTCTGCCTTACTTCTGATACCAATCATCATCTCCATTTAACTTTCTATCAAAATGATCTTCAATATTGAATATTGTATTCATAACTGGAAAACAAAATCCAAACTCAATATTAACAAGACAAGTTCCGCTAAACCTGGCATAAAAATCTGTGTCAGGGACAAAAATGACATTGTCATTAAAAATTAGTTTGCAGTGAGACAGTGATTTTCATTCACATTATATAGGCCATCAAAAAGAACCCTCATTCATTGTTGGTGGGAATGTAAAATGGTGCAGTCATTGTAGAAAATAGTTTGATGGTTCCTCAGAAAATTAAACATAGAATTACCATATGACCTGGCATTTCCATTCCTAGGTAAATACCCAGAAGCACTGAAAACAGGGATGTGGACAGATATTTGTTCACACAGAATTATTCACAATAGCAACCCAAGTGTGCATCAACAGATTAATGGATTAATGAAATGTGGTATATCCATACAATGGAATATTTTTCAGCAATGAAAAGAAGGGAAGTGCTGATATATGCTACAACATGGATTGACCTTGAAACCATCATGTTGAGTGAAATAAGCCAGGTACAAAAGGCCAAATAATGTATGATTTCTTGTATATGAAATACTTAGAATAAGCAAATGCATGAAGACAGAAAGCAGAACAGTAGTTATTAAGGGTGAGGGGAGGGGGGAATAGAGAATTATTATAAATGAATTTGAGTTTTGGTTTGGGATCATGAAAATAGCCTGGAAATAAAGAGTGGTGAAAGTTACACAGTATTGCCAATGTGCTTAATGTCAAAGAATTGTCTACTTAAAATAGTTAAAATTATTTTATGGCATGTATATTTTACCAAAATTAAGCATAAATTAATTAATTTTAAAGAGAAAGCAACTCTATTAATTTGAGTAACCCATAGTTAATGAAAGTATACTGATTCTTAACACCATTATGAGGATGGAAGAGACACAGGAGGAAAAGGCTGGAAAGAACAGGATGGAGAAGGATAGGGTTTGTATATTAAACAAAAATATGGAAGAAGGTGGATTTTTGCCATTTTCTCTGGCTCTATTAATAGCCAATACATCCATGATTAAAAACAAATATTAGACACTAACATAGAAAAATGTATATACAGATATAAGACATTATTTTATTTGTAAGATGCCCTCTCCATAGGATTCTAAGTTTATTCTACTCCACTGCGTGGAAAAAGAAAAGCTTAGACACTTAAATGCATCATGACAACAAGTACTCTTCATTGATATACTGGGACTCTCATGGATACGAGTAGAAGTAATAGAAGCAGAGATGCTTTTAATGGCAGTAGGAAGATGAAAGCTGCTTTTCAGCTCAACTGTTGAAAGCTTTACGGTAGTGGACCCACAGTTCAGGAAGAGCAGTATGCTAACTGCCTAACCTTGTTTGGACAGAGACCTCAGGTAGTGCAAAATGCATGGACATTTCTTTTGGAAGATATTTTGTCTTCTCTGTGTTCACTATATATTTTATTACTACCATAACTAATAAAGAAGTCACATTTTTAAGCCATCATGGTTGGCCTAAATTACTTTCTGGGTGCTTCAAGTGCCACAATTCTTGTCATGAGAGAGAGAGAAAAATTAGTAAACAATAACTCAAATGATTTGGTCCCAATGGCACTTCAGTTTTGCACACACACACACACACACACACACACACACACACACATATATATATATAGAGAGAGAGAGAGAGAGAGAGAGCGCATGTTTTGAAAATATATATGGTTGCATAGTGGCATTACAAATAAAACAAACCAATATTTTTTTTTCTCATTTTGTACCCTACTTAGGGATTAGAACTTAATTACACCAGATACCATATGTAAAAAACATATCTGTATGAATCATTGAAAAACTTGGTCCTTTTAATTTACACATGATAATTGTAAAACATCATAGCCTCATTACAAAACAACTTAAATTCAATTGAAAAAATCCTAATTTAAGAATGTCCACATTCACACCAGGGAGTAATAATTTACAAAATTTTACCATAACATTAATTTAAAAAGAAATGTCATTCAAGCTGCCAACATTTGTTATTAGTAATATCCACTCTGTCTATTGTGCTCCATTTTCTATGAAATATTTTTACATATATTACTTATAATTTTCATCAAAGAGCCTTGAGAAATAAATGAGAAAACTGAAGCTTAGAGAGGTTATGTGACTTTCTCAACATCATCCAACTAGTTGGTAATAAAGCCAGCAACTAAAATGGAAGGAACTAGATTATTCTAATGTACATATAGTGTAAAATTAAAGGCTCACTACATTTATACTATGATATATTAAATACTGAAATACAAGCAAAATTTATTTAATCTTAAAAAGAGAATTTTGGAGAAACAGGAGAC
Organism: Tolypeutes matacus; assembly: GCA_026826555.1. NCBI lineage: Eukaryota > Metazoa > Chordata > Mammalia > Cingulata > Chlamyphoridae > Tolypeutes > Tolypeutes matacus. Next base: position 2,115,645 of record JAKSZT010054512.1, read on the forward strand.
CAAAATTTGGATGCGAACATTGGTTTATCTTCAATATATCTGTAAAATGAGTTATGAGTAATTGAAGCTAGATAAAAACACATTTTAAGTGGTAACTAAATTGCTATGGGATCATAAATTATAAATTTTCCATAATCAAATCACATACAGTTTAGTTTGGGGATGTTACCTTCAGCCAGATATGACACTGTTATTTTTTCTTTGAGTTTCACCTGCAGTAAACAAACATTGCAAGTAGACTCGAGACAGTCTTTGCAATTATCTTGTGAGATATCTACATGAAGTAAACGCCCTTTCCTGTCAAGATTTACTTTCCAACACACTCTCTCATTGACCAAATTCAGCAGCTTTAGGTGGCCAAGCAGTCTCCTACTATTCTATATAAAGCCTGGATGCATATAGTAATACTACAAAATGAAAAATTGACTGAGCATTTCATTTAAAGTAGTCTGAATAATAGAAAGAACATAAAATCTGGGCAAAAGTGGATGAACTGAAACATCCCAAAGTGAATGTGAAAAAGCAGCTAGCAGCATTCTGAAATTTATTATCATAACTGTCAGTTGTGCAATAGCCTATGAGAAACAACTTGATGATTTCAGTGTCATTCCCAATGGGCAGATGTTCACATCATTACAATTATTGTGAAAACAGGAAGCTTGTTTGCACTCTCAAAAGAGAGATCAGGAAACTAATGGGGCATAGAGAATGTATTCCTAGGAAGTAGTCCCTGTAGGTGAGTCCGAGGTCACTTTTTAGAGACAATAACTTTTATTTTCATAAACTTTTGAGTATAAATACTCTAGCTCCATAAAGAACTGCAGCCTCTATGATTGGGAGTTTAAAAATGAACAACGCAAAAGAGGACCCACTGATCAAATATTGAGAGGGGGAATCTTACATTACACGGTAGAAATGATGATGCTGGATACTTTTCTTTTCCAAATTATTTTTCTTCCATACAACCTCCTTATTTTTAAATCTTATGCATGTTATAGAAGACTCTGGGTTTGATGTGAGAAGACCTAGGTTTTACCCCCTGGTTTTCCACTATTCTGCTTATCTAAATCTGGACAAGGAATTTATTGGCAAAGTAGGAGTGATGATCTTTGCACTGTGTATGTGACAGGGATGGTGCCCAGATACAATAAGCTAATAAATAGAAAAAAGATTCAAGCAAACTTTAAATGATATGCAAATGCCCTGGCTGAGCTGAGAAGCTGCTTTGCTCACATGTATTACCTGAATGAACTCAGTGAGGGCTCCAAACCCTAGCCTTGATCATTATAGTTCTCAACCTTCATCATAAAGTAAAAAAGGAAGCCAGAATAAAGGAAACATAATTGTGTGTCCAGGAATATATTTATAGATTGTTACAGTCTAGTCAAAACCACTTATTTTGTTTGCAGACATGCTTCTATGCATGCATGTGTGTTTGTGTCTCTATTGTACCTCCACAACAAAATATAAAGAAATCAGGGATTTTGGGAAGTTGACATCAGAGTAGGTAAGTGCAGACAGGGCTCAACTATCTTACAAAAACAATGGAGGAAGGGCAAAAAGGTGTTGGAGGGAGCTGCTTTGGGGATCTGCAGATCAGGAGAGTGTTGTACATGCCTCATAAGGGCCAAGGGACAGAGAGACAATGAAGCCGAAACAAAAACCATGAGTTACTAGCCACTGTGGCTGGGAACAGCACCCATCCCCCACACTCAAGGAGAAGAGCCTGGATAAAATCCATGATTCACTGCAGCCAACTAAGAGAGGAACAGACTTCTTCCTCCCTAGGAAGAGGGAAGGTACAGCAGAGGGTGGAGAGTTGTCTTTTATCAGTGAGGATGGCAAGCAAGGCCCACTTTGAATATCTGCTCTGGCCAGACGAGAATCAAAAGCAAAAGGAGGGTGAAACAGAAACCTCTGAGGTAAGATTTGCTGAAGAGCACCATCTCTTGGCAGGCCAGGAAACCACAAGAGGAAAAAACACTTTTCGGAATCTCTCATCGCAGAAACCTTGGATCTGATCTGTGCCCTATTAAGGGGTTGCTGGCCTTATTTTGATAACTTAAGTTGGGAAATTTTAAAGATTTAGAGAGAGTTGGACCAAACATCAAATAAGAGCTGTGAAAAAAAAAACACTAGGCAAGAGAGAGAAAGTGACCATCAGAGTAAATTCACCAACATATTCAGATGCCTAGACATCAGCAAAAATTAAAAGCCATACCAAGAAACAAGAAGAGATGGCCCAGCCAAAGGAACAAAACAAAATCTTGACGAGACAAAGGATTTAAGACAACTAATCAAGGATAATCACACAAATCCCCTAAATCAATTCAAAGGGGTGAAGGAAAATATGACCAAAGAGATAAAGGGTATTAAGAAGACAATGAGTGAGTATGAAGAAAAATTTGAAAGCTTGAAAAGAAATGTAACACAATATGGGAATGAAAAACACAATGGATAAGATTAAAATACATTAGAGGCATATAATAGCAGATTTAAATTGGCTGAAGAATGAATAAGTGAAATCAAGGACAAAACATCTGAACTTGAAAAGACAGGAGAACATACAGAAAAAATTGGAAAAATTAAAGAATCTCAGGGAATTGAATAAAAACACAAAATGCACAAGCATATGTGTTATATGTGTTCCAGAAGGAGAAGAGAACAGAAAAGGAACAGAAAGAATATTTGAGGAAATAATTACTGAAATTTCCCAACCCTTATGAAACACGTAAATACCAATATCCAAGAAGGTCAACACACCCCAAACAATATAAAACCAAATAGACATATTGCAACACATCCACTATTCAGAATGACAAATACCATAGATAGAGAGGATTCTAAAGCAGCCAGAGAAAAGCAATACATCACGTACAAGGAAAGCTCAATAAGACTAAATGTATATCTCTCATGACAAACCATGGAGGCAAGAAGGCAGTGGTATGATATATTTAAGGTATTTAAAGAGAAAAACTGCTAGCCAAAGATTCTTTATCCAGCAAAACTGTCCTTCAAAAATGATGGTGAGTTTAAAGTCTTTACAGAAAAAGAAACACTGACAGGGTATGTTACCAAAAGAACATATTTACAAGAGTTATTAAAGGAAGTGCTGCATCCTGAAAGGAAAAGAGACTTGGATAAGAGTGTAGAAATGAAGATTATTACTCAGGGTAACTTAAAGGGTAAAAAGACCAACAACAGTAAGATATGACAATGGAAAGCCAAAGAATAAAAAGGAAGAAGTGAATAATGCCTATACCATAATAATTTTGAACATTAATGAATTGTACTCCCCAATCAAAAGATATAGACTGACAGATTGGATAAATAAATATGAGCCATCTATACACTGTCTACAAGAGACACACTTCAGATGTAAGGACACAATCAGGTTGAAAGTGAAAGGTTGGAAAAAGATATTACATACAAATAGTAACCAAAAAGTTCTGGAGTAGTGATACTAATATCAGACAAAATTGATTTTAAATGCAAAAGTGTTATCAGAGATGGAGAAGGTTATTATATACTAAAAAGGGGTAATTCACCAAGAAGTAATAAGTATAATAAATATTTATGCACCCAAGCTGGTTGCCCCAAGGTACATGAGGTACACACTTGTGAAACTGAAGACAGCAAAAGACTTCTCTACAATAATTTGGAAACTTCAATACACCACTTTCAGCACTGGATAGACCATCAGGACAGAGGATAACTAAGTAAACAGAGAGCTTAAATAATATGATAAATGAACTAGACTTAACATACCTTTACAGAGCATTACACCTCAAAACAGCAGGATATACATACTTCTCAAGTACCCATGGATCCTTCTCCAGGACAGACCATATGTTGGGTCCAAGACAGAGCTCAATAAATTTTAAAAGTGTGAAATTATACAAGCATTTTCTCTGATCATAATGGAATGAAGCTGGAAATCAATAATGTAAGTAAAAAGGGAAAATTGTCAAATATATGGAGATTAGATAACACATGCTTAAATAATCAGTGGGTCAAAGAAGAAAATTGAAGAGAAATCCTAAATATTTGAAGAAGAATGTAAATGAGAACACAACATATCAGAACCTATGGGATACAGCAAAGGCAGTGCTAATAAGGAAATTTATAATCCTCAATGCCTACATTAAAAAAGAAGAAAGAGCTAAATTAAGACCTTACTGCACACCTAGAGGAACTAGAAAAACAACAGCAAACTAACCCCACACCAAGCTGAAGGAAAGAAATAATAAAGATCAGAGCAGAAATAAATGAAATTGAGAAAAAATGAGAGCATTAACAAAACCAAAAGTTGATTCTTCAAGGTCAATAAAATTGACAAACCTTTAGCTAGACTGACAAAGAAAAAAAAGAGAGAAGATGCCAATGAACAAAATAAGAAGTGAGAGGGAGGTATTACCACTGACTCTGCAGAAATAAGAGCGATCATAAGAGGATACTATGAAAAACTGAATGTCATCAAACTGGACAAGGTGTTACGAGATGAATTCCTACAAGTACACAAACAAATAGAAGACCTCAGCAAACCAGTCATGATTAAAGAGATTGGAACAGTCATCTGTGATGTTTAGGCTAATGTGTCAACTCGTCCAGGTAATTTTGCCCAGTTGTTTGATCAAGCAAGCACTGGGCTAATTGTAAGACAAGGACATTTATGGACTTTAGTCATCAGTGAGTTTACTGCACAGATGGCTGATTACATGTACGATCTACCAGGCAGATTGCTGTCAGCAATGAGTGACGTTTATCCAATGATTTGAATGCCTTAAAAGGGGAAGTGAATTCAACATTCAGAGTGAATTTCCTAGTTTGTCTTTGGACAGCCAACGTCTCCCAGGAACTAATAAAAGACCTTCATCAAACTTTCATTGGAGCCCCTGGTTTGCAACCTGCCTGCAGAATGTGGACTTGTGCATTCTCACCGTCAGGTGAGAGAACTTTATTAAATCTCATACTATTTACAGATATCTCCTGTTTATTCTGTTTCCCTAGAGAACCCTGACTAATACATTATCAAAACAAAAACCTATCAAAAATGGAAAGCCCAGGACCAGATGGTTTCACAGGTGAATTCCACCAATCATTCAAAGACAATCTAATACCAATCTTGCTCAAGCTCTTCAAAAAAAATTCAGCAGGAATGAATGCTACCACACTCATTCTATGAAGCCAACATCACCCTAATACCAAAGCCAGATAAAAATACTATGAAAAAAAGAAAATTACAAAAATCCTCAACAAAATACTTACAAATAAAATCCAAAAGCACATTAAAAGAATTATAGACCACAATCAAATGGGTTTTATCTCAGCTATGCAAGGGTGGTTCAATACAAGAAAATCTGTTTAATAAAGCACATTAATAAATTGAAGAAATATCAAAAGATCATCTAGATTGATGCAAAAATGCATTTGACAAAATCCAACATCCTTTCTTGATAAAAACACTACTAAAGATTTGAATAGAAGGAAGCTTTCTGAACATGCTAAAGTGCATTTATTTAAAAAAAACACATTTAACTTTGTATTGAATGGTGAAAGACTGAAAGCTTTCCCAGAGATTGGGAAAAGACAAGGAGGCCGCTGTCACCACAGTTATTCAATATTGTGCTAGACATTCTAGGTAATATAATTAAGCAAGAAAAAGAAAAGGTACACAAATAGGAAAAGAAGAAGTAAAATTTTGCTATTCACTGATTATAAGATCCTATGTCTAGAAAATTCAGAAAAATGTACATCAAGCTACTAAAACTATTAGATGAGTTCAGCAAAGTGGCAGGATACTAGATTAATAGTGTTTCTATACATTACTAATGAGCAATCTGAGGAGGAAATCTGAAAAAAAAATCCATTTATAATAGCAGCTAAAATAATCAAATATTTAGGAATAAACTTAAGCAAGGACATAAAGATCTGTATTAAGAAAACTACAAAACATTGCAAAAAGAAATCAAAGAATACCTAAATAAATGGAAGCACATTCTGTGGCCATGGATTGGAAGACTAACTATTGTTAAGATGTCAATTATACCCAAATTTATTTACATATTCAACGCAATCCCAATTAAAATCCAACAATTTTTTTTGGCAGAAATGTAAAAGCCAAATATCAAATATACTTGGAAGGGTAACGGGCCTTCCAAATTCCAATGTTTTACAGTGGTGAAAATGGCATGGTACTGACATAAAAACAGACATATTGAATCTAACTGAGAATTTGGAAATAGGCCCATATATATATACACAGTCAAGTAATTTTTTGAAAAGGTGGTCAAACCCACCCAGCTGGGTCAGAACAGTCTATTCAACAAATGGTGCTGGGAGAACTGGATATCCATATCCAAAAGAAAGATCTTACACCTTACACAAAAATAAACTCGAAATGGATCAAGGAAATAAATTAAAAGCTATAGCCATAAAGCTCCTAGAATAAAATGTAGGGAAACATCTTCAAGATCTTGTGGTAGGTGGTGGATTATTAAACAGTACACCCAAAGCATAAGCAATAAAAGAAAATAGATAAAGGGAACTTTCTTAAAATTAAACACATTTTTATGCTGCAAATGATGTTGTTAAGAAGGTGAAAATGCAGCTTATTCAATGGGAGAATATTTTTGGAAACCACATATCCGATAAGGATTTGATCACCACGTTATATAATGAGATCATACAACACAATGATAAAAAGTCAAGCAAACCAATAAAAAATGGGCAAAAACTTGAACAGACATTTTTTCAAAGAAGACATACAAATGGCCAAAAAGCACATGAAAAGATGTTCAACATCACTGGCTATTAGGGAAATCCAGATCAAAACTATGAGATATCATTTCACGCCTTAAAGAATGGATGTTATTTTAAAAAAACAAAACAGAAAACTACAAGTGCTGGATAGAATGCCAAGTAATCGAAACACCCCTTCACTGTTTGTGGGAATGCAAAAATCTTTCAGCCTCTGTGGAGAACAGTTTGGCAGTTTCTCTGTAAGCTAAGTATAAAACTGCCATATGATCTGGCAATCTTGCTATTAGGAATGTATTCAAAAGACGTGAAAGCAAGGATGCAAACAGACATTTGCACACTGATATTCATAGTGGCATTATTCACAATTGCTAAAATATGGAAGCAGCCCAAGTATCCATTAGCCAATGTATAGATAAACAAAATGTGGTATATCCATATGATGGAATACTGTTCAGCTGTAAGAAGAAATGAAATCGGGATGCATATGCCAACATGGACAAATCTTGAGATCATTATGTTGAGTAACATAAGCCAGACACAAAAGGACAAATATTCTATAGTCTCACTAATATGAATTAAATATGATTAATAAACTCATGGAGTTAAACTCTAGAGTATAGGTTACTAGGAGATAGAATGTGGGTTAAGAAGGGGGAGCTGATGTTGAATATATGTAGAATGTTTAATAAGGTGGATTGTAAATTTTGGGAAATGGATAGAGTTGATTATAACACATTATAGTAAGTATAATGGAGTAGTCTAGGGAGGTTAATGTCAATTAAATGAAAGCTAGAGGATAATCTAGGGACTTTATAACATAGTGATTTCTGTGGTGGATGGTGATTGTAGTTAATAGTACAAACACAAGAATGTTCCTCTGTTACAAGATGTTATGAGCATGGAGGTTCATGGAAAAATACAACTAATGTTATGTATAATACATCATTAACAGTAATACTGTAATATTTTTATGGTAATGGAAAAAAAGGTACTATATCAATGCCAAGGGTCAATAATGGGGGTGTATAAGGGGGTAGGGGATTTTTCCTTTTGGAGTAATGAAAACGTTCTGAAATGTACTGAGCTGATGACAGAACATCTATGTGATGAATCTGAGAGCCAATGATGGTACATTTTAGTTGGATTGTAGAAGGCAGGGGATCATATTCACACATGGTAAATGATATGGACTGTGGTTAACAATACAAATACAAGAATGTTCTCTCATGAACTATAACAAATAATACTAACACATTGTATTAATAATAGGATGGTTTGCAGGAATAATATACCTAATATAAGTTATGGATTATAGATAGCAGTAACATTTTGATGATGTTCTTTCTTGAATTGTAACATGTGCCACAATAATGTAGATGTGGTGGTGGGGCAATGTATGGGAACACTGTATGCTATGCATGATTGTTTTGTAAACTCACAACTTCTCAAATAAAAAATTAAAAAAAAACAAAAAATATACAAATACATATATAAATAACTCATGACGGTAAGTGTACATATTCATTGTCATCTATTTATTTGGTATTTCTTTTTGAGAAAATAACATCTAACAGGGCTCTTCAGTATTCTAAAATTGAATATTATATATCTTTAAGAGACCGATACTTACTGAAGGAATTTTTCACAACCTTAAGTTTTAAAGCACTTTTTCTTTCTTGATATAAAAGTTAGCTCAACCCATAAGGTCTACTATTGAGTTACCTGGTTCAAACATGAAGAACTGCCCATGTTTTTAAAGACAAAAGTCCCTAAATATCTGCTGAAAGTAAAAGACTGGAGAATGTAAATATAAGAAGGGAAATCAGGGATAAGTAGAAAGCAAAAGAAGGAGAACAGATAAGGGGAGGCAAGGAGAGAAAGAATAGGTAAAATGGAAAATGAATAGCTGCTATATATGATACTAAAGGTCTTTAATAATCTTCTTATTTCTCAGGTCAGTCCTACTAAAAAGATCACAATGCATTCCCTAAGGAACGTGCCATTCAGCATTTCCTGCAACCTCAGTGCTTAGCACAGTGCCTGGTAGATAGTAAGTACACAGTTAACTTTGGTCAAATGAATAGGCTACCTTCATGCAGGGACCACTCTTTTGTTCTGTGTTCCCTCAATCCTTGGTCACACTTCCCACTCAGGTATGTTGTCCATTCTATAGACCTTGTAATGTTATTTCTTGTATATATTGTTTGTTGACCCAATAAGTCATACCACTGTTCAATCCCCTCTCCTTGAGTGTGGATATAACCTGTGATTTGCTTCTAACCAATAGAGTATGGTAAATGCAAAGAGATTTTTCAGGTATAATTATGGTTCTTAATCAGTTGAGGTTGGCTTAATCAAAAGCTAGATTTTCCTGGGTGTGCCTGACCTAATCAGGAAAGCCCTTTAAAAGCGGGAATCAAGGCCATGCTTAAGATTAGAGACTTGAAGCAGCAGAAACTCTACATTGCTGGCTTTGAAGAGCCATAAACTCTACAGCCACATGAAAATGAATTCTACCACCAACCTGAGGGAGCTTAGAAGTGTATTCTTCCCTAGTTGAGCCTTCAGATAAGAACACATTCCAGGAGACTCCTTGACAGCAGTCTTGTAAGCCTCAAAGCCCAGACTTAGAACTCATATCCTGATTTCTGACTTATAGACACTGGGATAATAAGTTAATGTTGTTTTAAGCAGCTAAGTTGGTGGTAGTTTGTTACACAGCAAGAGAAGACTGATGCTCCCTTTGTGTGTGTACAGATAATATTTCTCATCCTAGATGTTAAGTACTTTGAGGAAAGAAGGCACATCTGCTTTGCCTCTCTCACTGCCTAGTTCCCAGCTAAGTACACCATTGGAAACCTAGTGCTTGCAGGCTGAAATGAATCATTTCTACTTGTGAGTACTAGGTATTGTACTGTACCTCCTGCTGAAGCTGTTTTTACTGAGGAAGTAAAAAGCCATATACGGACTTGTTTTGTCACATATTTTTCAGCAGAGTGGCAAAAATTAGACGCACATGAAAAACAGTGGGAGTTGGGTACTTACTTACCAATGCATGAAACTGAAAAATGACCACATTCCTTTAAAAGATGACAATAATGTAGAATGAAAAAAATAATTCAGAAATACAATTACAATGAACTGACTAGCAAACTGGCTATGGTGGCCACAAGTGGCTGGTATAAATCAGAGTTATTTTCTTCTTTCTTAATTTGCTTCTCAGTCAGGTTATGGCTTTGCTTTTAAAGGAGCTGAGATATCTATTTTACATCTCATCCTCAGATATTTTTTAATAGTTTTAGTTTTAATCTCAACACTAAACACCAGGAACCCATCTTAATTTGCTTACCCAAAATAAAGTCCTTTCAATAGCTAGGATTCTATGCAAAACTGTAACAATCGCCTTGCCAATCAAAAGTCAGTTTCCTACAGTCAGCAATATGTAAGAGAAGCTAAAATTATGGTCCCATGGGAAAGAACCAAAGACACAGAAAGCCATGTCTTCATTCATTCTTTATTTTTTCATTCTCTTTTTCTTTTTGACTAAAATATCATTTATTCCTTACTATAAAGGTAAGCAGTAAGTGTAGGAAATAGCATGGAGATTCAAACCCTTCTTCATTACTGTTTTTATTATAAAACCTAGATACGTATTCTCATTTCAGTTGCAAGAAATATCAAACTTCAAATATTCTCGACTAAGATAAAAGTACATGAGGTGCTATCAGTGACTTGTTCTTAATGTTGAGATGTTGAGATAGTAGCTACCACTAAAACTAGACACCAAATGCCTCCCTCAGTGAATCAGGTGGATACCTGAATTCTAAAGTCTATCTTCAGTCTGTTATTTAAGTTAAGCAAAGCCTTTTTCTCTTTGTTAAAATGCAAACAGCACTGGGACACCATCTCCCATTGAGCCCTAAGAGTCACTTATGATTCTAAATGACTTCCTTTGCCATTTCCTTTTCTGAGAGTAATGCTTATGTTTTTTAGGGGGAAGGGAAAGGAAGACACAAAGGAAGAGGGAATAAACATAGGGTCCCTGGGGGCCTGCGGGGAATAGTTGACCTCTACCAGTGAGACTTGGAAAAGGGCACAGAAAAGACAGGTTCAAGTTCCAAACTTGCTGTGGGTTAGCCTGGATACTATATAGTGACAAACATCTGTGTTCTTGCCTACTGCTATGAGTGTAAGATTTTGGATTCAGATGTATACTAAGGCTTTTTTCTATTTTAATTAGACATAAAATGAACTAAGACAATCTCATCATTACTAATATAGATATACAAGAGAAAAGGACAAAAATGACTATCTAAAATGTATAGTAGGGTTCAGGAAGTTGATTCTGAAAACTGCATTCCACAAATTTCTCTTGTAGACCATGTCTCCCACCTAGTAGCCTTCATCACTTTTAGAAAATGCTCAAGGATATATACCCTCTAGGTCATTAAATGATGTGGAAGGTCAGTGATAATGATTTTAGCTAGGAAGCTGGACTGACACTCCAGTCCCTTCTTCTGAAACACTTTTTTCCTAAGCATCTTATAATCTAGCCATACCAGATGGTTGCTCAGATATACCATAGATTGCAAACCTTTGTGCTTTCACTCCTTTTAATATATCCACCTTGGATGCACTTTCCCACCTTTTCTGAAAGTCAAGTTCCTAGAAATTTTCTAAAGCCCAAATAAATATTATCTTTCTGTTGTATATTCTGAGACATACAACATAAGGTACAACCAGAAGCTTCCTTGTCTGTGATTCCAAACCACTTCATATATACCTATATTACTGTTCTTATTACATTATATTGTAGGGGTTGTTTGTTTTTATGTCAATTACACCCCAACTTCTACACTGTGAATCCCTTGAGGGAAAGAATTACATCCTATCTATCTTTATATACCCCAAGCTCCTTCCAGTCCACCACAGTGTCTATCACAGTGCCTGACATATAATTTGTACTCAATTCACATTAGCTGAATTGGATTAGAAAGATGATAATAGAGGTCCAGTAAAGAAAAATGACAAAGTGTATCTCTTTCCTGCCAAATAAGGCCTTGCTTCTTACAAATGACATCTGCAGATCAAAAGGCCCAGAAAAAAAATCCTTTTTGATTGCAATATTCAGTCAATTTAGGGGTTCTAATGCAGTAATTTCAGAGGAAGGTCTTATATTCTTTTTTAGCTATCAAATGAACAGGTTTCCTATGAAAAGAAGCTACTTTTGTTCATACTCCAAGTTATTTCAATGCAGGCAATAAATCATTAGCATCTAAAACAGATCAATTAATAATTTTATGTACTCTGTAATGTAACAGATTCAATGAAAATAATAGGAAAGGTATAAGACATACTTCTTGTATTCAGGACTCTTGACATGTGGTCAGGGAGACAATTTTAATGCACAAAAAGAATTAGATAACATAACATGACTATATAAATGTGAAATTCTGCATTCTGACTATAAAAATGCTTTAGGAATTTTTAAAAGGGAAGAAATCAAAGTGGAATCCTGCAGCTTGGAATAGTTCATGAACCTTAAAGGATGGAAAGAATTTAGCAATATAAAGAGAGTTGAAAGAGAGGCTACCTAAGACATTTTAAAGTACCTTGAAGAATTCGAGAGCACTCCAGGAAACTTAGAGATGACTCAACATAAACCTCTCACTTTACATGAGAATAAATAAGCCCAGATAGTGCAATTGACTTATCCAAAGTCCCACTGTGGATTTTTGCAGAGCTGGGAGATATCCTGACTCACTCCTTTTTTCAAGGGTTGTCTCCCTTGAAAAACAATTCCAGTTGTCTCCTACAACCTCACTTAAATTACATAAAAGTTGTTGTTTGGTCGCTATTTATGTGGAGGAAGATGAGCTTAGATGCATACTTTCTAACTAATAAAAACAATTTGTTAAAACCCTGTTTGCACCAATTTGTAAAAAAGAATCTTATACTATACATTTATTGTTCATGGATATTCATGAATGAATTATAAAACTTCAATAAAAAAGTTTTAAAAAGAGAAATTAAAAATGTTAACAGTATAACCATACAAACGAGTAAATCTATTGCACTTGTATAAAAAACACACAAAATGACTTCTAGGGAGGGGATTCATGATAATAACATAACTGTTATAGAACATGTGTTATAGAGATGTGCATTACTTCATAATACAGGGATCAAAATTCCCCCTGAAATATAATTGAACTCATTTTATAAATAAATTATAGTCATTTTATTTTTTTTTCAAAATTAGCTATGTTTAAAAAAAATGACACTTTCTCAAAAAGTTAAACATAGAATTGCCATATTACCCAGTAAACCCTCTTCTAGGAATATACCTATAAAAACGAAAGCAGAGACTCAAGTAGATACTTGTATATACTTGACAATGTGCAATGATCATAGCATCATTATTCACAATAGACAAAAGGAATAAACAACCCAGTACCCATCAACAGATGAATCAATAAACAAAGTATATGGTAAACGCCTACAAAGAAGTATTATGCATCCACAAAAGAAATGAAGTTCTGATGCATACTACAACATGGATGAACCTTGAAAACATTATGCTAAGTGAAATAAGCCAGACACAAAAAAGACAAATATTGCATATTTCTACTTATATGCGGTATCTAGAATAGGCAAATTCATAGAGACAGAAAGTAGTATAAAGGTTGCTAGACGCTGGGTGGGAGGGCAAATGAGGAGTTATTGCTTAATGGGTACAGAGTTTCTGTTTGGGATGATGAAAAAATTCTTGAAGTAGATACTGGTGAAGGTTACATAACATTATGAATGTATGTAATGCCATTGAATTGTATACTTAAAAGAGGTTTAAATGGTAAGTGTTTTGTTATGTATATTTTACCATAATTTAAAAAAACATTGTTCAAAATACTGGCAATGCCCAACAGAGACATCTCTGATATAGACTATCTAAAATGCTTTTTTAAATGTTTTTTTTTTTAAATGCTTTTCCTTGACATGCAAAACCTATTTTAATTTATATTCTGGCAGCATCTGAGCTGTAAGAAACTGAGGCTACCAACATCTGGCTTGATAAACCACATAGCTATAAGCAAGCATATAAATTAAATTATTTAAGTATACCCCATTTAATTTTCAACATCTCTAAGGACAAGATGACAAACTGAAATATTTCGAACCCAAAGAAAACAGCCTAAGCTCATCTCAAACATGACACTTAAAATAATGCAATAATATTCTTCATTCACAGACATGAAAACAAATTTCACCCCTTCAAAATAATTTGTAGTGCCCAAGTAGAATCATGCCACGATATCCTACAAGAAATGTAATTTAACATAGACATAAATATTTCTTTATGAATATCAATTCAATTATTGCCTTAAATATATAACTATATGGAAAATCTCAGTATGTTAGGTCCAATCCCCTAAGTCTAATATATCAGAGTGAATGAGACAAGCCATTTGATTTTTGTTCTCTGCTTTTGGAACAGCACAGTTCTCACTATTGATGGCATTTACTGATTGATTCATTTTACACATATTTGTTAAATATATACTAGGGGATAGGTACAGTGCCATGTGCTCAGGATCCAACAGTGAATAAAGTTTATATAGTCTTCATCCTCATGGAGCTTAGAAGCTCACCTTCACTGGATAAAATGCAGATTGTCATAAGAATTGGAGCTAATTAATTCAGGATCAATTTAAACCCCCTTCCCTCTAGTAGCTCACAAAAGACAGGTATATGACATTGACTCTGATAATATACAGTTGGCTACCAAAGAGATAATACACACAAGAAGGAAAAGATGAACTCCAAAATGGTTGCAAAAGTAGTTTGTTCAATGTTGCTGGAGGCAGGAGGTAACCTGTAACTCAATCATTCACAAAACTAAAATATAGTCCCTGCTATGGGTTTGGCTTTAGTAAGGGACTGGTGAGCAAGAAGTTAAATTGTCTAACTAGAGGTGAGTTCATAGACGTGGTAAAAAATAAAGAAGGGAAGTGAAAGACATTGTGAAACACTGGTAGGACATAATGAGTGATTGTAAGGAGAGTAAAGTACAGAAGGGAGGCAAAGAATATTTCAATGTTTTAAGCCTGGGTAGCTGGAAGAATGATGTTATCACTGACAAAAACTGGGAAGGTAGGTGAGATCTGAACTTGGAAAGATGATGTGCTCACCTATACAAACATAAGATTCAGAGAGCAGCAGAATATCCAAGTATACATGTGTGGCAGGAAATTGAAGATGCATGACTATAGCACAAAACATAGGATTTTAAAATCATCTATATAAGATACAGCAGTTAGAGTCATAAAAATAGATGAAATCCCTAAAGTAAAAAAAAAAAAAGTAGGAGAAGAACAAAGGCTCTATCTTTGTACACCCACAATTTGAGCACAGGAAACAGAAAATAAGCCAGGAGGAAATCTCCATTCTCTTTACTCAAGGAAGCTTCATGGGAAGTGAACAACAGTAAAAGATTCTTCTCAGAATGGTTGACATGGGAAGGAAAAATATTAAGGGATGCCAAAAATTCAGGTTATTCTGGTTCACTTTTTTGTGGCCTTTGCTACTACAAACATTTTAAAGAATATATTTCAGAATTTATCTACCAGAATCATACTTTAGAGAGGTCACATTAAGATCCTGCACTGAAGATATTCTAAAATAAGAACACTGTCTGTGCAGATGTCTGGAATTCAGCTGGCATATAGAGGACCAGTCCAAGATGCTGATTCCTTAATTTAGGAATCCCTAAATTTGGGCACCCAAACAAGAAAAACAAATCAGACAAAGAAACCAGAACTCTTTGGTTAATAGATTTAGTAAAAAATGGAGACCATACAGAATAGTGGCTGGAAACATTGTTTGAATACTGGCCATACCATTTGTTAACTGTGTAATCTTGGGTAAAATTTCTTAACCTCTCTTGGACTCAGTCCTCTCATCTTTCAAATTGGAAATGATAATATTAGAGACCTCATAAAATTATTGTGGGGATTAAGTGAAGCAACACATGTAAAATGCATAACATGGTATTTGGCACACATTAATTGCTCATAACTTGCAAAATTATACACACAGAAGAGAGGGGTGTTTGTCAATGTATAAACACAGGGGAGAGGGAGTAATAGGTGCAATATGGGGGCATTTTTGGGACACTGGAATTGTCCTGCATAAAATTACAACAGATATAGGCCATTATATATTTTCTCATATCTTACAAATTGTGTGAGACAGAGTATAAACTATAATGTAAACTATAATCCACGGTTTGTAGCAATGCAATATGTGTTCATCAATTTTAACAAATGTATCACACTAATGAAAGATGTTGTTAATGTGGGAAAGTGGAGGGGGGAGCATATGGGAATCCCCTATATTTTTTATGTAACATTTATGTAATTTAAACCTTGAGTTTCTGGGAAGATGGCATCAGAGTAAGGAGACAGGGCTCAGCTCTTCTGCAAAAACAGCAGAGGAGCAGCAGAAACTGTCCAAAGGGGCTGCTTTGGGGATCTGCAGACCAGGAGAGTATCATGTGCATCATCTGGGAGGGAATGGGGAAAGAGAGACAAAGAAGCCAAAAATAAACCATTAGTAACTCACCACCATGGCTGGGAGTGGCACCCATCCACCACCTTTGAGGCAAATAGCTTTGGTAAATCCAGTGCTGACATAGGCCAAATGGGAGGGAAACAGATATATTCCTCTCTGGGAAAAAGGCAGGTGCCACAGAAAGATGAGTATAATTTCTCCTTGGTAAGTTTAAAGATCTGGGTCCTGTTTTGAATTGTGCAGTCTACTGGCTCTCAGAAACACAAGTCAGTAGAGGTTGAATCACCTCCATGGAAAGGTACTCCAACGAGTGCCATCTGCTGGAAGGCCAGTAAAGTGAAGGAAAACAAAACTTTTCGTATCTCTCGTCTCTATCTCAAGGCCCCCTTGGATCTGTTCTGCACCCCATTAGTAGGTCCTTGGCCCAGTTTTAATAGAGAAATTGAGCATCAGAGTAAACTCACTAACATAATCAGATGCTTAGACATCAGCAAAAAATTACAAGTCATACTAAAAAACAGGAAAGTATGGCCCTACCAAAGGAAGAAATTAAAAAGTCCTAACGAAACACAGGATTTAAAGCAAGTAATCAAATATTTTCACACAAATCTCTTAAATCAAATCAAGGTGTTGAAGGAAAATATGGCTAAGGAGATAAAGGATATTAAGAAGACACTTGGTGAGCATAAAGAAGAATTTAAAAGCTTGCAAAGAAAAGTAACAGGCTTAGGGGAATGAAAAACACAATGAGTGAGATTAAAAATACATTAGAGGTATATACCAGCAGATTTGAATTGGCTGAGGAATGAATGAGCAAATTGGAACACAGAGTATTTGAACTTGAAAAGCCATTAGAACAGAAAAAGAGTGGAAAATTTTGATCAGAGCCTCAGGGAATTGAAAACAGCATGAAATGCACAAACATGCATTATGGGTGTCCTGGAAGGAGAAGAGAAAAGGGGCAAAAAGAATATCTGAGAAATTAATGGCTGAAAACTTCCAAACATTTATGAAAGACATCAATATCCAGGAAGGACACTGCACACCAAACAGCATAAATCTGAGCAGACCTACTCTGAGATACCTACTACTCAAAATGTCAAATTCCAGAGATAAAGAGAGGATTCTGAAAGCAGCAAGAGAAAAGCAATTCATCATATACAATGGACACTCAATAAGACTAAGCACCAATTTCTCATCAGAAACCATGGAGGCAAGAAGACAGTGGTATTATATACTAAAGATTCTGAAAGAGAAAAACTGCCAACCAATAATTCTTTATCAGGCAAAACTGTCCTTCAAAAATGAGGGTAAGTTTAAAGTCTTCACACATAAACAAAAAATGAGAAAAGATATCACCATGTGACTGGATTTAGAAGAGACACTACAGGGAGTGCTCCAGACTGAAAGGAAAAGACAAGAAAGAGAGGTGTAAAGAAGAGTGCAGAAATTAGATTATTAGTAAGAGTAACTAAAAGGGTAAAAAAAAAAAAACCCAGACAATAGTGATATATGAAAACAGAAAGCCAAAGAATAAAATGGACAAAGTAAGTAATGCTTTTACAGTAATAATACTGAATGCTAATGGCTTGAACTCACCAATCAAAAGACACAGATTGGCAGAATGGAAAACAATATATGAGCCCTCTATATGCTGTCTACAAGATACCTTAGATGTAAGGCACAAGTAGGTTAAACACGAAAGGTTGGAAAAAGATATTCCACACAAATAGTAACCAAAAAAGAGCTGGAGTAGCTACATTAATATCGGACAAAATAGATTTATACTCAAAACCACTGTAAGAGATTAAGAAGGCCATTATATATTAATAAAAGAAGCAATCAATTCACCAAGAAGAAATAACAATAATAAAGATTTATGCACCTACCCTGAGTACCCCAAAAGACAGGAGGAAAATATTTGCAAAACAGAAGGAAGAAATAGACATATTTATATCTCCACAATAATATTTAGAGACTTCAACCCACTACTCTCATCATTGGATAGAGATCAATAAGAAACAGAAAGCTTGAGGAATACTATAAATGAAATAGAAATAACATATATATATAGAACATTGCACTCCAAAAACAGCAGGATATACTTTCTTCTCAAGTATTCCTATACCTTTCTCTGGGATACACAATATCTTGGGTCACAAGACAGACCTCAATAAATTTAAAAAGACTGAAATTATACAAAGCACTTTCTCTGATCAATATCAGGTAAGAAAAGGGAAAATTCACAAATATATGGAGATTAAACAGCACAAGCTTAAATAATCAGTGGGTAAAAGAAGCAATTGCAAGCAAAATCAGTAAATATCTCAAGACAAATGAAAATGAGAGCACAACATACCAGAACCTATGGGATACAGCAAAAGCAGTGCTGAGAGGGAAATTTATAGCCATAAATGCATAATTAGAAAAGAAGAAAGAAGAAAAATTGAAGAACTACCTGCACACCTGAAGGAACTAGAAAAAGAACAGCAAATTAATTCCAAAGCAAGCAGAAGGAAAGAAATAGATATTAGAGCAGAAATAAATGAAATGGAGAACAAAATAAAATAGAGAGAATCAACCAAACCAAAGGTTAGTTGTTAGAGAAGATAAAACCGACAAAACCTTAACTAGATTGACAAAGAAAAAAGAGAGAAGATGCATATAAATAAAATCAGAAATGAGAGGGGGACATTAGTTCTGACCCCACAGAGATAAAAGACATCATAAGAACCTATCAACAACTGTACACCACCAAATTAGACAACATATACGAGATGGCCAAATTCCTAGAAACACATGAACAACCTACACTGACCTTAGAAGAAAAAGAAGACCTCAATAAACTAATCACAAGTATAGGAATTGAAATTATCATCAAAAACCTCCCAAAAATGGAAATCTCAGGAGCAGATGTTTTTGTAGGTGAATTCTACCAAGCATTCAAAGATTTAATATCAGTCTTTCTCAAACTCTTCCAGACATTGAAAAGGAAGGAACGATATACCAAACTCATTCGATAAAGTCAACATTAACTTAATATCAAAGCCAGATAAAGATACTACAAAAAAATTACACTCCAGTTTCTCTAGTGAATATAGATGCAAAAATCCTCAACAAAATACTTGCTAATAGAATCCAAAAGCACATTAAAAGTAATATACATCACAATCAATTGAGTTTTATCCCAGGTATGCAAAAGTTTTGGTTCAAAACAAGAAAATCAATCAGTGTAATACAGCATATTAATAAACCAAAGAAGAAAAATCACATGATCATCATTATTGATGCAGAAAAGGCATTTGAGAAAATATAGCATCCTTTCTTGATAAAAACACTCTGAAAAATAAAAATAGAAGGAAACTTTCTCAACAAGATAAACTGCATGTATGAAAAACCCACAGCTAACATTGTACTTAATGGTGAAAGACTGAAAGCTATCCCACTGAGGCTGGGAACAAGACAAAGATGCCCACTGTCACCACTGTTATTCTATATTTTGCTGGAAGTTCTAGCTAGTGCAATTAGGCAAGAAAAAAGAAATAAAAGGCACCCAAATAGGAAAGGAAGAAGTAAAACTTTTGCTATTCACTGATAAGATCTTATGTTTAGAAAATTCAGAAAAATGCACATCAAAGCTACTAGAACTAATAGAAAATCTCAGCAGAGTGGCAGTATACAAGATTAATATGCAAAAATCAGTAGTGTTTTTATACACTGCTAATGAGCAAGAGGAAATAGAAATAGCCAAAAAAGCACATGAAAAGCTGCTCAAAATCACTAGCTATTATTGAAATGCAGATCAAAAGTACAATGAGATTGTATTGCTCACCTTACAGAATGGCCATTATTAAAAAAAAAAGAAAGAAAGAAAGAAAACTACAAGTGCTAGAGAGGATGTGGAAAAATAGGAACACTCCTTCACTGTTGCTGGAATGTATAATGGTGCAGCCTTTGTGGAAGACAGGTTGGTAGTTCCTCAGGGAGCAAAACATACATGTGTCATATCATCGAGCAATCCTGCTACTGGGAATATATTCCAAAGAACTGAAAGCAGGGAGGTGAAAAGAAATTTGCCCACCAATGTTCATACTGGCATTATTCACAATTGCCAAAAGATGGAAAAAACCCAACTTTCCATCAACTGATGAATGGATAAACAAAATGTGGTACATATATACGATGGAATACTATTCAGCTGTAAGAGGAAATGAAGCTGGGATGAATATGACAATGTGGATGAACCTCGAGGAAATTATTTTACTGAAATAAGCCACCCCCAAAAGGACAAATATTGTATGGTCTTACTAAAATGAACTAAATACAATGAGTAAACTCACGGAGGAAAACTCCAGAGTATAGGTTACTAAGAGTTAGAATATGAGTTGAGAAGAGGGAGCTGATGCTTAATGTATGTAGAATTTTTAATAAGGCTGATTGTAATTTTTTGGAAATGGATAGAGTTCATGGTAGCACATTATAGTGAGTATAACTAACACTGCTGATTTATAAATGTGATGTGGCTGAAAGGGGTAGTCTAGGGACATAAATGTCAATTGAAAGGAAGCTAAAGGATAATCTAGGGACTGTATAACAGTGATTTCAGTGGTGGATAAAGTTTGTGGTTACTAGTACAAATATAACTGTTCTTCTATTACAAGGTAGTAAGAATATGGTGATACATGGCAAAAATACAGCTAATGTAACTTATGGACCATACTTAAAAGTGATATTGTAATATTTTTGCAGCAATGACAAAGAAGATACTATATCAATTCTAAGGGTCAAAGATAGGGGCCATAACAGGGTGTACTTTTGGAGTAATGACAACATTCTAAAATTGACTGAGCTGATGACAGCACAACTCTGTGATGAAACTGAGAGCCATTGAGTGTACATTTCGGATGGATTGTCAAGGCATGGAACTCTGTAACAAAGGAATTCTACAGTGAATGATGGACTGTAGTTAACTGTACAAATATGAGAACATTTTCTCATGAACTATAACAAATATGCAATATTAATACATAGTGTTAATAATAGGGTGGTTTGTGGGAAAAACACATCAAATGTAAGGTATGAACTACAGTTAGCAGTAATATTTTGGGGATGTTCTTTCATCATTTCTAAGAAATATTCCACAACAATGCAAGTTATTGGTGGTGGGGCGATTTATGGGAATCCTGTAAGGAATTCATGATTGTTTTGTAAACTCACAACTTCTCTAACAAAAATTTTAAAAATTAAAAAAAAAAAATAAGTGTACCTGTCAGAGATGTACAACATAACATCTCTGCCCATAAACTCCCATGGTCCAAATTTTAGTCCAATATTATACTACAGCAAATTCATGTTTACCCACAGTCCAGATCATGAGGACAGGGAAATACCATAAATGATTTATGGGATATTTATAAATGCTACTCCCAATTTCACACTGAAAGAAGAGAAATAATAAGTAAATACTTCATTAAGTTTTTGAACAGATGAAAACAACCTCCAGCATGCGTCAAGGATCAACTCACCAAGCCCAGGCTCTCATGACCAGTAGTTCTTAATCTTTTCTCTTCTTAGGGATCACTCAGACAACACAATAAAAACAATAAGTTCTCTTGAAAACAACATGCTTTTATACATGCACATTAAATTTGGCATATAATTTCAGAGTGTTTGCAGATACTGGAGATACTATGTTTAAGAAAAGGCTCACACAGTAGTTATTTAAAAGATTATTTAAAAGATATCTGGTTGCCATTTAGTGACATTCCAGGAGGCAACTCTTCATATTGACATGCTATACATTTCCACTCATTGACAAGGAAAAAAGTAATGAAACATGGATTGAAAACTGAATTTGTTACTATCATTTAAAATACAAGTATGTCTTTCACATAAGATTACCTACATCATAGAGAGAAAAGTGAAAAGAGTAAGATGGGTGGTCATTTCTAAAGACCTATTAATTTTTTTAAAATTAAAAACAAGAAGAGAAAGTATAAATAAGGAAAGCATATTCACTATCTTTTGCCAAAGGTCATGAATGAGAAAAAAAGAGAAGATTCTCATATGTTTTACAAACCAGGAAATTAAACATGGGAAATCATTATTTAAGGAATATTTATATTCTACTGCAAATAGAATCTCATCTTATTCAAATGTATCATCAATAAATAAGTCATCTTAAGACACTGGAAGTAACATAAAGGCTATGTTGATACCAAATTATTTCAGGGCAATTTTATTTCCTTCTAAGATAAAAATGACAATCATAGAGATGAAGGAGAAATGGTAAAATAATCTACTTTGATTTCGCCAAGGAATTTGACTTGAAGTCCATGACTTTTTCAAAAGCAGTGAGAAAAAAAGCCTTACATGAGAGTTCAGCAACCTCATTACAATGAAGAACCCCAACACACCTGGAACAGTGCTGAGGAAGGCCAATGACAAAGCTAAGAAACAGTAGCAGAAATAAGAAACAGAAAAAGATGTGTAGAGAAAACATAAAGGGAAGGGGAAGGAGAAAAAAAGGGTAGAGGGAAGGGAAAAGCAATGCCATGACAAATGTGCCCAGTTAATACTTGTAACATGCTTAGAACAGTGTTTGACACATAGTTAGACACTATGTGTGTGTGTGTATATATCTATATATATCTATATATATATTTTTTTAAATAAAGGGTTCAGTACACGTAACACTGATGACATGACTTGCTTACTCTTTGTGTAGACATTTACGTGCTTGAAAGCAAAGGGCCGGGAGTTAGTGGTTTCTCAAGGTGCTCTGCAGTTTGGTTATTTCATTGTTCTATGTTTTCCATCATTTCAAGAGACTTCACTAGCAGAAAAAAACTGATGGAATCCTTGACAGATCAGAATTCTATTTTCTACGTCACCACTTTCCATTTTACCTAATGATATAATATGACTTTTTTTTCAACATGCAGCACTCATTTGGTAGATTTCTTAGAATCTTATACGCATTATGTATTTCATTTGAAACTGAACACATTAACAACTATCATCATTCTTTAAAAAGTCTGTTCATTTATAAGATAGTCCTGTCCTACTGTAAATCATTTGTTGTACTGAACTATGTGCTCCCATCAGTAATGAAGTAGGCATTTTTATTCAAATGTAGCAGTATGTTCAACTCCCAGAATAATGATTAAGAGAAGATCTCCTTTTTTATTCTGCAGACAAAGCAGATACCATACTTCCAGTTTAGGCTCTCAGGGACAAAAATCTTAATGGAGGCCAAGATTTCCTCAAACTTTATAGAAATAACCTTTTAAAAACTTTGTTTACCAATTCTGATTTATTTTTGGGGTCAGGTTATTCTTTACAGGCTTCCAACTCTCTTGCTATGCTTTAATAGTACTACAATTTACTCAGTTCTCCTTCTAATTAATATTTCATCTGTCTCAAGGTATAATTATTGTGTATTTACCAAATGACAAATAACTACAAAAATGTACTTGATTGAAAAGCAATCTCTCTTAGAATTACTAAAGTTTCTTCTTTGAGATCCTTTTCCCGCCTCCCTCAAACTACTGTCAGGGCTGGAACCAGCAAGATGACATTGGTTTAAGTGGGCGCTCACCATCTCTCTCATAAAACACAGCTGAGTGAAGGCAAGATCCTGCCCAGAGAGTGAGCTGTTCTGGGAGCCCACAGAGCAGGAGGCTTCAGGGCTTCAATCTGGAAAGAGCTGGACAAACAGATAAATTGTTCAAGGTAAAAACATGAGTTTCTAGCCCCATGGCTAGAAACCGGGGATGGCTAAGCCCCACCCTCAAGGAAAAAACCACAGCAAGCCCCAGTGGGAGGGAGCATTCTCCAAGAGTGGGAGGGTTCGTGGAGAAGGGTGGAGAAGGGTTTCCTTCATGTGGATTTGGTTCCCTGGACCCCATTTGAGCTTTGGGGAACATACCAGCTGGCTCGAGGTGGCACCAGGCAGAAAGGAGATGTGAATCTGCTGAGGCAGCCTGATTTACCTAATGGCCCTGGGATACAGAAACTTGGCCTGTGAGAGGGTGGAGTGAGGCAATTGACTAGTACCCTGCTGAAAACTATGAAAATTTCAACTCCCCTAAGGGAGGTGGGCAGAAGGAAGCACTTAATAAGCTTCCAAGAGCCTATTTAAGGTCCCCTGGGAGGAGGGGGTGGTCCAAAAGAGGGTTCAGAGTCATTTTTCTAGGGTGAATTCAGTCACTAAGGTCCCATTTGAATTTCAAAAGGGAGCTCAACCTTACCGGGAGAGGGGAGGAGGGATCTGCTCACACAGGCTGTTGTGTCATGCTGTCCTGGGAAAGAAATAAATAAGAAAGAGGGCAGGGACAGAGAGGATCCTAATCAGCAGGAATCTGTCCAACTGTAAATAGTCAAACCTGCCTGAGGGAAAGTGACTAGATAGCTTTCTGAAGAGCTAACTAACCCAAAGACAAAGTTTAGCTCAGTAGAGAAGTTTCCACCTTGAATATATGAGGTCCCTACTTCGATTCCAGTAGTGATCCACCAGGATATCAAACATCCAGGTGATACGTTAGGACAGGGAAAATATAGACATTATTTTTGTATTAGCTTCTCTTGAGTCCCTTATTTTTCCTAAAAAAAGTTAATTAAAAAAAAATTTAACTTAGTTTACTCACTAAAACCCAGTTCAAAACCTGCAGAAAAAAGGCTGCAGGGAAATTGATTGATAAACACCAGCAGCCTGAGAAGCTCTACAGGGGATAAGAGGGAACGCTTTTCTTCCTTTGTTTTTGTTTCATTGCTTGCTTGTGTGTTTGTTTGTTTGTTTTTTGTTTTTTTCTTTTTCTTACCTATTTTCCCCCTCCTTTTTTTTTTTTAATTAGGTGCTGCTAGCTTGTTTCTTCTTTGCTGTGCCTCCTACTACTTGATTTCCCCTTTTTTGTGTATACCGATTTTATCTACCAACACTATCTCTAATCTCTATTCCTTCCTTCATCTTTCTATCTTCCGTTTTCTGTTGTTGTTCTTACATTCCAACTTTCTTTGTCTAGTCCTCAATTTTTCTGGTTTTTATTTCTATCTCGTCTATTCTATTTTCTTCCTTTTAATTAACTTTTTTTCTTTTTGTCCTATCTTTTCTCTTTCCCTCACTCCTCATCATTCTGTCTAATTCACTCTATATATTTTTCTCTATTCGGTTTTCCATTTCACTCCACTTTTTCATTCCTATTACTCTACACTGCTTACACGAGTTAAATATTCATTTTCCTAGGTCTTATATGGTCCCACTTTAAAATTTTACTATTATAATTACTATTACCTTTTTTCTTTTCTTACCTATTTCACTTACTCTGGCTCTAATCTTTTTTCATCAAGGGAATATAAAAAGCAGCAAGGAAATAGAACAAGAAGAACAAAGTATCAAAGAGAAAAGTTAACACACACAAAAACATCACCTAAATAAAACCCTCGAGTAGAAAGAGAAGTTAATCAACTGAATAAAACCCATCAAGATAAAAAGATGACCAGAGAGCAACAAAAAATTACAAACCATACTAAGAAACAGGAAGACATGGCCAAGTCCAATGAACAAAGTAAAAACCAAGAAGAGATGTGGAACATTGAACAACGAATCAAAGCTCTCCAAACGAATATCATGACCAACTTAATGAAGTAAAGGAAGAGATTAAGGATATTAAGACGACACTGGGAAAACACACTGAAGAAATTGTAAACATACATAAAAAGATAATGGATAGT
>JAKSZT010054512.1:2147275-2366154 GCA_026826555.1 Tolypeutes matacus
ATTGAGGGTGGTGGGCCACACTGTGGGAGATGTTTGTGTGGGATGTGGTGGGAGGTGTGGGAGGTGGGCAACATGGGAATCCCAGTGGGTTCCGTGTAATATTTTGGGTAATCTAAGCACCTCTTAAAATATATGTATATATATATATAAATAACATTTTTGTAAGCAAATACACATATATGCATATATATTTATATATCATTTTGCAAATGTTTGTATGTATTGTGAGAATTTTGATTTTTACCCATAATAAAAAAAATAATAATAAATAAATAAATAAATAAATAAATAAATAAATAAACTTATGCACCTAAACAATGCACCTCAAAATATACAAGGCAAAGATTGGAACACTAAGTGGAGAAATAGATGCCTCTACAATTATAGTGAGGGTCTTTATTGCACCATTGTCACCATTAGACAAAACATCTTGACAGGTAATCAATATAGAAACAAAGACTCTGAATAATACATTAGAGGATCTAGACCTAATAGACATATACAGAATACTACAGCCACATAAGCAGGATATACATTCTTCTCGAGTGTACATGGCTCATTCTCCAAGATAGACCATATGGTAAGCCACCAAACACCTCTCAGTGAACTCAGAAAAATTGAAATTATATAGAGCAATTTCTCTGACAACAATGAGATGAAGATGGAAATCAGTAAGGGGCAGAGAACTAGATTAGGCACAAAGATATGAAAGTTAAACAAGGCACTCTTACACAAACAGTGGGTCAAGGAGGAAATTTCAAAAGAAATCAGTAACTACCTTGAAAAGAATGAAAATTACAACACAACATATCAAAAACCTATGGGATGCAGCAAAAGTTCTACTGAGAAGGAAATTCATAGCCATAAATGCACATATTAAAAAAGAAGAGTTGAAATTGAATACCTAACTGCACACCTGGAGGAATTAGAAAAAGAACAAACTAACCTCAAAGGGACTAGAAAGAAGGAAATAACAAAGATTACAGCAGAACTAAATGCAATAGAAAATAAGAAAGCACTAGAAAAAATAAACAAAACTAAAAGCTGATTCTTCAAGAAGATGAATAAAATGACAAACCCTTAGCTAGACTAACAAAGAAAAAAAGAGAGAAGATCCAAATACACAAAATGAGAAATGAGGAAACAAATATAACCAGCGACCCTACAGAAATAAAGAGTATCATAAAAGGATACTTTGAAAATTTATATACCAACAAGAAGGTTAATTTAGAGGAAATGGACAAATTCCTAGAAACGCACAAACAGCCTACACTGATGAAAGAAGAAATTGATGGACTCAACAAACCAATCACTTTTAAAGAGATAGAATCTGTCATCAAAAACTTCCCAACTAAGAAGAGCCCAGGACTACACAGCTTCACACATGAATTCTACCAAACATTCTGGAAAGAACTAATACCAATTCTGCTTAATCTCTTCCAAAAAAAGAAGTAGGAGGAACAATACATAACTCATTATATGATGCCTACATTACCCTAATACCAAAACCAAAGATGCCACAAGAGAAGAGAATTACAGACCAATCTCTCTAATGAACCTAGATGCTAAAATCCTCAACAAAATACTTGCTAATCATATTCAACAACACATCAAATGAATTATACACCATGACCAATTGGGTTTCATGACGGATATGCAAGGATGGTTCAACATATGAAAATCAACCAGTGTTATACACCACATAAACAGATCTAAAGAAAAAAATCACATGATCATCTCAGACACATAAAAGTATTCGAAAAAACACAGCACGCATTCCTGATAAAAACACTGCAAAAGATAGGAATAGAAGGAAACTATGTGAACATGATAAAGGGCATATACAAAAACCTGCACCAAGTATCATATACAATGGTGAAATCCTAAAAGCATTCCCTTTAAGATCGAGAACAAGACAAGGATACCCACTATCACAACTCCTATTTAACATTGTCTTAGAAGTACTTGCTCAAGCACTGAGGCAAGAAAAAGATATAAAACACATCCAAATTTGGAAGGAAGAAGTAAAAATTTCACTATTTGCAGATGACATGATCCTATACACAGAAAGCCCTGAGAAATCTACACAAAGCTCCTCGAACATATAAATGAGTTCAGTAAAGTCACAGGTTATAAAATCAATGCGCAAAAATCAGAAGCATTTCTATACACCAATAAAGAAGAATCTAAGGAGGAAATCAAGAAATAAATACCATTTACAATGATAACTTAAAAAAATCTAATACCTAGGAGTAAATTTAACTAATGATATAAATGACTTATACACAGAAAACTACACAGCATTGTTCAAGGAAATCAAAGACAGGGTGGAAGACTATTCCCTGTTCATGGATAGGAAGACAAAATATCATTAAGATATCTATTCTACCCAAATTAATATACAAATTGAATGCAATCCCAATAAAAATCAACACTGCATTTTTTACTGAATTGGAAAAACTAACTATGAAATTTATTTGGAAGGGCAAGAGGCCCTGAATAGCCAAATACATATTGAAAAAGAAAAATGAAATTGGAGGAGTCACACTACCTGACTTTGAAACATACTACAAAGCTACAGTGTTCAAAACTGCATGGTATTGGCACAAGGATAGATATACTGACCAATGGAACTGAATTGAGAGTTCTGATATAGATCCTCGCATATACAATCTGATATTAGACAAGGCCACCAAGGCCACTCAACTGGGAGAGAATGACCTCTTCAAAGAATGGTGCTTGGAGAACTGGATATCCATATCCAAAAGAACAAGAAAGGAACACCATCTCACACTTTACACAAAAATCAACTTAAGATGGATCAAAGATCTAAATATAAGAGCCAAGACCATAAAGACCTTGGAAGATAAATTAAGGAAGCATCTACAGGATCTTTTTTTTTTTTTTTTTTTTTTTTTTTTTACCGGGAGGTCCCGGGGATCGAACCCGGGCCCCTCCATATGGGAGACGGACGCCCAACCAGTTGAGCCACATCCGACCCCCTACAGGATCTTGTCATAGGAAATGGCTTCATGAACTTAACACCCAAAGTATGAGCAGCGAAAGAAAAAAATAGATAAATGGAACCTCCTCGAAATTAAAACTTTTTTCACCTCAAAGGAGTTCGTCAAGAAAGTGAAAAGACAGCTTACCCAATAGGAGAAAATATTTGGTAACCATATATCTGACAGGAGCCTAATATCCAGCATATATAAAGAAATCCTATATCTCGAAAATAAAAAGATAAACAACCTATTTAAAAAATGGGCAAGTGATTTGAACAGACACTTCTCCAAAGAAGAAATACAAATGTCTAAAAAGCACATGAAAATATGCCCAACATCACTTGCTATTAGGGAAATGCAAATCAAAACTACAAAGACATACCATCTCATACCCATTAGACTCGTGGCCATTAAAAAAACAGAGGACCATAAATGTTGGAGAGGATGTGGAGGAATGGGAACCTTCTTCTACTGCTGGTGGGAATGTAGAATGGTCCAGCCATTGTGAAAGATAGTTTGGCGATTAATCAAAAAACTAATTATTGATCTGCCATATGACCCAGCAATTCTACTGCTGGGTATATACCCAGAAGAACTGAAAGCAAAGACATGAACAGATATATGCACACCAATGTTCATGGAGGCATTATTCACTAGTGCCAAAATTTGGAATCAATCCAAATGCCCATCAGCAGATGAATACATAAACAAAATGTGGTATATACATATAATGGAATATTACTCAGCTGTAAGAAGGAATATAGTACTAACACACAGGATAACATGGATGAATCTTGAGGACTTTATGTTGAGTGAAGCAAGCCAGGCATTGAAGGAAAATTACATGACCTGTCTGATATGAATTAAGCAAATCAAGCCAACTCAGAGAGCTAGAGTCTGGAAGGTAGGTTTACAGGAAATGGGAAGGGAGAAGATGGTTGTGAGCCAACGCCCACAAGGTGAAATCTATGATAAGGGGGAAGTGAGTAGTTGTGCAGTCTAGAGATATTACAGTGGTGTAGGGATACTATTGGGTTGGGCGGTGCAAGCTTGACAGGGTGGTAGAGTAGGGAGGATGGCTGGATGGTCCAAGGAACTGGGGGGAGGGTTGCGGGAGGGAGTAGGTGAACACTGGGGATTGGTGGATACGTGGTGAAAGTACAATGTTGAGAAAACTCTTTTGGCAATATGACAAAGAAGGGTTACTGGTTTAGGCTGTTGAATGGGGGAGGGGATTTGGGACAGGGGTCACCTGGGACTGTCTTATAAAGAATGTGCAAGTGATCATTTTGTCATAGTGTCATGTATCAGTGGGGGAGACCCACCTAATGAGTGGGAAGAGGTTGGACTCCCATGCTGGTGAGACCCAATAAGTTCTCAAACAGAGGGAAGGGTGTTTCTCGAGAGCATGGGCAGTTCCTAATAGGGGAGGACAGACTAATGTGTCTAGCCTTCATCGTTATTGCAAGTATATATGAATCTTGTCCTTCAAGGAGTGAAGCCTGGTGGTTGCTGTGGGCCCTGAGGGGAGGGGGAGGGAGGAATAGAAGAGATTGAAAAGGGAGTATTTAGGGGACAATGGAAGTGTTCTGCATGATCTTGCAATGATGGATACAGGCCATGTTAAGTTTCATCAAAAAATTATAAAAGTGTATGGTCTAAAATGTAAACCATAATGTAAACCATTGAACATGGTTGGTAGCTATGTTTCAATATTTATAGAGCAGTTGTAACAAATGTACCATCCACATGTAAAAAGCTTAATAGGGAAGGGGAAAAGGGGGAGGATGTTGGGTATATGGGAGTCCCCTTATTCTCTATGTAACTTTACTGTGACTTAAATCATCTTTGATGACAATAGAAAAAAAAAAGTAAGACACTAGGGAAGAAATGGAAGAAAATGCCACTGTACATACAGGACAACTGATATTACAGTGATGAAAGGCAAAACATCAAAAAAAGATTTTTTCATTTTTTATTTTATTTTTTAAAATATTTTTCATTTTTTAATACCCCAATTTTTAAATTTTATTTTGGTTTTAATTTCTCTAAATTATTATGTATTTTATTTCTTATGTTTAAAACTATCATTATTATTTCATTTTCCTATTAACCGAATTTGTCAATATTTCTTGGCTTCATTTTTTTAAAAAGTTTTGGATCACAGAAGGGTTGCAATTATGGCAGGGGAGGATTAATGGGGTGGGGTGTCAGTGATAAGGGATACATGGAAGGAAGTTCACCTGAGTGTACATATATATATATAAATATGTTCAAATGTTCAGGGGCATTGCCACAGTGGGTAGAGATTCACACAACAACCAAAAGATTATTGAATTCCCATCCTGGGGACCTCTGCCACATTCTCTAGTGGAACAGCAACAATCCCCCAAGTACAGGGTTAATGACCATTGATATTGACAACTATGCTTATGAGCCTTTTGCTCTTGAATTTGCAACTTAGCCTAGTGTTGTAGAGTGCCTAAGAGTTACCTCCTTATGGCCTCCTTGTTGCTCAAATGTGGCCTCTCTCTAAGCCAAACTCAGCATATAAATGCATTACCTTCCCCCCAGCAAAGGACATGAATCCCAGGGATGACCTTCCCTGGCACCAAGGGATTACTACCAAGCACTGGCTGGTGATAAAACCAGAAAAAGACCTTGAATAAAAGGGGGAAAAGGTAAAGATAAATGAGTGTATCTTGCTAAGAGACTTCAAAGTGAGTCGGGAGGTCATCAGAGAGGTAACGCTTATGCACGTCTCATAGATGGCCAAGGTAGATACTATTCCAAATAGTGGGGCTCCTGAGGGCTCCAGAGACACCCAGGTCCTACAGTCATGTTAGATAGCTCCAGAGTTTGGTGCCTTGCCAGTGGGCTCTATTTGGAGTTTGTGCTCCCAAATGTGACAGTGTTGGACTCAGATCTGACTTCTCTTCATATGCCTCTTCTGTCCCTTTTATTTGAACCTATAGTTGGTGCTGGAGTTGGTGGGTGTACATCCAAGAGACTTTATTCTCTGGGTTGCCCATGTGCCAGCTGGGTCCTGAGGCTCAGCAGAGTTGCTACACTTACTCTCCAGTTCATTGGACTCATCCAAGACAATTAACAAGGAGGTGAGGATGGACAACCACCACACCAAGGAACCGAAAGAGTCTACAACTGCAAGCAAGAAAGTCCCATCCATCAGCCATATGGGATTGATGCCCTCTCTCAATTAGAGGTGGACTGGGCATCACCATACTAGAATCCTCAGCATTGGGGAATAACATATGCACTACAGTAGACTTATTAGTATTCTACTACAAACTTACTGTGATTCTAGCAATGGAAGAAATTATATCATTGCTGTGTAGGCAGTGGCCACTGGAGGTGCTATAGTCAGGGCAAGGGAAAAAGAGGTGCAATATGGGGCATTTTCAGGACTTGGAATTGACCTGAGTGATATTGCAATGACCGATACAGGCCATTATATATCTTGCTATAACCTACCGAATTGAACGGGAGAGAGTGTAAACTACAATGAAAACTATAATCCATGCTTAGTGGCAATACCCCAGGATGCATTCATCAATTGCAATGAATATGCCACACTAATGAAGGATGTTTATGTGGGAGGGTGTGGGAGGTGTGGGGAGGAGGGCATATGGGAATCCTTATATTTTTAGTGTAACATTTACATAATCAAAGTATCTTTAAAAAATTAAAAAATATATATTAAAATAAGAAAAAACAAAAAAAGAAAACAGATAAATAAACAGAAATATGGCTACCTAGTTAGAATAATACAGCAAATGTGGCAAAATGTTAAAATTGGTGGATCTGCATATTGGGGTGGGGTGGAGTGGTGGTGGTATGCTGGAATTCCCTGTGTGGTTTTTGTATTATTTTTGTAATTGTTCTGTAACTTTGAATTAATAAAGTTAAAAAAAACTAAAAAGTTTTAAAAAACTAAAAAGGTTTTTAAAAAACTCTCAGCAATAAAATCAATAGTATCTTCATGTGCTCTCTTATAATTAAAACTATAAGGTTGATGCAAATCAGTACTCATAGGTGGCACTCATATCAAGGAAGAGTGGTAATATGACATGTGACCCAAATGCACTGTGTGGTTGTAAGTTTGGATCAGGGCATGTACAAAAGTGTATCTTTCATTTTGTATTCATACACTGTACACACACACACATGAATGTATCAATCAGGGTAGTTTTGAACAAAGCAGAGTGTAAAAGTAAATTAAAAGGGGCATTTAAAAAGTATTATTTATATTAACTCATCATTAAAGGTTTACATCATATACTATGTATCACACCCATCCCATTCAACTAGGCAAGGATTTTGCAACGAGAACAAAACCAGTCATTTATTATGCATAGTGATAGTCATGTCTCTTAAAGTGTATCTTTTAAAATTAAAGTTCACAAGTGGTAGGTAGTACAGATGAGTCTGGGACAAATATCTAAGTGATACGTTCTGGGAAAATAGTCATTTCAAGTCATAAAAGTTAAATAGTTTCACCTGACACTTGTCAGACAACTAGTGAAAATAGGATAATATTTGAATGTCACCAATTCAAAATCTACCCAATAGAAAAGACCCTGGCTACTTCAGATACTGTGCTAAACTGCATGGAATTATATTTCCCCTTTGTACTTATTTCAGATTTTTGCCATTAGCTTTTTTTTCTTTTCCTTTTAAAAAAAAGAATATATAGTGATTCTCACTATACTCTGGAAGTGTGTTAGACTTAAGAAATCATGATTTCAAATTTATTAATGTGAGATGAAAGTCTATGAAAAAGCTGGACTTTGCCTCACAAAAAGGACACTTTGCTGCATTCAACTGTCAGGTTAGCAATATCATGGGACTGAAATCAAACTTCTAAGGAAGATCTTCTGCCAGAGAGATTTTCTAGAAACCACAAGAGCCACTTCTGTTAACTCTGATCCCATTTTCTAAGCATCCAAAGTTGGATTTCTGGTTGATAAACATGTATGAATTTCAGATTGTGGCTTATCTATAAACACTTAGCAAAAGCCCAAGGCCTTCTTTTCAGATTTATGGTTGTTTTTCACTGTGTTTTTTCTGGGGTAAAGAAGCAGGTACCAACCTAACAATGGTTCTATTTTCCTTGAAAGATCAAAGTTAAATGTTATAAGAAACTGAACTGAATCTACAGCTGAGGTTCATTATGAGTCCTACAGATGGAAGTGTATCAGTCAGTGGCTGACCTATCCACAAATTGCAGGTAAGTAATCAATCAGTAAGATGAGCAGAGTCCAAAGGAAAATGAATGACAGATTAAATGTAGCTTTTCAAGGAAGCTTTTGGAAATTAATAGCTATAATTGGCCCTCTTATCACTTTCTTTCCCCACAATATTAGATGATTCTACAGCTTCATGAAATTCTATGCTGACAAATGAACTGAGAATTTTAACATGTTAGCATATGTATTTCACCATATCTAGTCTGTAAGGATATAACATATGCTGGATAAGATCGACTCCACCAATACAATTGGCCTCCTACAACAAAATCAAGACTGCCAGTTTTATTTAATATCCTTAAGTATTACTTAATATTCACTTCTACTGCTCCTTTCAGGTGTAATAGGCCATATTTTATTCTTCATCTCACCATTTGCATGTAGATACATCCTGTTGTAGGATCTTTTTTTTTTTTTTTTTACCTACTCTCAATCTTAGAGAGACAGCTTATCTAAGGTGAAAAATCTGACCATCACTGAAATAGGCAAAAAAAGAAAGAATAGAAAAGAAGAAGAAGAAGGAAAAAAAAGCAATCTACATGGTACTCTTACTCTCCCTTATTTAACAGCATGGATATTCTGTCATATTTTGATTTTTCTTTTTGGAGAAGAGGTAATGCAGAGAAAGCTAGGCCACAGGAGTTTTCAAGGGAAATATAAATATGAATATGTTTTGGATTCACTGATATACTCTAAAAGGGCTCATTGTCAGTTATGAGCAAATTTAACTTGAATAAATCCTTACAGTACTATTTGCAAATATACAAGAAACCACTAGATTAAAGCTCAGACTAACTACATCTGGACAAATACTCTGACTACTTTGATATTGCTTAAAGAGGAGATAATGACCAAACTGAAATAAGGAGATGAGCTTATTTTAAATTAAAAACAACAAACAAAACTAAAGCCTAATTTTTTTTTCAGGTTCCCTCACTTTGATGTTCCAGAGTGTCCTCAAACTCAACATGCATAAAATGGAACCTATTATCCTCTCCCCCACAAACACATACACACTTGTATTTTCACCTCCTGAAAATGAATGGCAACAATGGGGCAACTGGGGTTAGGAGAAGCTGATAACACAAGTACTGAGTTGAGCTGACCATAAGACCACCAAGGACCTGAACACAAATCTTATTTAAATATTTTTAGCTGATCTGCCCTTGTGAAATTTTTTCAACTCAGCTTAAATTTTCTCTCAGTTAAGGTTAATGATATTACCATCTATCCAGTTTCCCAAGCCAGAAGTCTGGGAGTCATTCCTTTCCACTACTGCTCATATCTAATGAGTGTCCCATGCCTGCTTCTCGATTTTATAAAGTTAACATATATTAAATCCCTTAGTTCTCAAAGTGTAGTCCCATGGCCAGTGGTATCAGCAATCCCTAGGAACTCATTAGAATGCAAATTCTTGGGTTCCACACCTGACCTACTGAAACAGAAAATCATGGATAGGGTTCAGCAATTTGTGTTTAATAAGCCCTACAAGTGATTCTGGTGCATGCTAGAGTTTGAAAACCACTGTTTAAATCTATCCCTTCATGATTAGGTCCATTGTTGATTGCTATCTGGTCCTCACCATCTCTCATCTGTCCTATAGCAATAGTCTCCTAACTGGTTTACGGGCCTTCAGTCTTGCCCTCTATACTCTCACCAGTGTGAACTTTCTAAATCACAAATGTGATTATTAAAATCCTACCATAGTTCTACCTTGCCAATAGTAGTGGCTTTTGAACTGTGTTCCTAGGCACAGTTGTTTCAGGGGTAGCCCTTAGGCAAGGAAGAGTCTCAGTGGACAGTACTCCAGACTTCAAACTTCGTAAGCAGCATTAGCAAACTACTGTCTACAGGAAAAAAGGAGATTGTCCATAGCAGGACATAGACCACAGAAGTACCTCTTCATCTTGTCCCCAGTCTAAATCTACAGCCTCATCTCTTCCCATACCCACCTTCCATATCACACTCCAGCTGTACAGAACAATTGCAGTTCCTCCAAGAAACCAGGCTATTTGATGTTTCTGTTTCACTGTCTTGCTTTTGTTTGTTGTTTTTGTTTGTTTGTTTGTTTGTTTAGCACATCTCCCCATTCGTACTATTTTTCCATTTGATAGCACCAAATTGCCATTTCCCACTCCCCACAACTCTGTACTTTCAGACCTGGCTCCATCATTACCAGCCTTACCTCCTCCATGAAGCCTTTCTGTGCTTCATTCCCCTACCAGGTGGAATTGATTGTTCTCCACTGTTTTAGTTTTTATAAAGAGGATTTATTTGGGGTAAAAGCTTACAGTTATGAGGCTGTAAAATATCCAAATTCAGGAACCATCAGAGGTGCTTTCTCACCAAAGTCATGTGTTGAAGCAAGATGGCTACCTCTGCTGAGGTTTAAGCTTAGCTGAGAGTGACCAGGCATAGGGCTTCTCACCTTCTGGGCTTCCTATATCAGTCTTAGCTGTTCTGCTTTCTTCCTGAGTTCAGCTGTAACCTATCAGGCTTCCCTCCTCTTGAGATGCTCCGTGGGCCCAACCTCTTGGGGCTTCATGCTTAAGCGATCCTCTAGTCCTCTCTCTTACATGGTAGGATCAAACATTCCTGCTTCCTTTCCCTGTGTCTGTCTGTCTGTGTTTCCATTTATATCAGACCCAGTAAGGGGGTGGAGCTCAACCTGAATTATGCCTCACTGATATAGTCCAATTAAAAGCCCTAAAATGACCTTATCAAGCAATCTAATCAAGGACCTTCAACCATAGAATTTGATGCAAAGGGTATCACACCCATATGAATAGATTAGTTTAAAAACATAATTTTTCCCTTTTGGGGATTCATAGAGTAATCACAAACTGCCACACTCACTTGTGCCCTTACTGTGGCAATACTAGCAATGAAAGTAGGATGCACTATTTATTGAACATATACTGTATTATATATCAGGCATTGAGCAAAGTACTTTATGTGTCATGTCATGCCATTTTATACCTTAAAACAACTGTATTAGGTTAGCACGATAATAATCTCTGTTTTAGAGGTGAGGAGACTGAGGTGTAGACAGATTATACTTAATCTATTTTTTCAAGTTGTACAGCCAATATGTGGCAGGAGTACTAAAACTCCAAAGTATATGCACTTAATCTCTACATCACAAGGACCAGGCTGTTAAAACATGAGTCAGGTAAGAAAGGAATAAGACTGTAAGACAAGAGGGGATGGCAGACACTATGGAACTGAAGAGGTCACACTCAAGCTACAAATATTAAAGAAAGAGAATAGGGAATTGTGGTGGTTTGAAGCTGTATTGTCCCAGGAAAAAAAAGTTCTTAAATCTACTCCAATCTTGTGGTTCTGTAAACCCATTGTAAGCTGGACCTTTTGATGAGGCTACTTCAGTTAAGGTGTGACCCACCTCATTCAGAATGGGACTTAATCCTATTACTGGCTTTATAAATGGGACAAATACAGATAGAGAAAGAGAGAGAGGGAGGGAGAGGGAAAGAGAGAGAGAGAAAGACATGGAAGCCAGAAACTGAAAGCAATGAAACCCAGAAGAGAAAGGAGAGACCAGGAGACACCTCCATGTGCTTTGCCAGGTAAGAGAGGAACCCAGGACTGCAGGCAACCATTCTTTGGGAAGAAAGCATCACCTTGATAACACATTGATTTGGACATTTTCTCTGCCTCAAACTGTAAGCTAATAATTTCCCATTGTTTAAGGAAACCCATTTCATGGTATCTGCTTTGAGCAGCCTAGGAAGCTAAAACAGGAGTTAAGGCTTAAAATACACAGATTTTCTATTTGTCATGATGGAAGAGTTTTGGTAATGGATGGCAGTGATGGTAATACAACATTGTGAACATAATTAAGAGCACTGAATTATATTTTTGAATGTGGTTGAAAGGGGAAATTTTAGTTTGTATCAATTTAACTAATGTTCTAAACAAATGCAAGGTATTAATAATAGGATGGTATATGGAAATCCTGTATTTTATGCATGATTGTTGTGTAAACCCACAACTTCTCTAATAAAAACGTAATAAATGAAATGGAATCCCTTCCCGCAAAAAGCCGATACATTCCTATTTATATTATGCCAGACCTCTTCAAGCCAATTTAATACTGAGATAGTACTGTAGAGTGTTCTCAGAGAAGCCTCGAGGCATCACTTGGCCCCATCTTTTTTTTTTAATTATTTGAGATTTGGAGAACCCAAGGTAGCCTGGGGAAGCGGAGTCAATGAAGGTTAGCTTCCAAGGTCTTACATGAAGCTGTATTGCCAACACTGTTGGATGAGGACTTAGAAGAATAAAACCTATTTATGTCCCTCTTGGCAACTTTCTTGTTATGAAACTGTAAGCAATGACCTCTGACCCTAGAACTATATAACATATACCTGCCTTTTCTCTCTGACACACCAGGAATCTTAAAAATGAGGTCCCATGCCTAGAGGACAGCTAAGTTCAAAGCTATCTCTCAGAGAATGAATACAAATGAGGACATCCTAGAGGATGCTGATATATTGAAATCAGCTCTGTTTTGGAGCCTTTGGATTACCATACTGAGGGTTGAAATGATAGTCCGAAAACAAAAAGGAAGGAGCTATACTAGGATACCAAAGCCCAGTTTTGTTTCAAAAATTCTCCAAGCTAACCTCACCCATTTGTGGCCAGTCTCCAACCACATTAGCCTTCAAAGTGCCATTCACTTTTCATATTACCTCTATGTCAGACCACCTGTTCATCATAATGGTGGTGTGATGATTAAATATCAATAATTAATGATCATCTCTGTGCTTATATTGGAGCCTTTGGAAGACAGGTGCTATAAATACAGAATTTATTGTTGCAATTATTATTGTGGCTTGATAATTAGCTGCATTCCCATATTTCATGGACTTCATAAAGACTCAGGAGTTATTAGAAATAGAGAACTATGACCTGCCTTTAAAAGGCACTTTATAAATACAAACTATTCCCCTTAGTTGAAAGTGCCTTGGTAGTGCCCTCAAACTTTCTTCGGTATATGGGGACTTCAGTATCTATTAAATAAACATGAACATTTATAATTGTAGAAACTTTGAACATCATGGCATTCTAAACCACAACTGACATTTTTACCTGAGTAAAATGAGAGCCAGTAAGATTGAATGACTTAGCCAAAATAACTCTCAAGGAAGTATACAAATTAAAAAAGTAATAGCAGGGATATTTTTTAACAGCTTTATTGAGATATAATTTATATAACAGAATTCTTCCATTAAAAGTGGTTGTGGCCATACCACAATCTAATTTTAGGAAATTTTATCACCTCAAAAAAGGACCACATATCCCTTAACACACCATGCCCACCCTGCACTAGCCCAAGGCAACCACTAATCTACTTTCTGCCTCTATACAAAAAAAGAAAGGAGGGAGGGAAAAGTGAGGGATTAATAGAAAGGAAGGGAAGAGGAAAAGGAAAAGGAAAGAGAAAAAAAAGAAAAAATTTAGGTTGTAAACAAAACACTCAGAGGACTCGACCTGAGGAGTAGGCCACTAGCTTGAGACACCTGCTTCACACTATACTCAATTCCCAACTTTATGCTTGTCCTAAAACCTGTAACAGGATAATTAATTAAGATAGTAGCCTGTATCATTTTTGCTGCTAAACGTTCCCCATGAAAGAAGAAAGATGATTTCTTCTTCTCACCTACCCATCAATATTGTATCCTGGTCTCCAAGGTGGGGGGAAGGCACAAAGGGAAGGGAGAAAGAGGGACAAGTGATCCATAAAAGGAGGGGAAAAGAGGACTGAATGCTCCCTGAGACTATGGGTGAGAGAGACAGGAAATTGTCAGTTTTTTTTTTCAGGGACCTCACAAATGACTGTACTTGAGAATGGAAGGGCCTGATATGGATATCCAGGAGTAATGGTCACTAGACTTTCAAGATCAGCAGGAACCACATCTCTCAGCAACTATGACTGGCTGACAAGTAGAGACTTCATTCCAAATGTTCTGCACTGGCTATGCCTTAATGTATTAGTTTCCTACTGTCACTAACAAATTTCCACAGACTTGTTGGCTAAAAACAATACAAATGTATTACCTTATAGTTCTGGATGGGAATGGATGTAGCTTAGTGGGTTGAGCACCTGCTTTCCAATGTATGAGGTCCTGGGTCCAATCCAGGGTACCTCCTTAAAAAAAATCAACTCACAAAGAAAACTATAGTTCTGGAGGTCAGAAGTCTGAAATGGGTCTTGGTGCATTAAAATCAAAGTGTAACAGGACTAAGTACTTTCTTGGAGTCTCTAGGAAAGAATCCAATTCCTTGCTCTCTCCAACTTTTAGAGGCCACCCCCATTCCTTGGCTCATGGTCCCATCCCTCTGTCTTCAAAGTCAGAAACATTGATTTGTGTCCTCATGTTGCTAGCTCTCTCATTCTCTCTCATAGGCCTCCCTCTTCCATTTTAAAGGATCATTGTGATTGTATTGGGCCTAACTGGATAACCAGGATAATCTCCCTATCTTAAAGTCAGATGATTAGCAGCCTTAATTCTATCTTCTATCTTAACGGCTCTTTGCTATGTAACCTAACATATTCCCAGGTTCCTGGGATTAGGATGTGGACATATTCTCTGGGGAAGCATTCTGTCTACTATACACAATGATTCCTGTAGATTTGGGGTGGGGGGCTATTTGAGTTCACATATGTTAGTGCCTTAGCAAGTAGGTTCTGATGTCCTTTGTAATTTAGAAAAATAATATGAATTCCATAAGCAAATAAATCCATATGTACTCCACACCTATGACATTTAATTATTTTATTTTTCTCTATATAGGTCAGTCTAAACCTCTGCACCATAAGCTTGTGAGTCAGGATCAAGTCCCTTACTTATTTTTGTTTCCCCAGCACCTAGCACAGTGCCTGGTACAGTGTAGAGACTTACTAAATGTTTGTCAAAGTAATAAATAAATAAATGCTTCCTCTAGAAAAGAACATCTGAACAGTTTTTTGTAACTTAGTTCAGAGCTGTACATATCCTGAAAAATGAATCTAGGGCTAAAAGAAGGGGCAAAAAGCTGAACATACACTATTTTAAAAATCCATTTAAAATAGATGTCAGAGACTTTTTTACTTTCTAAATTGGATCATTCATCAGTGAAATAAGGAGCAAAAAGAGGACTGCTCTCCTAAACCATATGAATTCTTACTTTTATTTCATTTCAAATCAATAAAGTAAAAGTCACTTCTATAATATTATGATTCATGAACTTCATTTACTGATCATTCTTTTGTTTGATCAGAATAGCCATCTTTTAATTGTTGATATTTTATTGCATTACCACAACTCATTATTATGTATTAAATGTTGTTATTTATGGCCACTAGTTAATCTGATGTGAAATAAGAAATTTATTGAAAGCTTGGTGCCTCAGGAATAGGACATTTTATAGGGATGCAAGACTGACTAGGAAGAGTCAATGGCCCTTCAGCTGCCCCTCAGATCATTAATTTCAAGTGGTTATTTGCTTCTCGGCACTGTCTTGTGTTTTGCTGCGATATGTAGATGAAAGAAGATACATTTTAAATGTTTCAATATGAACTCAATGCTCATTGAGTCTGAAGCCTTCAGGGTATGTACTTAACTGGTTCCAGGGTACAATGAGATACTTGACCATGAATGACCACCTTGCAAGAAGGAGGAAATATCCAGTTTGTTGAACTTCAAGAGACTAATGGAAAATCAGCATAGCAGCATTTCAAATTTAATCATTTTTACGAAGGAGGAAAATTTGAGACTACTAACTAAACCTCTGCTTGAATCCATTTAGTATAATGCTAATACTGGTGTGTATGCAGAAGGGGGTGGTATTAGGATACACAATGTTTATAAGTTAACAAAAAAAAAGAAATCTTATTGGGTAGTGGATGTAGCTCAGTGGTTGAACATCTGCTTCCCATGTATGAGGTCCTGGGTTCATTCCTGGTACCTCCTAAAAAAAAAAGAAGTCTTATTACCAACTCACTAAACCACTTAAAATAGCAGCATTTTTTTTTTTACAACAGTTGTGTGTATTTTAATTTAATTGCCAATCTTAATTCCATATTGGAGTCAAGATAATTGAGAAGAGTCCTTAATTTTCTATAGAATGCTTGAGAGGAAGAAAGTTGGAGTTATTCAGCCCAAACTTATTATTGTAGATATGAGAAAACCAAAGCTCAGTGTGCAGAAGTGACCTGAAGAGGCTATTACTAGTTTAATACTGGGAGCAGATTCCAGGTTTACTGACTGACAGGCAAGGGCTTTTGCTACTTTACCATGTTGCCTCCCCAAGAGGAGGAAACCAACTGCTCTTTGAACCTTTTAAATATTTAATGCCAATTATTTTTATGTGCATTCTTTTAGTCTGTTAGGCATTTTTCCTACATTCCAATCTATTCATTCACATTAGGTTAGTAAGACTAACATTTTTCACACATTTAATCTTTCTTAGTATGAAAAATACATTTCAGTTAATATTATACAACTGGCAGACTCACAATTCCCAAATTAAGGAAATCCTTTTTCAAATGACACAATATATTAAAATCTTGATTTATCTCTTAAATTTTTGTTTTAACTGTTATTTTATTTTCTGATCTTACAGATTTTTCCTATCATAATCTGAACTTTTGGGCAATAGTATTACTTTAAAGACAGTACCTCCAGAAGAACAACAAGTAAGACTACACGTAGTCAAAACTGACAAACCCATTTTAAAGGCAAATCTCAATTAATTGGAACCCAATTTATTAAACTCCTAATGAGATATTTGCATTTTTTTGGACAATTGATTAAAATGCCAAGATTTTAGGATTACATTTTTATCTACTTTCATTTTTCATGTACTTTAAAAAATTATAAAGGGATGTCAGCCATACCACAAATTCAGATCATCCATTTGACATTTTTAAAATCAAAATGAGTATTCATATTTGAATAATGATGCATAGCATTATCAGCTATAGTTACCAAAGGAAAAAAGATCAATGCTTTCTGTGGCAGTTTGATATTATTTATAAATTCCAAAAATGACAAAAATTATGTTTGTAAACTGGTCTGTTCCTCTAGGCATGATACCCTTTGATTGTATTAAATTCAAAGGTTTTATGTTTACTTGATTTTGTTAAAATGAGGGCTTTGATTCAACCATGTCATTAGGGCATACAGGGTTGAGTCCCCACCCCCTTGGTAGGCTATGTAAATGGACACTCAATCAAGGAGACAGAAGCAGATATGCGAGAAAAGAGGAAGGGAGTTCCATAGACATGGAAGAGAGATGTGGCCCCAGGAAGAGAGATGAGCCATTCGCCTGACAGTTTGCGGCTAAAGAAAACAGAGCAGCTGAGCTCTGGGGCAGTTTGATATTATTTATGAATACCAAAAAAAGATATTTGATTATGTTTGTGAACTGGTCTTTTCCTCTGGGCGTGATACTCTTTGAATTTATTAGAATCAGCTGAGATGCCTTTGATTAAATCATGTTAAAATTGGAGCTTTGATTAGTCCACATCATAAGGGCTACTCAGTTTGAGTCCCACCCCCTTTGTGGGCTATATAAATAGATACCCAGTCAAGGAGACACACAGAGTAGATACATAGAAGCAGATACACGGGGAATATAGACACTGAAGAGGAGAGAACTTTTCAGCTTTGATCCTGCAGCCCCAGGAAGAGAGATGAGCCATTTGCTTGATAGTTTACAGTTGACCTTGTGAAGAGAACAGAGCAGCTGAGCCCAGAAAGAAATGAGCCCTCCAGCATACAGCTGAGATCAGAAGAAGCTGGGCCCACAGAGCCTTAAGAGGAAGAGGAAAGCTGAACCTTAGCAGATATCGCCTACCATCTTGCATCAACACGTAGCAACAGATTTTGGGTAAGAAAATACCTCTTATAGTAACCTTGAGTTGGACTCTTTAGGGCCTTGTAACTGTAAGCTTTTACCCAAAATTAATATCCTTTTTAAAAGCCAACAAGATTCCTGGTATTATGCATCAGTACCCCTTTGGCTGACTAATACAGAATTTGGTACCAAGAAGTGGGGTGGTGCTTTTGCAATTACCAAAATGCTCGAGTGGTTTTATAAATGGGTAAGGGGTATTTTTTGGAGGAATTGTGAGATGCTTGATTAAAAAGGTCTAGATGGCTTTTAAGAGACTGCTGATAGGAATATGTACACTAAAAAGACTTTTGATGAGGCTTTATAAGT
Organism: Tolypeutes matacus; assembly: GCA_026826555.1. Taxonomy (NCBI): domain Eukaryota; kingdom Metazoa; phylum Chordata; class Mammalia; order Cingulata; family Chlamyphoridae; genus Tolypeutes; species Tolypeutes matacus. Next base: position 2,165,778 of record JAKSZT010054512.1, read on the forward strand.
AATGATGAAACCATTACTGGAAACTGGAGGAAAGGCAATCTGTGTTTTAAAATCACAGAGAACTTAGCAAAATTGACTCATAATGTTTTATATAAGGGGGAATTTGAAAACTACAAGCTTGGACCTTTAGCCAAGGAGATTTCCAAACTAAATTTGGAAAATGCAGCCTGGCTTCTCCTTGCAGCTTATAGCAAAATGTTAGAGGAAACAGATAAACAGATAACTGGATTGTTAAACATGAAGAAAACAGAAACTGATTCTGGAAATTCAGAGCCTTTGGAAATCAAGCCCCCAAATGATAGTGCCCCCATTTAAGGAATTAACTAAACTTGGAACTTGTAAGGCAGGATTGAAAATGCAGCTATCCAGGAAAGACTTGCGGAAAGTTTTACTGTCTGATGGCTTGGACCTCTGCTTCCTGCATACTAAACAAACAAGCTTTTTGAGAGAGCTGTATGAACAAAACCACTGTCAGCCTGGACTAAAAGAGATATTGAAGGGAGAGATAAAAGGGAAAGCAGCTTCAAGAGGAAAACCATGGAAGCTGAGAGCTGGGATTAAGACATCTCCTTGGTCCAAGAGAGGAACCCCACCAATGAAAGTATAGAGAGGGTGAGTTTGCCCTGGGAGTTGAAGAGAGTGGATGTTCCAGCCCACTGTTCAGGGTGAGTTTTGCTGCCCCAGGCTACCGAGAGGGTGCATCACATTCTCCAAGGGTTGGGGAAAGTGAGGTCAACACCTCATATGTCAGAGAGCAGTGGGCCTGTCCCTGATAGATAAGGGAAGGCCAGGTCACCAACTCATTGGTCTGAGAGGGATGGGCTTGTAGGCCAGAGATTAGGGAGAATGTTGCCTCCACCTCCCTTTACTAAGGGGATTGAGACTCAACCCCAGAGATTGGGTAAAGTGTGGCTATCATTCCAACGTTCTTGGAGGGTGAGGTCTGGAATTTGGTGGCCACCCAGATGCTTGATGAGGGTGGATCCAAGAAAATGGCAGTTGGGCAAGCCTGTGGAAAGGATGAGTCCCAATGAGGCCCCAAGGATGAGAAGAAACCATCATCTTAAGAATGACTCTCAGACTTTGAAATGTAATGAAGTATGCCTTGCAGGTTTTTGGAATTGTTGAGGACCACTGACACGTTTCCCTCCATATGATAATGCAAATGTATATCCTTTGTCTGTCCCCTTGTATACCTGAAGCAGATAAATTGTCTTGTAAATTTCAGAGGTCTACAGGGGAATTTGCCCCAAGACAAACTGTGTTTCTTTAAACTGACTGTGATGTGATTTTGTAGATAACATTGTTACAGATTTAAGGTGCTTTTTTTTAATACTTCAATTTCTTTTTTGGAATTCAGAGGGTGGAGTGTGGCAGTTTGATATTATTTATGAATTCCAAAAAAGATATAGATTATATTTGTTAACTGGTCTGTTCCTCTGTGTGTGATACCTGTTGATTGTATTAAATCCAAAGGTTTTATGTTTACTTGATTATGTTAAGATTAGGACTTTGATTTGACCACACCATTAGGGCATGCAGGGTTGAGTCCATGCCCTATTGGTGGGCTATATAAACAGACACTCAATCAAGGAGACAGAAGCAGATATGGCAGAAAAGAAGAGATCTCCATAAACACAGAAGAGGAAATTGTGGCCCCAGGAAGCGAGATGAGCCTGATAGTTTGAAGCTGAAGAGAACAGAGCAACTGAGCCCGATGCCAGCCTACAGATGAGATCGGAAGGAGCTGGGCCCATGGAGCCTTAAGAGGAAAGAGGAAGGTTGAACGTTCACAAATATAGCCCACCATCTTGCGCCAACACATGGCAACAGACTTTGGGTGAAAAAGTACCTCTTATGGTAACTTGAGTCAGACTCTTTAGGGCCTTGTAACTATAAACTCTTACCCCAAATAAATACCCTTTATAAAAACCAGCAGCTATCTGGTACTTTGCACCAGCACCCTTTTGGCTGACTAATACAGAATTCCATTCCCATTTACTAATGACTGAACATTAACTAATATTTTTACTCAGAATTATAAACCAGAGAGGGAGGTCCTTCAGATAACTGAAGAATTTGATTACTCTGCAAGTCTTCCCAATCTTGCCATATACATCCCACCTAACAGAATATTGAATATAGTAGCAAACACACTCAATACTCCAGTTGAATTATGTCTGTGTTAGCAAATTTACCAGAAGAAAAGGTACAATGACCTATACCAAGTAGTTACTTGATAAATATTTATTGGACACACATATCAATACATGGATAGATGAAAGGAAGGGAAAATGGAAGGGTAAACAATTGAATGGAATACCAGTGTCAATTAAATATTTTACTTGAGAGTGTCCTAAAAATCAAAACATTCATTTCAAGAGGCAAATATTTCTTTAGTCAGTTATAGTTTCTGAATGGAAATATTTGTTCCATTGAGAGAAAAATGTCATGTTTATTTGTGATCAATGAGAACTACTAAATGATTTTGCAAATATCCCCACTGGCCCTGCTGTTCCCACACACTCTACAGATGTTCCCATTGGCCAAGGAGTCTCTTAGTTTTAGTAGCTGTATGTGGAAAAGTTCATAGAATTATTCAAACACTTAGCCTACATATTTGGTTTTGCAAAGGTTCTAACAATTATGGGGTACACTCAGAAATTTATCTATATAATGTCCAAATAAGTTTTTAAAATTTTAAAACAATTCATTACATTTAAATGGAACTCAATAAATATGAATGAATTCTTCTCACATTACAACTTTGTGTTCCATTCCCAAAGTAAATTTCAGTTTGGAATGCACATACCTTGATAGATCCAGAAGTCATGAGAATCAAAAAGGAGACAGCTGAATAAAAGTCAGCCTTGTAAATCCCTGTAAATAAATTAGGCCAAATTATCCTTCAACCATATGTACAAACAGGTCCAAAGCAGTCCTTATAAGAGAGAAAGGGAGGAGATACATATGGGGTGGAGGTGGGAATGGGGGTGGGACTTGTGAATATAAGACAGTTCATTTTGCAACTCATAAAATGTAAGGGGTTAGTTTTCTTTTTAAAGGTCTGCCTGAAACGTCAAACAATTATATTAACTATGCTACTAACAGAAAACGTCTTAATTACAGAAGAGTACACCTAGGGGACTGTGGAATTCTCACCCACTCCAAAAAGTCCAAACTTAGTATTATTCAATTTTTCCTCAACATACAATTCATTTTGAGATGAGATACCCACAATTTCAAGACATTTTCACCAACGTAAACAATTTATACTAATTGTAATTTTCTAAAGTAGATAGTCTTTTACTGTTTATAGAAAGTTTTCCTACACACATTTCATTTAATCTTCTAAACAACCCTGTTATAAAATTAGGATACAGGCCCAGAAAGGTTAAATGGCTTGCACAAATTCATATACCTGATTAGTGGCACAGCCAGGACTAGAATCCATGTCCCTCACTTGTGGTTCACTCTTTTTTCCAATGTTCCAAACAACTTCTTTTATTCAACAAATAGTTATTGAACAGACTATAAATCGTATCTCCCATGTGCTAGGCTTGGTATTGGACACAAAAACAGGAGCTTTGTAACTATGTGATGATCCCCACTCATTTATTGCATGTTAGAAGATATACTTCTCCCTCTGATTTGTATAGTGACTAATATGAAGTCACATGGACACTTATATGAATTCTTTAAATCTATCAACAGAAATATATACTGGCCCCATCTTTATAGATGACAGTTTTCCAATAGGTTCAAAACTCTTAATAATATGCACTCTCTTTGGTCCAGTTTTTCCACATTTATACATTTACAGAGAAATTATCAAGCTACATACAAAGAGGAATGCATAAAAATTTCTTTCATGATATTTTTTACAATAGTAAATATTGGAAATTGTCTAAATGTCCAATAATTCGAGCTTATTTAAATAAATCAAGGAACAACCATATAACAATTACTAAGAAACAATTACATATGACAGGCAAACTGCTATACTGTTATTTATCATGTGGCGTAATTTCTATTTCTGGCTTCAATTCTATCTAAACTAAACTCTAGCAGAGATGGGGGAGAGGAGGATTATAAAATTTTCCTTTATACATTTTTGGTTGTTTTTTCACCTTTATGTCTCTTTCCCTTTCTATGTATCTACTTTTCAAAATATAAGATATATATTCAAAATATGTATCATATATTTTTGACATAGAAAGATGTTCACAATATATTGATAAATGAAAAAAGCACATTATAAAGTAATTAAAATGAGTTCATCTTAGAAAACAATATATATATGTATATTAAATATACTTAAAAATATTAATAACATTGACCATCTGGGGAGTATGATTTTTCTTTCTCATTTTAAAATTTTCTTCTCTCTGGGTATCTGTTCTTTCTAACTTCTCTCACTCATATATAAAAATGCTATATATTTGAAATACTTCAAAAATCCATTTTAGATAAGTCATTGTGGTGAATTAAACCAAAATAAAAAGGAAAAGAGTAAACTTCAACATTCCAATATTTTATATTTGGCACTTAACTTTATAGCCCCAATTTATCAATCAAGTAATCCCACAACAATTATTTTTTATATATGAAGCAAAATCTCAGTAGTAAGAGTAAACAATTTAAAATTTCTACACAGTACATCAAGACAGAAGACAATACCTAAATGAAATTTTTAAAAACTAGGTCAATAACATCATGGTCACCTTTGAAAAAGATCACCATGGTGACCTTGTAATTATAGCAGAGTATCATATTATTACTAATGAGCCAATGCACTATATATAAATCATTCATAATAGACTGAAGTGGTGCTCTTCATTAGTTGCAATCTAATTGTTTGATGGGCATTTTTCATCACTGTTATTGCTGCTCTAAAAATGACATAGCTCTGTTCAAGTGTTCATGTGGCTCCATAATACTGCTAAATTAGAATCTTTCAAAGGAAGATATTTCAAAAAGTACTTAGATCCAGACTACAAAAAAAGAAAAAATTTCTGGCTCTTCTGCCACCTATAACAGAGCAAGTCTGTAGAAATTGGCTTTATACCCATCAGGCTGATTCTGTAAGGAAACTAGCAAAAAAAATGCATTAAAAAATAAATTGCCCTATATGCAGCATTTTGCCTTGGCGATATACAGAGAAGTCTGGGAAGCAAAGAGTCTTTAAAATGTTCCAGTTAAGATACATAGATAGACAGACAGACAGATAGATAGATAGATAGATGATTGATAGATAGATAGATGATAGATAGATGATAGATAGATAGATAGATAGATAGATAGATAGATAGATAGATAGATGATAGATAGATGATAATCTTTCTCTAACAGATTAAAAAAGTATACTTTCTGTTGGTATAGGAAATGGGACAAATTTTACTAATTCTTTTCAATAATTACTCAATTGTATACTAATTATAACTATAACACCTATATGAACACTATTTCTATTTTCAAGGGACTTTGGGCTTCATATAGGTCACACTTCATTTTACTAATGAGTATAGCTTTCCATTTTGCCACAGATGCTTTGAAACCCCTAGTGCTACTTTTCTAATGGGACGTTTATTCAAAGACCTTGTAGAGAATAATTGTGTTAATAACAGAGACAGTTTCCCCATTATAATGATTGGTGCTCTCAGACAATTAACATTACAACACTCTGTATTGTCACTTTCTTCCTCAAGGCCTAGAGAACTTCTAGGTTTACATTATGGGCTGCAGTTTCTTTATTTCTGGCAATATGGGCATTTCTTTTTTTATTTTAATATTTTTTTAATTTTTTAAAAAATATTTTAGATTACATAAACATTACATTAAAAATATAGGGGATTCCCATATGCCCTACTCCCTACCCCTCCCACACTTTCCCACATTAACAAGATCCTTCATTAGTTTGGTACATTTGTTACAATTGATGAACACATATTGGAGCACTGCCACTAAGTGTGGATTATACTTTACATTATAGTTTATACTCTGTCCCACACCATTTTGTAAGTTATGACAAACTATATAATGGCCTGTATCCATCATTGCAACATCATTCAGGACAATTCCACTGTCCTGATAATGCCCCCATATTACAACTGTTTTTCCCCTCTCCCTCCCCTCAGAGCCTTCAGTGGCCACTGCCTCCACATCAGTAATAAAAGTTCTTCCATTGCTAGAAAAACAATAAGTCTATAGTAGAGTAACCATAAGTCTACTCTAGTCCATCGTTCATTCCCCAGTCCTGAGGATTCTGGGATAGTGATGCCCACTCCAAATATGGGCATTTCTAATGATGATACCTGCCAAAACTTGTCAATGCCATTTTTCTTCTTTTCCATTAGACGTGACTGTGGCTGAATAGCCAGGTAATAGTCTAACTTCCCTTAATTGTTTTTACTACATGACATGAAGACATATAGTGACTAATCATTTCGGTTATGCATGAGGCAAATTGCTAGTGCTTCCACAGCAATATGATGAAGGCTTAACTTGACTTCATCTCCTTATATATCCTATTCAAGTCCTAACAGGATAAACTCAGCCCTCCTTGGTTCTCCAGACTAGACTGGATCAATGGATCATATTCATTTTCCCTGACTGTAGACCCCTTCAAAATGAAGTGGCCAAAAAGCAGTTAACTCCAGTTACAACTGGCATATTCCTCTCCCTCCAGAACCATCTCTCAAGGATAATGGGTTTATTCTCCTTGTTACATATTACCTAAACCTCACTTTCGATGGAAATTTTTCTGTTGTTTCTTGTTCCTCTTCATTTTGTAAATATATTTTTTTCTGATAATGAAAGTTATACAGATTTGTTCTAGAAAATCTAGAAACTACAGAAAGTATAAAGGAAAAAATCAACTATTACCCATGGTGATGGTTAATTTCATGTGTCATCTTGGCTAGATTACAGCATCCAGTTGTTTGGTCAAGCAAGCCCTAGCCTGATTGTTACTGTGAGGTTTCGTGGATTTAAATCATTATCATTTGATTACATCTATGGCTGATTATACCTACAAACAACAAAGGAGACTACCTTCAGCAATGAGAGAAGTCTCATCCAATCAGCTGAAGACCTTAAAGGGAGAACTGATTATTTCAGCTGTCAGAAAAAAGAATTTCTATTTCTACTTCAGCCAGCCAGCTTGTCCTGGAGAATGCATCCTCACCTTCATCAGAGTTCCCAACTTGTGACCTGTCCTATGAATTTCAGACTTGTCAATCCCCATGGTCACATGAGTCGATTCTTATAATAAATCTCTTAACATTTACATATATATACACATATATATTTTTTAAAGTATAATTTCTATTGATTTAGAAAATGCGATATATATATCTGTTCTGCTTCTCTGGAGAACCCTGACTAATACACCCACCTCCCTCAGAAATAATAATTTGAACCTCTTTGTACATCATTTCCAATCTTTTTCTCTTTCCTATGTATTGGATATATATACTTTTTATCCTGCTTCATCACTTGATACTATCACAAACATTTTTCTTTTATCATAAAGTATTTTTAAACATCTTTAATGGCCATAAGATATAGTATTGACTAGATATATCATAAATCACCTAGCAATCCTCTTGTTAAGCATTTAGGGTCCTTTTTTTTTTTTCTACTATTACAAATAATACTTAGTGAAAATCTTTGCAAATAAAGATTTTTCTGTACTTCCCATTATTTCTTTAGGACAAACTCCCAGTAGTAGAATTACTTGATCAAATGATATGAGCATTTTAAGGCTTTTGATGCAACTGCCAAATCTGTACCAACTAACATTTTATCATGCCCTTACTATTCATTAATTTATTCAACAAATATTTATCGAGCACCCACTATGTGCCAGGCACTATGCTAGGTGATGTAAATCTAATGGAGAACAAAACAGGTCCAAAGTCCATGCCCTCATGCAGCAAATAATGTAGTGGGGTAGATACATTATAAATCAACAAAAATACAGTGTAACAACAGGTAGTGATGGCACTATGTAGAAAAATAGAAGAGAATAAAGAGATATCAAATGAAGAAGCAGTACAGGACTCCAAATAAGAATTGTTAGGGAAGAATTCTCTGATGAGGGGGTATTTGATCAAAGATCTGGAAGTGAGAAAATAAGCTTGAAGAAATCTAGGAGAAAAATCATTTCAGGCATAAAAAATAGTCAGTGCAAAGGCCCTGAGATAGAAATATGCTTGGACATGTTTAAGGAACAAAATGGAGGGCAGTGTGGCTAGAACATCATGAGAAAGGGTGGGAGCATGGAGGCAGGGGAACAGAATGGGAAGGTCCAAGAAACATTTAGGGACCAGATCATGTAGGACCTTGTACACCATGGTAAAGATTTTTATTTTATTTTTATTTTAAGTGTGGTGAGGAGCAAGCCACTGGAGAGTTAAGAGCAGGCAAATTATAAGATCTTATTTATTTTTAAATAGGATCACCCTGGTTGCTATGTGGAAAACTATATGCAGGCAAAAATGGATGCAGTAACATCAATTAGGAGGCAATTTCAATAGTCCAGGTGAGAGATAATATGGTTTGGTCTACGGTGTTAACGATGAATGAGAGGAAAACTATTCAAACAGAGGATATAGTTTGAAGGAAGTGTCAACAACATTTGCTAATTGGTGGATCAGGTGAGAAAAAAATCAAGAACAACTCTAAGTTTTGGGATTTGAGCAACTGCACTGAACATTATCTTACAACAATCCTTCTTGTTTATATTTTTTAATTTGCATTTATTTTGATTATTGAAGACTGAAGTTTTTTCACATTTATTAATTAGTTATTGCAATTTCCTCTTTTGAGGATTATCTTTTCATACCTCTGCCCAGGATGGTAATTATAAAAGCTTTTCCTCCCTTAGCTTCTATTTAATTACTTCTTGGTTTGTCTCCTACTTCTCTGACATTATTCCGACGTTCTCTCCCTGGTTATGTCTCCCTATTTCACCAACCTCTTAAGTTCAGTGTTTCTCAAGATTTCATCCTTGCTTTATGTCTTACTCTACATATACTCCCAAGTGAGCTCATCTACCTATATCTAAGATTTCAACTATTACATTGGCTGTTAACACCCAAATCTTTACTTCCAGACCTTATCTCCAGATCTGTAATTTCATCTCCATATGGATGTCTGGATGGTGCCTCACATTAAATAAGCCCAAAGGTGACCTCATTATCCCCACCAAACTGGAGTTTTCTTCTGTTTTCCCTATACTGCCTAAAGGCATTAACTAGTTTCCCAAGTCAAAAACCTCAGTCTCTCCTCCCTCTCCCTCACCCACTAAATGTAACCAATTTAAAAAGCCCATTGATATTATCTTATGAGTGGGTCTCAAGTTTGTCCCCTCCTCTCCATCCTTATGGTCACTGCCTTAGTTCATATCCTCAAAATTGCTCTTAAAACAGCTTCTTCCTTGGTCTCACTGTTAGTACTCTTAATCCACTTCAGTCCACACTCCACACTGATGTCATCTTTCTAAAACTCAATGTTGGGTTCCCTCCCCACTTTAAAGCACTTTGATGGCTCTCCAATGCCTTCAAGATGAATTCTATATGTCTTACTATGGTGAACAAAACTATTCAGAGTCTTGCTTCAACCGATCTCTCTCACCTCGTCTTTTGCCACTCCATTCCACTTACTCCACACATTTGACTAAGTGAATGGGCACAAATTTTGTCGTTTGATAGGAAAAAGTAAACCATGATTTTCATAATGTTAAAAGGCAGTGGTCTAAGAGTATTGTCCAGTAAGACCCTCCTTGAGCTGTCCTTATCTAATGCAGTTGACTCTGCTACAACATAATACATTGCAAGGTTTTGGATAAACATTAGGAGAAACCACCATTTTCCAGGATAACTCTCCATGTAGGAAAATTATAACACATTCATGTATTCGTTCATTCATTCACTCGTTCAGCAAACATGTACCAAGCACCTTTTGTGGGCCATGCATAAAGAAGGAAATAAAATTAAGATATGATCCCAGTCACTAGACCTGGATAGAACTAAAATGACACTACATTATTCTGGTTGGTATTCATAACTGCTAATTTAGTCTTTCAAAATCCTTTCACCAGGTGGAATTTGGTTCTCCATATTAAATACCTAGTTATTCTTTCAGAACCAATTCAAATGGCACATTCTTTATGACACTCTATCTACCTTTGGGCTTCCAGAGCATTCTAAATATTCCTCTACTAGAGCATGTGTTAGATGATCAGAATGCGGTTATATGTCTGTCTCCTCCACTGGATGGAGACCTTTTTGAGTATCTTTGTATCTGGTGATACAAAGATATTTAAAAAAAAGGTTTGGTCAACGAATGAATGAATGAATGAATGAATACAAGAATGAACATATGAAGATTTTCCTTCATGAAAGTTGTTCTATGATGTATAACCAAAGCAGTAAAATATTGAAATCTTCAGTGAAAGAAGAGGCCAATACATAAGACCTAGAGAGTTTTTATGGAAAACACTCGAGATGTCAAGATCCATTGTACCAGAACTCTGTAAACATTGACTTCTTTTATCCTTTTCAGTAACATAGCAGTCCCACGTATTTTGCTAAAATGTCTAGGACCAGTATCTCTCACTATATCTATGTATTTTTATATATTTTCTTAAGCCCATTTTATTTCATGTTTTACAGGAATATACTGTTAAAAACTTCACCCTTTTGTGTTAAATTACCCTTAAAATATTTCCCTTGCACTGGATTCTAATTGTTTACATGAAAATTACCTCACTTTCACAAGTTGCCCAATGTTTCATCAAAGTAATATCTCAAATTGGGGGAAAGAACAAAACAATGAAAAAAATGTAGCACCTTTGTGTTAACACTTCATGAATTCCAAACCAAAAATAAATGGTGTCACAACTAAATGTTGACATTTTATTCGACTAAACATGAAAGATAAGTCACAAATACAGTAACAACATATGAATACATGCACAAACCAAAACCGTAATAAAAAATTTCAACCCAGGAATTGGTGTCATTTTAGATCCTACCCAAGATAATTTAAAGAATGTATAAAGCTAAAAATAATGTAAAGAATAATTCACGTTAAGTTTATAATTTTCTAGAAAAGACAAAGAATTGGTCAGATGTTGAAAAAGAATAAAAGAATAATCACTCTTAATGTTCTAGTGACTCTCCCAGAGCTTATTTCCTTTTTCATAAACCTGCATACTACCTCAATCCTTGGAAATACATGAAAGTAAGAAAGTTTAAAAAAAGAGGAAGGGAAGGAGAAGAAGAGAAAGAAGTGAGAGCTTTCTCAAGTCTAAGCAATTGGTATCAATTGGCCAACCAACTGTACAGCCTTCTCCCTTAGGGGTCACTGGATCTCATTAGTGAAATTAATAAATGTCCCAAAAGGAGTTTGTTTATTTGACTTGTTTAGCAATTCTGTCAATGCTTCCATATAGTGCTTAAGGTTCTAAACATATAATGAGTCACAGTCACAGAAATATATTCATTTGAAGTATAGAGTAAGCAAGTAAGTGGCATACTTCATGTTTCTGTAAAATAATGCATGCAAAATTCATGTAAAAAATGCACATATACCTTTTAATAAATACTCCTTAAGAAGAAATTCCATCCCCACACATAAATAAAATCACATTTTTAAGCTAGTTAATAGAGCAAGAGTTTACATATCAATATCTCTCAAATGCTAACAATTAAACAGCAGCTTTTAAAAAGAAAATATTTAATGTTAAAGGGGAAGGGGTTAAGGTGCAGAACATAAATTCAAAATGTTGATGAAAAACATTTTGTTTATAGGAATTGAATTAGCTAAGAACAGCCAACATTTCAGGTTTAAAAGGCTTTGAGCCACTATATTCTTGAAGTGTATTTATACACTTCTATATTTAAACACAGGTGGTAATTAGCAAGATTGAAACACCTTTAATAAGGCATCATCATAGGATGTGTAGCATAAGACGAGTTCATTGTCAATAACTTTCCTGAATCATCTCTTAGGACATTTAATTTTAAATGTACTTGAGAGAACATGGATTATTCAGATATGCCATCTGCATTATCTATTTCTAATTTCTCTGACCACCTGAAGAGTTTTCTTAAAATATATGGATGCAGCTAGGACACAGAGATTGCAATATATAATAAACCAATTGTCCACCCAATCTGTCACCGTCTCTCTGGCAGGTGTCTAAACCAGATAGAAGCATTAAAGGTAATAAACACACTTAGAATCCACCAATTATGGAAAACCATACAACTGGGAAATTTTTTTCTTGACCTTACCCAGTGATCAGATTTTCCCTGAAGTATGCAAACTAATACACATGCACTACACATTTTGGCTTCTTTAAAAATCCTCATCCATAAAGGCAGCTAAAAACACTAAACTGTTATTTCAAAAAATAAAATGGATTTACTTTGATATAACTACATAAAAATTCTACCGAAAGTTACAAATATGTATCTGTATTAGCATCTTGAATATTGCAGTACTTTTCATCTCAATAGAAAAGCAACTGAAAAGTAAATATATGGTATTTCCAAAAGGGAAACTGAAGCTATAACTTCATAAAAATTAAGCATTGGATAAACAATGAAAATTCAATCACCATATATTTGGAATTATCCAGATGTTTGACTGTTTTGTGTTTTTTTTTTTAAACAAACAAAAAAAGGCAAATATTTATTCTCCTTAAATTTCAAGAAGAAATAGCACATCAATTACCTTGCTTTTTTTAATATCCTTTTTTTTTTTATTTTTTAAAGATACTTTAATTACATACATGTTACATAAAAAATGTAGAGGATTCCCATATGCCCCACTCCCTATCCCTCCCACACTTTCCCACATCAACAACATCCTTCATTAGTGTGGTACATTTGTTATAATTAATGAACACATATTGGAGCATTGCTATTCTAGCACTGGAAGAACTTTTATCATTGATGTGGAGGCTGTGGCCACTGGAGGTTCTGAGCGGAGGGAGAGGGAAAAATAGGTGCAAGTGGGGGCATTATCAGGACATTGGAATTGTCCTGAATGACATTGCAATGGCAGATACAGGCCATTATATATGTTGTCATAACTTACAAAATTGTGCAGAAGAGAGTTTAAGCTATAATGTAAGCTATAATCCACACTTAGTGACAATGACTGTTTTTTTTTTCCTTTGCTAAACCAAATCCAAGCATCTGCTGAAAAGCTAGAAAAAATCAATATTACACAGAAGATACAGATACTAGGAAATCCACATGTTCAATAGTAATAATTGACGTTTTCATGCTTTACTCAGATATTTTGGTAACATACAGATATAGCTCAAATAACAAAAATTTGCAAAGTATAGCAATGCCAACACCCAACAATTGGATTTTTAAATTCTTTTTTTATTTTTAAAGAAGCTTTAGATTACCTAAATGCTACGTAAAAAATATAGGAGATTCCCATATGCCCCACTCCCTCCCTCCTCCCTCACTTTCCTACATTAACAACCTCCTTCATTAGTGTGGTAAATTTGTTAAAATTGATGAACACATACTGAAGCATTGCTACTAATCGTGGACTACAATTTACATTATATTTTACTCTCTGTCCTGCACAATTTTGTAGATTATGACAAAATATACAATGGCCTGTATCTGTCACTGCAATGTCATGCAGGACAAATCCAATGTCCTGAAAATGCCCCCATATTACACCTATTCTTCTCTCTCCATCCCTTCAGAACCTCTGGTGGCCACTGCCTTTATATCAATGATAAAAGTTCTTCCATTGGATTTTGATATTTCCAATTTCCCTAAAATTTTAACATTATTTTTTCCAAAATTTTATAGTAATTATTTCAATTTATCATTAATGATTCTTCCTTGGAAATTTATATTTTGAAATTCTAGTCACCTTAAAATCAGAAAAACACCCAGTAACCTTTTCATTTAAATGTTTGTGTGTGTCCATTCTTTTTTCATTACCAAAATCCTTTTTAGAAATCATTCTTTCCTAGCCATAATATAAGAATACAGAATAAAAACAAAACATTAGTTTCTCAGAACCTATAGCTGGTATTGCAAAAAAGCTTAACATGGATAGTAATTTAGCTCATGTTAGAGTTTGTGATTCCAAAATTCAATTTCATAAGTCATAATCAGCCACAAAAATGTTACAACAGAATATGAGAAACATTAAAAAGCAATTTCCTCATTGTTGACTACTTATCAAATGACAACTTAGTCAATTAAAATTAAAACGATCAGTATGCTTTACGGTGAATGGTAAAACGGCTGTTTTTTAGATTTCAAATAAACGTATTCAAACACATGTGGGTCTCTGTAATAAAAAAGCGATATGTACATATTTTAATAAAATTGTTTTTATACTTGAAAAGGGGAAATAACTAATTCTACCCAAAAATTCAAACATCCTTTATGTTTCATTTTGCTGTGATTTCTAACTAAGCTTCTTCAAAAGTCTGCAAAATCAAAATTTGAAAGAACATACTTTTTCAATGTAAATGCTATTATAAAGCTATGTTATAGCTGTGAATGACATAGAACAAAAACATTCTATAGCATATATAAACACTAATAAGAATGCACAAACCTTTATCTCTGTGACTATTTAAAAAGAACTGCTTGAGTAGGGACAAAGAGGGTTGCAGTAAGATTTTAGGAAACTGATAGAGATGGCACTGATTTTTGTTCTGCTTAATCATTTATTTCTCGCAAATTCAATTCCCCAGCCTTTTACAGTTACTTTCAGGGACCAACAGACTGGTATGAAATGAAATTAACAAGCGGGTTACCATTCTGAATTAGTGACTCCCAGCTGTCTGTCCTATCTAGTTTCCATGGTAGTAGAAGAATTCGTGGAAATTAAGGTACAGGAAATTGTACCTTAAGAAGTCAATATATCAAACTCTTTTAGTTGGTTTCTTTGAATGGCAGAATCAGTACCCTGGAAGGGGCGGGAATTGAAAAGTAGTTAATGTTTTTAAACTCTTGGCTTGTTGAAAAGGCTGGTGTGTTTCCATTTTTGTAATTGTTGGGCAATACAAGCAACATTTCCTTATACATTTCATAGTAGGCTGTACATTCAGAATGTAGTTTAGCTCACTATGTATTTTATAGTAACCCCAGAATGTTTAAGATACTGTGAATATATTTTAAAGTGTTTTGTTTCATTTTTTCTTTCATTTCTGTTTAATGACTCCAAAACTTCCTGACTAAGTAAAAAATTCTTTCAACCAACTAAATGTTTGTTTGCATCACCCCCAAACAGCTGGATGATTGACAGAAATTTTCACTCACATATATGGGTGTCACCTATATACAGCCATAGAGACCTGTCATGAGTACCTGAAAAAAAAATATTAATCTTGGCACATACCTACCATGAACATAGATATGAAGGCTCTGAGTAAGAGCTTCACAGGGATGATCCAGTGATATGAAAAGATATTTAACACATTTTCATGGCTTCATTTTCCAATTAACGTATCCATTCATAGAGTGAAAATAGGGCGAGGATGGAGAACTCAATACTTTAGAATCATTATATCACATTAAAAACATCACCCAAAAGGCAGTTGTTAGTTGGCACATAAACATGTTTCACCATATGCTATTGTTTACCTAAAGTGGAAACTTGGACAGGAAGTAGAATTTAGAAATTTTTTTAAAATTGTAAATTATCCAAGATTATACTTCCAGGTCTAGAAATGAATCCTAAAGTTACATAAGAATTTAACAGGCATTATTTATTGGACTCTACATTGCAATTTTTAAATATTAGGAATCTGACATCATCTGTAAAATTATTTACTGTCTCCAATTAAAACTACTTTGGTTGGATTAGGTACAGAAATGTTACCAGTACAATTGATATAAATATTGCTATACAATAATTTTCAGTTTATGCCACCATATTTCTTCCAGCTCCTGCAGCCCTATTTTTCATGACTTCCAAATGTAAGTAATTTGTTGGTCTTTCTAAATTATACCACTGCACATCCAGCAAACTACAAAATCTCTATATATTATATAAATTGTCATAACAGAGCACCACATACTGAAGAGAGACCTCTGGTTGGACCATCAAGGTTGTTAGGAATAATCAAAAGCTATGTGAAGTCTTTTATAGCATTCACCTGCTCAACTAAGCATGGTTCTAGCTGGTTCTATTTGATATTTACTTTTCTTATTCCTAAAATAAATGGAAAACAGAAATTTACAAAAATAATATTTTAAGCCAGGATTCAGAAAAATGTTTTACCTTTTAAGAGAAGGAAAAAAATTAGTAATCTCTTTTCAAAATAGGTATCTAATCTAATGCTCAGAATCTGTAGATGATTTAAAGCAGTTATTTTATATAGGAATTGTTCTGAAATCTGGTTCCTTTTAGTTTTCATAATTAGTAACTACATTTCCAGATATGGATATATGCTGTTCATCAGAATTGCTAAATTCTATCTCTTCAACAATATTTTTCATCACGTCATCTGTCTGTCATTGTGCTAAGAATGCAGTTGAAATCTTTCCTCCAAATGGTAAATGATAGGAAGCTTTTCTTTTAGTTTGCATGGGTTATTACTGTTGAGATTTAAATTGACAGCAATTTAAAGAAATACATATAATTTTAACAAAATTATCCAATGCTTGGCATTCACATGAGATTGCTTCTAAGTGTGTGTATATTTGTGTGTGGATATATGTGAGAATAAATATAAGTGAATACTATAAAAAATTTTCACTAAAATATTAACCACTGAGTTGGGTATTAGAAGTACTGGTCTTCTTTTGACCTCAAGTCATTCATTCATTCAGTAAGTAAGTAAGTAAATACACACACATATGAATAAATTAACTTGGTTGGGAAAACTTAAGAGAATAAATTAATCATAATCTTTACCAAGCACTTGATAACTCTACTTAAATTTGAAACTGATGGACTTGCTGGTAAAGCAGGCTTCAAGCAAAATTACATAAATTCTAATTGCCAACCTCTAACATAGTATAGGAAAAAATTATGTTAATTAACACTGCAGCTTTTTACCACTTCCAAGTTTTTAAGACTATCATGGAAAATAATGTTACACTAAGCCTTCTGTTTTCAGAAGCAACAGATCAAAATAATAGTTTGCAGTTTGACAATTTAAAGTAACATTGTACAGAATAAATTTGAATGCTGGACTGTTCTGCTCCAGCAAGGATCTTTGTATTAAAGGCATCAGAAAGGTACAATAACTATGAGGGAAATCATAATCACATCAGTGTTATTTACACATGTGATAGCTAAATTGAAACACTGAGACCTTTAAGGTATTCAGATTTCAAATTAGGCCTTTGGGTGAGATGATAATCACATATAATCTGAATTTAACTTTTAACACACTTATATGTTTGAATATTTGTAATCTCATTTTGTTGCCCTTACAGGCTCCATGAGTCTATAAAAAGCATTATTTGCTTCAGCCCCACTGTATATTTGCCAAATGATATTACTGTTCCTAATTCATAATTGGGACCTAGAACTAAAGACAAATACTAATTCATGTATTCAAAAAATATTTATTCATTTTCTACTATGTGACAGTCATTCTTTGAGGCTCTGGATTCTTAGTTTTGTTATGCAAATGTGTTAACGTTTCTTCATGGAGTTGTTTTCCTGAAATCCTTGTTTTTCAAAAAACATTCTGGAGAATAACCTGAAAACTTTTAAATAACATTTAGAGCATAGATTAATTTTAGAAATTTTGGAAATTACCTAAACTCCTTTTCAAATGCATCTTGTGACTTTCTTCTATTATCAAAAGGTTCCAACATTACTTTAGCATATCTGAAATGTTTTAACTACAATTAAAGGAAAAAAAAACAACTTTGCAATTGTCAATTTTTTAACATACCACACACAACATAAACTTATGAGCTTGGTCAAAAATGACAAAACTGGGATTCTGCTTTTCTAGTTATTTTCTTTCAAGGTCTCTATGCCCTATGAAAATTCATTTTTCCCCACATGGCAGATGTGAAGAGCAAAGGAGGGGGAAGCAAGCAAGTAAAAAATGGGTAATCATAAAGCAGAAGTTAAAGCTGTAGGTTGCTTTTTCATTAAAAAAAAAAAAAAAAAAAAAAAAAAAAAGCCTTTCCCTCTTATACTATACTCTTTTTTTGTGGCCATTGAAGTTTTCAGTGCTCCAGATCCGAAGACTTTCGGCTATAAAAATGGACTAGTATATTTCAGCCAAGGATAATGGAGCAGACATTTGCAATATCTTTCCCAAACAGGTTAAGATTGGTGATTTATTTTCACTGTGGCTGTTAATTTTAACCGTAGAACAGCGATCTAAAATTCAGAGAAGCTGTGGAAGACCCTTTGTTACCACCAGCCCCATCAATTAAATGTTAACCTAACAGTCCCCTGGGGTGTTTCATTTCCTTTTGGTTTATAAAACTGAATGGTCACTAATCTCCATTCTATAGCACCAGGAACTTCTCTTTGTATTTCTTCAGGCCACCTCAAATACATACCAGTTTTAACAACCCAGAAAAAAAACGGAAAGTTCAGGGTGTCTCCAGACCAATTGCTCCACATAGAAGATGTCGTTTTTTTCTACCCATATTACCATACCGCCTGTAGCAGTGGTGCAGATCTCCTAAACCCCAAGCCTTAGGCGAGTGTGAGCGGCACACCATAGCCCGCCCCCGCCCCTACTCTCCCAGTGGCGAAATAGACGTTGAGACATTTACTAGTGGAGTGAGATCCTCTGTCCACGCAGTTGTGAACAACTGGCTTCAAATGGGTTAGCTGAAATGTTTAAACATACTCTTTCTTAACTGCAAACACATCCACTCACCGAGTCGCGCTAACAACCTCTCCTTCTCCACCTCTAGGAAAAGCACCCTAAAATTGAATTGGCAATCTGCCCGTTGTGGAGTGGAAGAAAGTGAGGTAACATTTATCTAGGCATGCCCAGTGGGTGCTTGGCGCTCGGCAGACGTGCTGGCTGCTGCTGGACGATGTCTCAGGGTCAAACGCGAAATACAGAAAACCGCGCAGTTGAGCTAGTGGTTAAAGCCAACACCGACGGCTCCTGGGGCACCGACTACCGCTTAACCACTGTCTCTTGCAAAGATTGGGATATAAGAAGGACACATCGGGTGGGGCTCATGACAGAATAGGTTAGAAGGTCCTGGAGTTCACACCAGAACCTGGGTTCCCCTAGTGAGGTCAAAGAAGAATTCAGAAGTAAACAGGTAGGAAAGTGTGCCTTAGCCCCTGAGCATCTTCCTTCGAGGAGACGTAGGGAACTGAACCCCGGTGGTCAAGCCCCGGGCGGATGCTCCAAGGGGGAGAGATGCTGGAGGAGACTCTTCTCTGTGCTACCACCAAGCCCCCTCTCGCAACCTACCCACCCCCACCCCATGAGCATACAAGTCCACTTGTTAGAGCGCCCCGGCTCCGCGCGAGAGCCGAGGCGGGGACCCCCCCTCTCGGAACCCGCATAGTTGGTTGGCAAAAGTGGCACCCGAGAAGCCCAGCGAGCCCTCGAAAGGCAACACCTCCAGGGCCCGCAGGAAGCCTGAACTGCGGCCAAAACAGACCTTTCATCTCCCCCGGGTGTTCCAGGGCCCCGGGGCCGACGGACACAATGAGAAGAAGGAGGCAGAAGCTCTGCCACCACCGGCAAGACTCCCAGAGTGAACGCAGCCGGCCACTCACAACCGGAAGCCGCCATCCGCTGCCTACAGCCGTGGGGCGAAGTTCGCCTGGAGCCCTTGGGGTGGGAAGTAGAAAGTGGGGGGAGGGAACGAGCAGGACGGAAGTGGGGACCAAGAGAAACGCACCTACCTAGTCCAGGCGCAAGTTTCGGAGGGTGTCCCCAGGTGCGGTACCCCCGCCCCCTCGCCAGGTGCTCAGCCCCGCCGGGTGCTGCTGGTGCCCGGGACGTCGGGCGCCTCGGCCGGCTCCTGCGGGAAGCGACTGTAAATCCACATTACTGTTCGAGCTGTGGATCGGGTCCCCGCATCGCTCTCCTCTGGCTAGCGGCGGTGGTGTTCTTAGCCCAGCAGCTGCCGAGGGCAGGGACCAAACCTGGCTACTACGAAGCCAACGGAAGATCCCTACCTGGAGGATGCTTGCGCCCGTAGTCGTATGTGTGCGAGAGTGTGTGAGCGTGCGCGTGTGTCTTAGAGTGTGTATGTATGTGTGTGTATGTGCAAGCAGAAGGGGCGAGCTCAGCCCCCGAAGCACTCGGAGGTGAACTCCGGGCTGAGCCGGACCCCGCCGCGTTCTTGGGTGTGGGGAGTCTGCACCGTTGACGCTGTGCTGATGTTGCCGTGGCCGCCGTCGCCGCGCTCTAAGGCTGGTCGCGGTGGTGCAAAAAATGTTTCTCCGCTACTCGACACCAAAAGCCTGCCCTGTCTACTGAGCATGCCCGGTTTGACAGCTCCACAGCCGAGGTGGGTTTTTTTTTGTTGTTGTTGTGTTTTTTTTCCCTTTTCCTCTAAGCTCCAGGTTTTAGCTGCAGCTGAGAGCTGAGTCTGGGGGCGGGGGAGGAGGGGCGGTGAAGGGGGGAGGAGCAGGAGAAAGAGGATTGAGGTAGCTAGTAGCGGGCATAGGAAGGGAAATTGAGATAAGAAATCTGGGTGTTAGTAGATGGGGAGAGAGAAAGAGAGCTGGAGATGGGGGCAAAGGAAGAAAATATGGACCTACAAAATTTAGATTTCGTACCACAATAGGTAGATTGTGGGTAGATTCCTAATCCCAAGGGTTAGGTGGAGTGGGGGTTTCAGAGGAGTGTTTGTCAACCCCAGGATCAAGCCGGGATAGCGCTTTTCAGTCATGAGTTACGGAAAGGCCCTCGCGAGCGTACACACACACACAAAGGAGCGCTAATCACTGCTGTGATGTGTAAAGCCTTAGGACGGACTAAGAAAGAATGCGAAGTCTCTTGCCATTATAACTTTGAAAATAAAATAAAATAAAATAAAAAGAACAAGAGAAAGCGAAAGCGAGGGAAAGATTGAAATTGTTTGGATCCCTCCTTTTCCCCTCTTCCCCGCCTTCCAGAGGAGCCAAATCTGCCTAGAATCCCAGAGTGTTGTGCGGAAGTGACCCGCAAGCGTTTGTTCGTGTGAGAGCACCGCAGACCACCTCCCTTAGACAATGTGATCCAGAGGGTCGGGGAGGGCCACATGCAGCCTCCCAGCGACGCGTCAAATTGGCACTGATACAGTCCTACTGGAGAGAGGCCCAGAGCTCCCCCTCAGGCCTTCTCTGGCTGCCTTGGCCCCGGGGCTCTTCAACCGGCCCCGCCCCTTACCCTGCCGGGCTCTAGGGCACATAACCAGACGAATCAACTCGCTGCCCCAAACCCCCATCCCTCCCTTCCCACTCTTCTCAGCTTCCTCGAAAAAGCGGATAAGCGGAATAAGCACAACCAGAAACTCTCTTAGGGAGCCTTATTAGGAATCCGACTGGGCATGCTCGGGACTTGGGCACCTCGCCTGAAGGCATTTTCCAGCCGCCAACATCTGCACGGCTAGGCCAGGTGTGAGTCTGAAGTGATAGGCGTTGGCTCTCCTAGGAGCAGGCTCCCGCTCCCGGAACCTCGGTGGCGACGCCCACAGCAGCGTTCCCCTTCGCAGCTTCCCGGAGAGAGCAAGATCATGGGACATACCAAGTGCGGAGTCAGGGGAGCCTCACAAACTAGAGAAACCAGAGTCGGGCGAACTCTAGGCCCTCTTTCCCCCCGCGTCACCCCCTCCATAGGCTAGTAGGGGGCGCGCAGAGCCGCGAGCGATCCCTGTTATGTTCCCAGGGACTCCTAACCTCTAGGTAAATGGAAGAGAGCTAGCAGAGTCAAGCCTTCTTTGGACGAAGGACATTTACAGATGGTTTTCTTGAGTGAAGAAAGAAGAGCATGTGTGAATGTGTGTGTGTGCACGCACGTTTCTAATATTCCTCTGCTAGAGCAGGGACAGGAAACCTAAGAGCTACTGCAGTTGTAAGCCCGCTAGGGGTTGCAATAAGGCATATTTGGAACCTTGGCTGGCGTTAAATTACCGGGAACACTTGCTCCCCACGCAACCGGCGTGCACCAAAGCTTCCAGCTGTTCCCCTCCCTGGGTGGCGGCACCTGCCAGAGGACGGCTTCCGGGCTGTATGTTCTCTGCGCTCCTGAGCAGAGTGACCAGATTTGGTCTCCCGAAGACAGGTAGTATAAGGTGATGCGGGGCGGGGGCGGGGGCGGGGGGGGGCGGAGATCTCGGAACCTTGTGTTTCCATCTTCCCGGCTCTTGACACAAGTGTTGCAAAGAAGGGGAGCACTGCAAGCTCCTCACACTACCAAGGGGGTGGGGGGCGGGAAATACACCAAGCTGAACATTTTGGGGGAAGAATAGGGGAATCAAGAATACGTTTATTCCTTTCGTCCCTTTTCCAATACCGCTTTCAGCTTCAGATGGGAATCATTTAGATCCTTCCCTCCCCACCCCGCGCCCCACCGACCTGCCAACAAAGAAACAAAAGGTGACTACCAGACTCAGGAGAGGCACAGCAACTGCTTCCAGTACCGTTTTTCTGTTGCGCTTTATAGAAAAAGCAGTGAGAAAGAGATGGCTATAAAACCTATTTCTTGCCACCAATATGTAAACCTCCCTAAAACCTTCCTAAAATTCACTCCCATAAAAAAATAATTCAAAAAACTGTTTACTAAATAAATGAATTATTGCATATTAAGATCTTCCCAAACCCGGAATTATGGAACTGCGGAGAGAAAAGACTTTTAGGATACCTCCTCAATCCCCACCTAAGAGTTCTGGAAAGAGGAAAAAGAAGCATCTGGTGAGTCACTTCTCCAAAGACTGAAAACACTCTAAGCCTAAGGAAATTCTGTGGCCAGTTATTAAGGAAAAAACTCATTAATGAAAAGGGGATTGTGGCAGAATGGAACGTGGACAAACCAACAGTCATAGAGATGCAATAAAACAGTATTTAAAACAATGATCATCTCCTTCTCAACTCTCATTGTTACTCATTTTTGAAGACACTGGGATGAAGGAGGAGCTGATACATAGGGATTTTGCGAAAGGACACAGCTTCTTTAGCTCCTGAATTCGGCAGTCCTCAATCTTTTTGTTTTGTTTTGTTTTTAATTCTTTCCTCTACCACCTCCTCTTTATATTTTCTCTCACATTCTTCTCTCTCACTTTCCTTAACTATCTTCCACAGTTCCCTGGTGTCCTTAATTCTTTTGGTCTGCAACTGTCTTCCTTTGGTTCCTTCCAAAATATTTTCCCCTTCCTAATTCCAAAATACAGAGTGCTCTGACACATTTCTCCTTTCTATAAGAACCGACCTACTGCTTCTAGAGGTCAATATCCTGATAGTATATGTGGATTTCCTAAAGTACTGATTCAACTTTAGAGATCCTCCAGACACATTTAAGCCACAGGAAATTGCAGAATTTTCAAGTAGTTTTGCTCATGAGATCAAGAAGTTCTATTTCGAATGTGGATATCAGGAAGAAAGCACACCAAATTGTTAGCTTCAGAATGGCCAATCGAAAAGAAAATATAACCAATTGTAATGGAACGTCCAATCTCTATAGGGCAGTTATCCAGTTGCCTGGTTCATAGTTTTCAAATAATTTGCTAGGAATTTTTAAAGAGATGCCCTTTTGTTAATAAAGGCGCACACACACACACATGCACTCATACACCCTTATACCTTTATTCCTGGAACTAAGGAAATTACATAAATTCAATTCAACAAGTGATTATGGAGCATCTACTATGTTCCAGGGACTGTGCCAGCACTGGGAATAGGTAAAGAAATTGAGATTTAAATAAGCAAAGTGATGTTCAAAGACTTGTGAATAATTTACTCATCAACAAGCACATATTGAGTGGTTATTACCATGTACCTAGAACAATTCAGTCCTGGAGAACAATATGTAGATATTTTTGGGCTTGATTTTCTAAAATGTGTTTATTTAATCCATAGGTTGCATTCTCTGTGAAGAATGCATAGTAGAAAATTTAATAAGCACAATACTATTAGAAAACTAAATTCAATAACAATTACTTAAAGAAAACCAATGTGCACCATCTGAAATGAAGGAGTTTTGTTTGGTTGTTTGTCGAATGAGATGTTTTCAAAAGCATGCTTTCAATATGAACTTGTGGTGAACCATTATTTCCGACTTCAACTGATAACAATGCCATCCTAGGATCAGCTACCAGAGACTATGAATGGTGCTGGCAACTTAACTTTCAGCTACAATGATTGGAAGCAGAAATGGTAGAGTCATGATTTTCTACCCAAAGAGCTTTCATAAACAGGGTTGGAAAATTGCAATCGCCAGCTTGCTGCTAGGAAGTGCCCATTTCAGGCCAGCTGTGGGCCCCTATGGGGAAAGCAGTCACATTGGAGGAAGCTCACTTGAGCTTAGATGTGAACAGCTGGTAGCCAGGATTCTGCATCCATCTGTTCCTAACAGAGTCAGAAATGTTATTTTTCATACACTCAAGTAAGTCTCAGGAGAACAACTGACAAGCCAATTAAAGTCTTCTTATTACCTATTTCTATTTAGAATCCAAATGGAACCTGTGGATCCACTTCTGTCTAGAGTTCCAAGGAGAAGCAAAATAGGGTGCAGTGGCAATTCATTTATATTACTGCTAAAATGGATTCAAATAACTGCCTACATTTAAAATTAGAGAGAGTTAAAAGAATGGCACCTTGGTCTTTAATTTGTATAAATTTCACTTATATTTGATATGACTACACATAAACAAATATGGCAATAACAATAATTTGTTACCTCATAAAAATAACATAGTGCCTTCCCTTGCAGAATTGAGAGCTAGCTTTATGCTAGTTTTGTCTTTTTATTGGAAATACTTTTAAGAATATTCCTTTTTGGTACTTTTTAACTCTCACAGTTGTTTGAAAAGGGGAAAATTGATTTCAAAATGCACCATGATTTCTGTTTGAGAGAAGAAATTACACTCTAGAAAGAGAATTTGAAAAGAGTATAGAACAATCAGGATTATACTGTTGGCATTTAAAATGCACTTGAACTTCTCTCAAACTTCGTGACCTCATCAGCATAACCTTTTACGTGAATTATTATTATGATTGATTTACAGATAACTATTAATTTATATTGAAGTAAGTAATGTATTTAGTGCTTTTAAAGCACATGCTTAATAATAGCCATAAAAGACTTTTATAGCCACATACATTAACAATTGCCATTAGATGCTAACAATAATTAGAATAGTTTATCATAAACAGATTTTAAAATGTATTTTATATGAAAATTGGGAACTGAGATATCATTTTCTATACAACACAATAAACATGAATAATTCCTTCTCAGATTAAGGAAACAGTGTCCTGATATGCATCTTCATTTTCTCGTTCATACTTTCATTGATTTATAGAACACATTCTATGGGCCTACTCAGTGTTTTTTATTGGAAAGACAGAGGTAAACTGAACACCTGTTCCTTGCCATTGTGAAGATGACAGTCACTAGAACTATGAAACAAATAGTTCTAAACTGATGAATTCTCTGAAGGAAAAGAACAAGGCGTTGGCAAAAGGGTAACAGGGTGGACTCAATTTACATTGGTGTTGGGGTAGTTAGGTAGGCTTCCATGAGGCAGTGGCTATTACCTGAGGCCTAGCAAATGTGTAGTAGTTGGCCTTCCAGGAAGAAAGAACAGAATCTACATGGTCTCTCACCTGAGAAAGATCTTCCCAGTATCAAGGAACACAAGGATTGCCTGTGTATCTGGAGTATAGGGAGCATAAGTAGGGTCAGAGAGGGAGTGACATGAGATGAAACCAGAGAGACAAAAAGGAACCAAATCTGACAAGGCCTGGGGGCCTTGATATGGATTTTCGATTTTTCCCTAAGGACAACGGGAATCCAAGGAAGATGGGATATGATCTGATTTACAGTTCAAAAGATCATTACCGGGAAGCGGCTGTGGCTCAATCAGTAGGGCTCCTGTTTACCATATGGGAGGCCCCGGGTTCGGTTCCCGGGGCCTCCTGGTGAAGGCAAGCCCGCCCGCACGGCGTGGTTAGCTGACCCAACGAGCACAAGCAGCAAGGGGGGGATAAATGAATGAATAAATAAAATAAAATCTTTAAAAAAAAAAAAAATCATTACCAGTGTTAATCAAATCCTTATATTTGCTAACTATCAAATAAAATTTTTCTATCTTTATTCTTCCTGACCTCTCCATTTCATATGCCAGCCATTATCAAAGTGTTTTGCAGAGAACCCTAGGATTTCCTTAGTCCCTTTTAGGGTGTCTATGCAGTTAAAAATATTTTCATAATAATACTATTATTGGCCTTTTACATTCACATTCTCTCACAAGTGTACATCAATGAATTTATTGCAGAAACTGATATTAGAATTCAACTATCTTCTATTAAGCAAGGCATTAAAGATATTTGCAAAAGTATAAAATAATGCCATTCTTCTCAATATTTTTTGTTTGGGAAAATATAGAAGTTTTTCATGAAAATATTATTTATGTTAGCATGTAATGAATTTATTACTATTATTTTAAGTGCATTAATGAATAAATATTTAATTTTTGTCTGTTTTAACTTCTAAAACAGTAAATATCAATAGATATAATTCACAAAGTCAACAGCACTTTGGTATCTTCAATAATTTTTTAAGAGTATAAAAGGGTCCAGAGACCAATGCCAAACATTGACCTTTTTTTTAATGGAAACTGATTGCGGTTTTACAGTGTATTTTACTGTTCTTAAAGTTTCAGTCCTTAGACCTACAATAAGAAATTTATTTTTACATTGTCATTCATATGATTACTTATAACTACTATGTGTAATACATTCTGAAATTGCCTACTGTATTCCAACAGAATCAATTGTTTTCTTAACCCAGTAATCCACACTTTGAAAAAGCATGAATGTTCTCATCCCATTTCCAGTTTTCAGTAATTACTTCTACATTGACATCTTCCAGATCATATCCTCTGCCCCAACATTCCTCCTAGGCTCCATCTCTAACAACTGGGCTGGGCATATCCTCCTTAATTTTTCACAGATACTTTAAACTAAACTTGTTTAAAACTGAATTTATTCACAATATATTTTTCAATTGAAAAAAGGGAAATTACAAAAGTGTATAATCCTAGCTTTGTACAAATAAACTAAAACTAAAATATTTATAAATAGATGCATGGAAAAAGGACTGGAAAATAAATAATTATGCATGGGATTGTTATGTACTTTAATTTTTTTTATATTTCTATATTTTTCATAACAATTTTGTATTGCTTTTGTAATCAGAAAGCTATTAAAAAGTAAAAACAGAACTAATCTTCACAACTCCTACATCTATCTTTGTGTTTCATTTTAAATATATGACTCTATTTATCTCAAAATTTTCTATAAACACACTTTTTGAATAATGCAGACTCTTACAGGACCACATTGTTTTGTCACTAAATGAACTCCAGTCACAGGATGGGCATAGGCAGGAGTAACCTACCATGACAAAGTAATTTCATCAACTTTCTAGGATATCTGATGCTTGGGTTGAAATTCTAGATGCTGCAGGCTACTGCTGCTTTATCTGTCTTGAAATTGTGGGAAGAATAGTTTATCCCTCAGGCTATCAGATGGATGCTAGGTTATAGTGGACCAGCCTGTCCTTTTCTTAAAATACTGTTGTGAATAAAGCTTAAAAGATCAACAGTTTAGAACAATCTTTCATCTGCCTGGGGTGCCCTTCCTTCTCTATTTCTAGCTGTTTATGCATATTTGTTGCACTCGTATCCATTGCCATGTTTTCCAAGAAGCCTTTCCTTAACTTCCATCCCAAAATGATCTCTCTTCTCTGAACTGCTAAGGAATTTTTTCTCTCTTGACTCTTAACCCATTCTCATTTGTATTATGGTTATTTATTTAGAGGTTAATTTCTCCAATTGAGCTTTTATTTCTTTAAGGACAGGGACATGACCTTCCATATATGTTGGCTATCCATAGTAGGTCCACTATAAATAATGTGAGACAATTTTTGAATTTAACAACTTTATTTCTAAAACAAAGTGTGATGGTCAAGTTCATGTGTCAACTTGGCTAGGTGGTGGTATCCAGTTGTTTGGTCTAGCAAACACTGGCCTGTTTGTTACTGTGAGGTTATTTTGGGGATTTAAATCATTAGTCAGTTGATTGCATCTATGGTTGATTATATCTACAAGCAACAATGGAGATTGCTGTCAGCAATGATGAAGTCTCATCCAATTTGTTGATAGCCTTAAAGGGAGAACTTATTTCAGCAGGCAGAAAGAAGAATTTCTATTTCTACTTCAGCCAGCTACCTTCTCCTTGGGAATTCATTATTACCTTCATCAGAGTCCCAAACTACAGAATTCAGACTTGCCAATCACCAAGATCACATGAGCCAATTCCTATAATGAATCTCTTAATATTTGCATAAATGTGTGTGTATGTGTATATGCACATATTTATATACTGTCTGTTCTGTTTCTCTGCCAAAAGCATATTAAAATAATAATGAGAGGAAAAGTACCAGATGCAAAGTACCAGAAATGGGTTGGCTTTTATAATGGGAAATGTATTAGGGGTAAAAGCTTACAGTTCTGTGTCTGTGAAAATACCCAGATCAAGGCACAATCAGAGATGCTTTCTCACCAAAGTCAGCCACTGGTGATCCTGGAGTCCTGCCACTTGGTGAGGCAACATAATCCATTATCAGTTTTTGGAATTCATAAATAATACCAAACTGCTACAAGGGTGAAGACCCAACCTGAGTCACACCTCACTGACATTGTCCAATCATAAATTAAGTGATTTAATCAAGGTCCCTTATCTAATGTAATCAATGGGTCTCACACCCACAGGAATGGATTAGTTTAAAAACATAATTTTTATGGGGGATTCATCAAATTCAAACTGTCACAATGGGCATTGTTTTCTTTTGGTCTTGTCTAGGTTCACTTATGTAGCTGCATTCAGTTTGTAAGTCACCTGGGGCTCAGTATGTGACACATGGCCTCACTCACATCTGATGACTCAGCTGGGGTGACTGTGACAGTTAAGGTAGCTGGGCTCCCCTCTTCCTATGATCTTTCTGCATGAGATCCCTTATCTCCTATCTTCTGTGTCAGTTAACTTTTATTGCATAACAAAACACTCTAAAGCTTAGTGACTTGAAACAACAGCAATTTATTATTTCTCATGATTCTTTGGATTAAATGCATGATAGTTCTACTGATTTGCCTCGACACTTTTGTGCAGCTTCATTCAGCTGGTAGGTTGGCTGGAGGGAAAGGTACAACATGACCCACTCCCAAGACTGGCAGTAGGTGCTGGCTGTTGTTTGGATGCCCCAGTTCTCAGTATTTCTCCACCTAGTCTTTCATTTTCTGATAGGTTACACCAGCTGCCTTGCATGGTAGTGTCAGGGAAACATTCCAAGATCTCAAAGGTAGAAGCTATGAGGACTTGAAAGGCTTAGATTCCAGAACAAACACATTGTCACTTCTGCCATAGTCTATTGGTCAAAGAATGTCACAGGACTGGCCTTGATTCAAAGGGTGGGGACTTCATCCTTGACAAGAGAATCTGCAAAAAATAGTGGGACCATGTTTTTCTTTCTACCAGAGTTATAATTTAATATAGATATGTATTATTATGAATTTCACATTCTACTGAGTTGTTTTATAGTTATATTCTTTCCTTCATTTTGTATTTATAAGCATTTCTGACTCATTTTCTCTTTTATTTTTTGCTTTTTAAACTTTTTGTTTTGAATTGCTTTCAAATTTACAGGACAGTTACAAAAATAAGACAAATCCCATTACACAGAACTTTAACACACTCCTATTCCCCCAAATACCCAGATCCACCAATTTTAACATTTTGCCACATTTACTGTGTCATTCTATTTATCCATTAGTCTATCAATCCATCTATCTATCCATTTATCTACTTATCTATTTTCTGAGGACTTAAGAGTAGATTGTATACACTATTCTCCTTGAACATTTAATACTGCTATCTATATTCCTAAGAACAAAGCTATTCACTTATCTAACCTTCTTAAGTGCAGTTATTAAGCTCAAGAAAATTAACATTGATATAAAGTTTACAATCAGTATTCCAATTTTTTCATATGCTTCAATAATATAGTTGTGACGGTTTGAAGCTGGATGCACCTCAGAAGATTGCTTTCTTACAGTTAGTTTATTCCTGTGGGTGTGGACCTATTGTGGGTGGGACCTTTTGATTGGGTTACTTCAGTAAATGGCCTAAGGTGGGTCTTATTCCTCTTACTGGAGTCCTTTATAATCAGGATAAATCCAGAAGAAGAGAGAAAAAGCCAGGGAAGCAGGAAGCTGAAAGTGACACGATCCAGAGGAGGAGGGAGAGACTAGCAGAATGCTTCCATGTACTTTGCATATGACAGAGGGGTCCAGGATCGCTGGCAGCTGGTATTCTGGGAGAAAGCATTTCCTGATGATGCCTTGATTTGGACATTTTCATGGCCTCAGAACTGTAGGCTTTTAAGCTAGTAAAAGGCAAACTATTTCTGGTATATTGCATTTTGGCAGCCTAGCAAACTAAAACATTACTTTTGAGCCTTTTCTCCTCCTTTGATAGATCCCGTCCAGAATAACATGTTGCATTTAGTTGTCATTGTCTCTTTAGTTGCTCCTTTTTTGTGTGTGTGGTAACATATATACAACAAAAACTTTCCCTCTTAACCACTCCCAAGCATACCTCAGTTGAATTTCTGATATTTGCAATATTGCTGTACCCTCACCGCCTTGCATTACTAAAACTTTCCCATCTCCTCAAACAGAAACCCTACGCTCATTATGCATTAATTCCTCCATTCCCCCGACCTCTGCCCCCCACAACCTTTACTCTAAGCCTCTATGAATTTTCATATTCTCCAGTATTATCTTGGTAGTTACCATGGGGCTTAAGTTTAACATCCTAAATCTATAACACTCAATTTCTTAGATATCAATTTAACTTCAATAAGTATACACAATTATGTTCCCATACACTCCTTCTCCCTACTTTACATAGTTTTTGTCACAAATTGCATGTGTATACATTGTGAGTCCAAAACCACTGATGTATCCTTACATTTTATGCTCTTGCCTTTTTAGTTCCTGTAGGAAGTAAAATGTAGAGTTACAAACCAAATATACAATAGTACCGGCATTTAAATTTACCCAGAATGTTACCGTTACTGGAGAGTCTTATTTCTTCATGTGCCTTCAATCTATTGTCTAATGTCCTTTTCTTTAATCCTGCATAACTCTACTCCAGGCTCACTTTCTTCCTGAGCTCAGCTGTGGTTGATCAGACACATGATAGTGTCCGCTGGTCTCTCATCTCTCCCTTCTCTTCCAGGCCTTGTTACTAGTACTGTTTTCAGCTTCTCCATCTGTGGCTTTTCTCTCTTCCAGGTTCATTGATTTCTGGAGGCTTCTTTCTGTCACTGTGGCTTTTTTTTCCCTGTCTGTGGCTTTTTTAAAAAAAAGTTTATTGAAGTATGTCATTCATACATGAACATAAAAAAACTATAAGTGTTTATGTATGTTACACATTGTAAACTTACAAAACAAACATGGATAACATCATACAGGGCTCCCACATATCACTCCACCACAAATACTCTGCATTGTTGTGAAACATTTGTTAAGAAATTATGAAAGAACATTGTCAAAGTATTATTACTAACTATAGTCCGTATTTTACTCCCTTATACATTTTTTTCAAGGATTTGAAAAATCCTGCCAAAATGCAATATACCAGAAATAGTTTGCCTTTTACTAGCTTAAAAGCCTACAGTTCTGAAGCCATGAAAATGTCCACATCAAGGCATCATGAAATGTACAGGGCAACTCTCTGTGTCCATTTCCCCCCCTCCCCCACCCCACCCCCTCCAGTCTACACTGCAATTGGATCCTTGGAACCTCTGATGTGGGAAAGAGGCATCCTACCACCTGTGCCACCTTAGTTCCTGGTTTTTCAGTGCGTCTCGTCTTGGCTCTCCCTTGTATCAATCTCCTGTTATGTCATCATCTTGCTGTGTGGCTCACAGGGCCTGGCGGCTCACCCACGCATGGGGCCTGGTGGCTCACACACCTTCTATATGTAGGTTTTTAAAAAATTTTACAGGGAGGTCCCAGGGATCGAACCCAGGTCCCTCCATATGGAAGACTGATGCCCAACCATTTGAGCTACATCTGTCCCCCTGCTATATCTCTTAAGGTTAACCAAAGATACCTAGAGTTATAGTCTTTTCCCATACAGGAAGCCCATATAATAAATCAAACTTAGTTTATCCCCAGCATTCTAAAAACCAGACCGAGGGAGAAAAACTAGGTCTGGGAACACATGCATGATTCCTAATATAGCGAATGTTTAGCCTACCCTGATTATCACAAAATCAGGACAGCGAGAATATTTGCATTGTCTGTGCCTTTTTAGTCCTCCATTTAATCCTCCAGTAAGAGGATTAAGACTCACCCTGGGTCCCACAATCTAATCAAAGGCCCTTAACTAAAGTGATATAGTCAAAAGTGATCTAATCAAATGGCCATTAACTGACTCTAATCAAAAGGTCCCATCAAAATGGGATTACAGTCACAGGAATGGGTTCACTTTAAGAACAGGATTGAGAGAGCTCCACGATGGCAAGAATGGTAGGCTGAAATCCTTCTGCAGAAACTGTGTAAAGGTAGGCATGTTGGCAGAAGGGAAACAGTGGGTCCATGGGGGTAATTGGAGGGTTAGCTAGAGAGAGGGGACCCATATGGCCAGGGGAAAAGGGAAACAATAGGAGATAGGGCACTCAATCCAGCTCAGAGGCAAGTGAAGCCAGGGAAGTGACCTGGCCGGAAGACCAGCTTTCAGCCGGCTCCCAAAGTGAGATAAGTCCCCTGACACCTGAGCGAACAGGGGACTGTCCCAGTAGCCAGCAAGCTTTTGAGGTAGAGTAGCTGTGAGGAAAACAAGTGTGGGGGTACTGCACACAGCCAACTCAAGGGGAGAGAGGTATAGGGAGAAGGGAGATATGGTGTGTGGATCAAGGAGAAAAAAAAAAAAAGACAACAGCCAGCACTGATACAGCTCTAGGGAGAAGGGAGGCTAGAACTGATCAGGCAGGCTGCCACACCCACCCACCCTGGGAGAGAGAGGAAATGGTTCTGTGAGGGTGAGGGCACAAGCTGACAGGTGCTTAACAGCTCAGGAGAGTGGGAAGCCTGGAGAGGCAAACACCAAAACATTAGAAGCTTAACAGGCCTGAGGTAAAAGAGGGTGTACAAACACAGACAAGCCTTCAGAAGTCTTCAGAAGCCTAACCAAACTGGTAAGGTGAGTGTAGCTCAGTGGTTAAAATCTTGCTTCACACATACAAGATCCCAGGTTCAATATAAGGTATCTCCTTAAAAATACAAAAACAAAGACAGAAAACCAAAGCTTAACTGGCCCAGTGATAAAGAGGGTGGGGAGAGGCACCTCAGGAGCTGCAGGGAGCAGGAGTTGAAGGACAAGCAGTCTCATGACAGGGAATTTAGACCTAGATATATACATTTTTTTAGGTTATTTGATTTATTAATTTTTTTACTTTTATTCCTTATTCTTTTCTCTACACCTGGGTACCTTACCTGGGGAGGTAAGGAGATTTTGTTAATACCTTCACTAAGTCGTACAACTGCCTTAGATTGATTAGTGAGCACTAGCAGCCTGAGATGGCTGCTACTGGCCAGAGAAACCTGTTTTTTTTTTGGTTTTTCTTTTTTTGGTAGTTGTTGTTGCTTTTTTCTCTCTCCTTTTTTCTCCTTAGTTTATTTCTTTTCTTTCTTTCATTTTTTCCCTCTTCCATTGTGTGTGTGTCTTTCATTCCAACATCTCTTGTTAGGTCCTCATTTTCTTTATTCTCTTCTCATCTTTCTGGTTTTTTATTATATTTTATTCTATTTTTCATTCCTGTTTCTTTCTCTTTTTTGTGCCACAATTTTTATTCTTAATCCCTTTTATTTTTATGATTTTTCATTTTAATTATTTATTTATTTTACTTTTATCCCTAGTTCTTTAAGATTCCTTTTCCATCTTTTTAAAAATTAAATTTCTCTTCTCCTTTCTTTCCTTTCCTATGGTATCAATATTTTTTTCAGAGAAACATGGACAACTACAAGGATATAGAATAAGTGAAACTAAGTATCAAAGAAGAAGCTTAACACAAAACAAAACAAAATAAAACCCAAGAATAGAAAGAGAAACTAACCATGTGAATAAGCCAATCAAGATAAACAGGTGCCTAGAAACCAGCAAAAAATTACAAGCCATACTAAGAAACAGGAAGACATGGCCCAGTCTAAGGAACAATCTAAAAAACAGGAGGAGATGCAAATGTGGAACAACTAATGAAGGATGTCCAAACAAATATCATGAATCAACTTAATGAAGTGAAGGAAGAGATCAAAGAATGTTAAGAAGACACTGGGGAAATGTACAGAAGAAATTATAAATGTACATAAAAAGATAACAGACATAATGGTGATGAATGGTACAATGCAAGAAATTAAAAATATGCTGGAAGCACATAACAGCAGATTTGAACAGTCATAGGAAAGAAGGAGTGATGTAGAAGATAGTACATCTGAAATCACACAGATAGTAAAAAAGATGGATAAAAAGATAGAAAAAATTCAACAAGGACTCAGGGACTTAAATGATAATGTGAAATGTACAAACATGTGCATTATGGGCATCACAGAAGGAAAAGAGAAGGGAAAGGATCATAAGGAGTGTTGGAGGAAATAATGGCTGAAAATTTCAAAAATTTTTTGGGGGACATAGATGTACATGTCCAGGAAGTGCACAGGACAAAGAGAGAATACTGAAAGCAGCAAGAGAAAAGAGATCCATCAAATACAAGGGAAGCTCGATAAGATTAAGTCCTGATTTCTCATCTGAAACCATGTAAGCTAGAAGGCAGTTATACGACATAGTGAAGGTGTTAACAAAAAAATCTGCTAGCCAATAATTCTTATCCAGCAAAGCTGTCATTCAAAAATGAGGGAGAGTTCAAAATATTCACAGATAAACAGAAATTAAGAGAGTTTTTTCAACAAGAAATTTGCCCTTCAAGAAATATTAAAGGCCTTTTGCCCTTCCAAATAAATTTCATAGTTTCTCCAATTCAGTAAAAAATACTGTGTTGATTTTTTATTGGGATTGCATTAAATCTGTATATTAGATTGGGTATGACATCTTAATGATGTTTAGTCTTCCTATCCATGAACAGGGAATATTCTTCCATTTATTTAAGTCTTCTTTGATTTCCTTTAACATGGCTGTGTAGTTTTCTGTGTATAAGGCATTTACATCTTTACTTAGGTTTATTCCTAGGTATTTGATTTTTTTATTTTCTAAGGTAAATGGTATTTTTTTCTTGATTTCCTCCTCAGATTGTTCATTATTGGTGTACAGAAATGCTACTGATTTTTGAGCATTGATCTTATTTCCTGCGACTTCACTTAACTCATATATAAGCTCTAGAAGCTTTGTTGTAGATTTCTCAGGGCTTTATATGTATAGGATCATGTCGTCTGCAAATAGTGAAATTTTTACTTCTTCCTTTCCAATTTGGATGCCTTTTACATCATTTTCTTGCCTCAATGCTCAAGCAAGTACTTCTAAGAAAATGTTAAATAGTAGCGGTGATAGTGGGCATCCTTGTCTTGTTCCCGATCTTGGAAAGTTTTTAGGGTTTCACCATTCTATATGATGTTAGCTGTGGGTTTTTCATATATGCCCTTTATCATGTTCAGAAAGTTTCCTTCCATTCCTATCTTTTGCAGTGCTTTTATCAATAAAGGGTGTTGTATTTTGTTGAATGCTTGATCTGTATCTATAGAGATGATCATGTGATTTTTGTCTTTGATCTGCTTATGTGGTGTATTACATTTATTGATTTTCTTATGTTGAACCTTCCTTGCATACCTGGGATGAAACCCACTTGGTCATGGTGTATAATTCGTTTGATGTGTTATTGAATACAATTAGCTTGTATTTTGTTATGGATTTTAGCATCTAGGTTCATCAGAGAGATTGGTCTATGATTTTCCTTTCTTGTGGCATCTTTGTTTGGCTTTGGTATTAGGGTAATGTTGACATCATAGAATGAATTAGGCATTGTTCCTTCTATTCTATTTTTTTGGAAGAGCTTAAGCAGGATTGGTGTTAGTTCTTTCTGGAATGTTTGGTAGAATTAAGCTGTGAAGCCATCTGGTCCTGGGCTCTTATTAGTTGGGGGGTTTTTGATGACTGATTCTACCTCTTTACTTGTGATTGGTTTGTTGAGTTCATCAATTTCTTCTTTCATCAATGTAGGCTGCTTTATGTTTCTAAGAATTTGTCCATTTCCTCTAAATTATCCTTCTTGTTGGCATATAATTTTTCAAAGTATCCTCTTATGATCCTCTTTATTTATGTGGGGTTGCTGGTGATATCCCCTTCCTCATTTCTTATTTTGTGTATTTGCATCTTCTCTCTTTTTTTCTTTGTTAGTCTACCTCAGAGTTTGTCAATTTTATTGATCTTCTCAAAGAAGCAGATTTTGGCTTTGTTTATTTTTCCTAGTGCTTTCTTATTTTCTATTCCCAATCAGTTTCTCCAGTGTTTGCCTCATATATTTTGAGACACCCTGGTTAGGTGCATAAATATTTATGATTGTTCTTTATTCTTGAAAGATTACCCTTTTTACTAATATATAGTGTCCATCTTTGTCTCTTACAATAGTTTTGCATTTAAAGTCTATTTTGTCTATTATTGGTATAGCTACTCCTGCCCTTTTTTGTTTATTGTTTGCCTGTAAAATTATTTTCCAGCCATTCATTTTAATTTTTTTTTTTTTTTTTTTTTTTTTTTTTTACCGGGAGGTACCGGGGATTGAACCCCGGTCTCTCCATATGGTAGACGGACACCGAACCTCTTGAGCCACATCCGTTTCCCAAGCCATTCATTTTAAATCTCCTTGAATCCCTGGGTCTAAGGCGGGTTTCTTGTAGACAGCATATAGATAGGTCATATTTCCTTATCCATTCTGCCAATCTGTGTCTCTTGACTGCTGAGTTTAATCCTTTAACATTCAGTGTTATTACTCTCAAGGAATTTCTTACATCAGCCATATTTTCTTTGGATTTATGTATGTCATATGTTGTTTTTATTTCTCCTTTTGTCTTTTTATTTGTTCTTACACTCTCCTCCAACTATCTCTGTCCTGTGTTTTCCTTTCAAACTGTAGAATTTCCTTTAGAATTTCTTGAAGGGCAGGTTTCTTATTGGCATACTCTCTTAATTTCTGTTTTTCTGTGACTATTTTGAACTCTCTATCATTTTTGAATGCCAGCTTTGCTGGATAGAGAATTATTGGCTGGAAGTTTTTTCTTTTAGTACCTTAACTATGTCATACCACTGCTTCTTGCCTCCATGGTTTCAGATGAGAAATCAGCACTTAAACTTATTGAACTCTCCTTGTATTTTCCCTTTGTCTTGAGCATTGGACAGTTTGACAAGTATATGTCTTGGAGTCGGCCTGTTGGGATTTATACTGTTTGGGGTATGCTGTGCTTCCTGGACATGTACATCCATCTCCTTCAATAGGGTTGGGAAGTTTTCAGCCATTATTTCCACCAACATTCCTTCTGTCCCCTTTCCCTTCTCTTCTCCCTATGGGATGCTTATAATGCGTATGTTTGTGCATTTTGTGTTGTCGTTCAAATCCCTAAGTCTCTGCTGGAATTTTCCATCTCTTTACCTCTCTGTCCTACTCTCAGCTTGATTTCAGATGTACTGTCTTCCACATCGCTAATTATTTCTTCTGCCTGTTCAAATCTGCTGTTATGTGTTTCCAGTGTCTTTTTGATTTCTTGGATTGTGCCATACATCAACATCATATCCATTATCTTTTTATGTATGTTTGCAATTTCTTCAGTATGTTCTCCCAGTGTTTTCTTAATATCCTTAATCTCTTCCTTCACTTCATTAAGTTGGTCCATGATATTTGTTTGGACAGCTTTGATTAGTTGTTTGATGTTCTGCATCTCTTCCTGGTTTTTACTTTGTTCATTGGACAGTTCCATGTCTTCCTGTTCCTTAGTATGGTTTGTAATTTATTGTTGCCCTCTGGTCATCTTTTTATCTTGATGGGTTTATTCAGTTGATCAGATTCTCTATCTACTCTAGAGTTTTATTTAGCTGCTGGTTTTGTGTGTGTGTTAAGCTTTCTCTTTGACACTTTTTTCTTCTTTTTGTATTTCCTTTCTGTTTTCTCGATTTCCTTGAATGAAAAACATTAGGTCCAGCATTTTTTACTGAATTGGAACAACTAATTGTGACATTTATTTGGAAGGGCAAGAGGCCCTGAATAGCCAAAGACATATTGAAAAAGAAAAATGAAATTGGAGGAGTCACATTACCTGACCTTAAAGCATACTACAATGCTACAGTGGTCAAAACTGCATGGTATTGGCACAAGCATAGACATACTGACCAATGGAACCAAATTGAGAGCTCTGATGTAGATCCTGGTATATACAGTTATCTATATTTGACAAGGCCATCAAGCACACTCAACTGGAAGATAATGGCCTCTTTAACAAATGGTGCTTGGAGAACGGGATATCCATATCCAAAAGAATGAGAGAGGAACACCATCTCACACCTTATACAAAAAACCACTCAAGATAGATCAAAGATCTAAATATAAGAGCCAAACATATATGCACACCAATGTACATAGTGGCATTATTCACTATTGCCAAAAGTTGGAATCAACCCAATTGCCCATCAGCAGATGAATGGAAAAACAAAATGTGGTCTATACATACAATGGAATATTACTCAGCTTTAAGATAGAATACAGTACTAACACATGGGATAACATGAATAAATCCTGAGGACCTTATGTTGAGTGAAGCAAGCCAGGCATTGAAGAACAAATATGATATGAATTAAGCAAATTGAGCTGACCCAGAGAACTAGAGTCTGGAAGATAGGTTTGTAGGAAATGGGAAGGGAGAAGAAGGTTGTGAGCCAACGCCCATATGGGCGAAATCTATGATAAGGTGGAATTGAGTAGTTGTGCAGTGAAGAAATTGACAGGGGTGTAGGGATACTTTGGGTTGGGCAGTGCAAGCTTGACAGGGGCGTAGGGTGGGGAGTATGGGTTGGATGTTCCAAGGAACTGGGAGGATGTTTGGGGGAGGGAATTGGTAAACACTGGGGATAGATGGGTACATGGGTGAAACTACAATCTTAGGAAAACTCTACTGGCAATATAACAAGGAAACATTACTCATATAGGGTGTTGAAAGGGGGGAACATTTGGGACAGGCGCACTTGGGACAGTCTGCTAGAGAATGTGCGAGTGATCATTTTGTCATAGTGTGCTGTATCAGTGTGGGGAGACCCACATAATAAATGGGAAGAAGTTGGACTCTCATGCTGGGGAGGCCCGAAATTTTCTCAAACAGAAGGGGGTGTGTCTCTCGAGAGTATGGGCAATTCCTAATAGGCGAGGACAGACCAATGTGACTAGCCCTCAGTGTTGTTGCAAGTATCTAAGAATCTTGTCCTTCAAGGAGTGAAGTCTGGTGGTCTCCGTGGACCCCAAGGGGATGGTGAGGGTGGAATAGAAGAGATTGAAGAGGGGGTATTTGAGGGCAATGGAAGTGTACTGCATGATCATGCAATAATGGATCCAGGCCATGTTAAATTTCATCAAAAAATTATAAAAGTGTATGGTCTAAAATGTAAACCATAATGACAACTATTGACCATGGTTAGTAGCTACGTTTCAATATTTATACATCAGTTGTAACAAATGTACCATCCACATGTAAAAAAATTATTAATAAGGAAGGGGGAAAAGGGGGAGGATGTTGGGTATATGAGAGTTCCCTATATTCTGTATGTAACCTTACTGTGACCTAAAACTTCTTTGAAGTCAATATAAAAAAAATATAAGACACTGGGGAAGAAATGAAAGAAAATGCCACTGTACATACAGGACAACTGATATTACAGTGATGAAAGAAAAAATGTCAAAAAATAATTTATTTTATTTTTTAAATGTCTTTCATTTTTTTTAATATCCAATCTTTTTTTTTATTTTAGTTTAGTTTTAGTTTCTCTAATTTATTATGCATTTTATATCTTATGTTTAAACCTATCATTATTATTTCATTTTCCTATAAATCTAATTGGGCAATATTCTTGTCTTCATTTTTGAAGAGATTTTGGATCACAGAAGGGTTACAACTATGGCAAGGGAGGATCAATGGCGTGGGGTGTCAGTGATGGGGGATACATGGGAGGAAGTTCACCTGGGCATACATAAGGTATATAAATATGTTCAAATGTTCATGGACAATTGCAACATTGGGTAGATATTCACACAACTGAAACATTATTGAATTCCCATCCTGGAGAGTTCTGCCATATTCTCTAATGGAATGGCACACATCCCCCAAGTGCAGGGGCAATGAGTAGTGAAGAAGTATCGTCCATTGATGGGCCCTTGATGTTGACAACTATGCTTGCGAGCCTTTTGCTCTTGAATTTGCAACTTAGCCTAGTGTTGGAAAGTGTCTAAGAGTTGCCTCTTGAAAGCCTCCTTGTTGCTCAAATGTAGCCTCTCTGTAAGCCAATCTCAGCTTATAAATGCATTACCTTCCCCCCAGCAAAGGACATGACTCCCGGGGATGACCCTCCCTGGCACTGAGGGGTTACTACCAAGCACCGGCTGGTGATACAACTGGAAAAAGACCTTGAATAAAAGGGGGAAAAGGTAAAGACAAATGAGTGTGTATGGCTGAGAGACTTCAAAGTGAGTCCGGAAGTCATCAGAGAGGTAATGCTTATGCACATCTCAGCAGGATCTCATAGATGGCCAAGGTATATACTACCCCAAATCCTGAGGGGATCCTGAGGGCTCTGGAGACACCAAGGACTTACAGTCATGGCAGATAGTTTGGAGGTTGGTGCCTTGCCTGTGTTCCTACTTTGGAGTTTGTGCTCCCGAGTGTGAAAGAGTTGGATTCAGATATGACTTCTCTACACATGTCTCTTCTGACCCTTTTATTTAAACCTATAGTTGGTGCTGGAGTTGGTAGGTGTACATCCAAGAGACTTGAATCTCTGGGCTGCCCATATGCCAGCCAGGGCCTGAGTCTCAGCAGAGTTGCAATACCTACACTCCAGTTCATTGGACTCACCCAGTACAACTAACAAGGAGGTGAGGATGGACAACAACCACACCAAGGAACTAAGAATTTCTACAACTGCAAGCAAGACAGCCCATCCATCAACCATATGGGATTGTTGCCCCCTCTCAATTAGAGTTGGAGTGGGCATCACCATCCCAGAATCCTTAGGAATGTGGAATAAATATGGACTAGAGTGGACCTACTGGTATTCTGCTATAGACTTATTGTGATTCTAGCAATGGAAAAAACAATATCATTCATGTGAAGGCAGTGGCCACTAGAGGTTCTGAGGGTAGGGAGAGAGAAATACAGGTGAAATATGGGGACATTTTGGGGACTTGAGAATTTTCCTGAATGACATTATAATGACAGATATGGGCCATTAAATATCTTTCCATAACCTACAAAATTGTGTGGGAGAGAGTGTAAACTACAATGTAAACTATAATCCATGCTTAGTGGTAATGCTCTAAAATGTTTTCATCAATTGTAATGAATGTACCACACTAATGAAAGATGTTGTTGATGTGGGAAAATGTGGGAGGTATAGGAAGCAGGGCATAGGGGAATCCCCTATATTTTTATGTAACATTTATGTAATCTAAACTCCTTTTTAAAAAAATATATGTTAAGAAATAATATATTCAGAAGAACTAAAACAAGGCTGTGAGTTGACATTTGCACACTGATGTTCATAGCAGTATTATTCACAATTGCTAAAATATAGAACTATCCAAAGTGTCCATCAACTGATGAATGGATAAACAAAATGTGATATATACACACAATGGAATACTATTCAGCTGTAAGAAGAAATGAAATTGGATGTACATGACAACATAAATGAACCTAGATTGTATCGAGTTCAGTGAAATAAGCCAGAGACAAAAGGACAAATATTGTATGGTCTCACTAATATGGGCTAAATAATTTGAGTAAACTCAGGGAGATACTCTACAATATAGGTTACTAGGAAATAGAAGGTTGGTTGAGAATGGGAGATGATGCTTAATGTATACAGCCTTATTGTTAGGGTTAATTGTAAACATTTGTGGAAATTAATAGAGTCGAGTGTAATATATTATAATGAGTATAACTAACACTGTTGATTTATAAATATGATTGTGACTTAAAGGGGTAGTTTGTGGAAGTAAATTTTAAGTGAAAGGAATCTAGAGCATAATCTAGGTTATCTATAATGCGTCAATTTTGGTGGCGGATGCAGATTGTGGTTAATAGTATATTTATAAGAATGTTCTTCTTTTACAAAGTGCTAAGAGTAGGTACTTACACAGGAAATGCAAAGTATGTGATACACTGGAAAATTACAATTAATGTAGCTTATAAATGATAATTAACTGTTATTGTAATATTTTGCAGCAATGGCAAGAAGATATTTTTTTCAATACTAAGGAATAACAATAGGAGGCATAAGGGGGTTGGGATTTTTTCTTTTGGAGTAATAAAAACATACTAAAATTGACTGAGGTGATGACAGCTCAACTCTATGATAAAAATGAGAGCATCTGAGTGCACACTTTGAATGGATTGTACAAAGCATGGGACTGCATAACACAGGGAATCCTTTGGTGGATGATGGACTGTGGTCAACAGGACAAATATGAGAATGTTTTCTCCTGAACAATAACAAATATGTAATACTAATTTAGGGTATTAATAATTGGGTGGGTTGGGGGGAAAATATACCAAATGTAAGATATGTGCTATAGGTCGTAGTCATATTTTGACAATGCTCTTTCTTAGTTTTTAATAAATGTTTCACAACAATGCAAGGTGTTGGTGGTGTGGAGATGTATGGGAGCCTTGTATGAGCCTTTTGTAAATTCAAACCTTTTACTATACTTTTATTGTTATCTATGTTCATGTATGAGTGATATACTTCAATAAAATTTTATTAAAAAACAAACAAACAAAAAGAAAAAGGGAGTTCTGCAGGTTGAAAGGAAAAAATAAGGAAAAAAATAACAACAAAAACACACACACACAAAATAATAATATAAAGAAATACTAAAGGGAACTCTGCAGGTTGAAAGGAAAGAAAAGGAGAGATAGGGTTGGAGGAAAGTGTAGAAAGTAAGGATATTAGTAAGAATAACTAAAAATAAGAGAAATAAAAACAAAATATGAAATATATAAAACTAAATTTAAAAATGCTAATGTAAGTAATGCCTTGACAGTAATAACATTGAAAGTTAATGGATTAAACTCTCCAATCAAAAGACAAATATCAGCAGAATGGTTAAGGAAATATGACCCAATTATATGTTGTCTACAAGAAAGTCACCTTAGACCCAGGGACACAAGGAGGTTGCAAGTAAATGGTTGGAAAGCAATTTTTTTATGCAAACAATAACCAAAAAAGGGTGGAAGTAGCTATATTAATATCAGATAAATAGATTTTAAATGCAAAACTATTGTAAGAGGCAAAGAAAGACATTATATATTAATAATAGGGGTTATCTATCAAGAAGAAGGAACAATAATACACATTTATGTACCTAATCAGGGTGCCCCCAAATACATGAGGTAAAAATTGTAAACCCTAAGAGGAGAAAACGATACTGCTACCATTATAGTGGGGGACTTTAATACACCATTGTCACCATTAGACAAAACATCTCTACAGAGGGTTAATAAAGAAACAGAGACCTTGAATAATACATTAGAGGATCTAGACCTCATAGATATAAACAGAACATTTTATATCCCAAATACAGCAGGACATGCATTCTCAAGCACACATGGAACATTCTCCAAGATAGACCAAATGCTAGGTCACAGAACAAGCCTCAACAAATTTAGAAAGATTGAAATTATACGAAGTAATTTTTCTGACCACAATGGAATGAAGCTGGAAATTAATAAGGGGCAGAGAAAGAGAACACACAAAAAATATGGACAGTAAACAATACAATCTTAGACAATCAGTGGGTCAAGGAGGAAATTGCAAAGGAAATCAGTAACTACATTGAATCATCAATATAAAGTGCCTGGTGTAATAGAAACAGTGTGGACATCACCTTCCCAAAATCCTGAAGATGGGAGAATGAACAATGGACTAAAGTAGACTTATTATTATTCTAATAGAGTTATTATTATTATTCTAGCAATGGAATAACTCTTATCATTGATATAAAGACAGTGTCCACCATAGGTTCTGAGGGATGAGAGAGGGAAGAATAGGTGTAATAGAATCTGGTGTAATGATTTGCCTTCCTTCACTAGGCACTGCCTTTGAACTCAGGGGGATCATGCTGTTCTATTAGCGAATGTAGCAGGACGCCCCAGGATGGGAATTCAATATTCTTTTGGTTATTTTGTGGATCTCCACCAACCAAGACAATACCCCATGAACATTTGAACATATTCACATGCCTTAGAGGCATGTCCCAGGTGCATCCCTCCCCACACATAACCCCATCACTGACACCCCACACCAGTGAACCTCTCCTGCCACAGTTGTGACTTTTCCATGATCCAAAACCTCTCCAAAATGAAGCCACCAAAATAACCATATAAAATTTATAAGAAAATGAATTAATAATAGTTTTAAAAATAAATAAAATACAAAAAAAATCTTTTAATTGAAATAATATTAAAATTTTTTTAGACATTGTGTCT
The DNA here is from genome assembly GCA_026826555.1 of Tolypeutes matacus. Taxonomy (NCBI): domain Eukaryota; kingdom Metazoa; phylum Chordata; class Mammalia; order Cingulata; family Chlamyphoridae; genus Tolypeutes; species Tolypeutes matacus. The sequence continues at coordinate 2,210,762 of JAKSZT010054512.1, forward strand.
TTCCTCCCAGTTACATCTGTTGTCTTGTATGTATAGTACCAATTTCTTCCACATAATCCCTGTGTCTTATTTTTTCCATTTTAATTTCAAATAAACTTTAGGATAAAGAAAAGTCATGTAGAAAATATAAGGGATTCCCATATACCCAATGCCTTCCACCTTTTTCCAATCTCCCCTGTTAATAACATTTTACATGCGGATGATACATTTGTTACAGTTGATGTACAAATATTGAAGCATTGCTACTAACCGTGGTCAATATTTTACATTGTGGTTACATTTTGGACCATACACTTTTATAGGGTTTGGTGAAATTTAAAATGGCCTATATTTATTGTTGCAAGATCATGCAGAAAATTTCTAATGCCCTATTTTCCATCTATTCTATTCTTCCCTCGGAACCTATGGTAACACCTAAGTTTCAATTTTTGAATAATAAAATTCATAGTTATATGCAATGATATTGAGGATTTGACATATTGGTCTGTTTTTTTTTTTTTTTTTTTTTTTTTTTTTAATCGGGTACTTGAGGGATTCTTGTCCCTCTATTTGAAAACATAGCAGGACACCCAAGGACAGGAGTTTAATATTCTCTTGTTTATTGTGTGGGTCTCCACCCACTGAGATAATGCACTATGACAAGATGAACACTTCCATATTCCATAGAAACATGCCTCAGATGGACATTATTCCATATATCCCCCCATACCTGATGCCCTACTCCAGTAACCCTCCCTGCAATATTTGCCAAAATAACATTCCCAACATTGTAGTTTTAACCACAGACCTGCAAATACCCAGAGTTTACCTGCTCCTTCCTCCAACCCTCCCCCCAGTTCCATTGAGAGCCCAACCCAACACCCTCACCCTGCTCTCTCTCAGAAAGCAGCATCACCTATCCCAGTCACCTTACTGCACCAATCTCACACCCATCCACTGCCCCAAAACACCCTTCCACATTATCATAGATTTCTGTCTCCTGTAAACCTATCTTTCAGATTCTAGCTCTGTGAGTCTCCTCACTTTGCTTAAGTCATATCAGTGAAGTCAGGTAATATTTGTCCTTCAATGCCTGGCTTACTTCATTCAGCATAAAGTCTTCAAGATTCATCGAAGTTTTCCTGTGTGTTAATACAGCTGAGTAGTATTTCATTGTCTGTATATACCTCAGTCTGCTTATCCACTCATCTACTGATGGACATTTTGGCTGCTTCCAACTCTTGGTAATAGTAAATAACGCCACTATGAACAGTGGTGTACATATATCTGTTTGTGTCCCTGCTTTCAATTCTTCTGGGTATACACCCAGCAGTGGGATTTCTGGATAATATGGAATTTCTACAGTTAGCTTCCTAAGGAACCGCCAAACTGTCCTCCACAATGGCTGGACCATTCTACATTCCCACCAGCAGTGGATAAGTGTTCCCTTTCCTCCACATTCTCTCCAACACTTGTAGACTTCCATTTTTTAAATAGCTGTCAGTCTAATGGGTGTAAGTTGATATCACATTGTAGTTTTGATTTGCATTTCCCTAATAGGTAGTGGTGTTGAGCATCTTTTCATGTGCTTTTTCGCCATTTGTATTTTTTCTTTGGACAAGTGTCTATTCATATCTGTTGCCCATTTTTAAAATGGGTTGTCTTTTTATTTTTGAGATGTAGGATTTCTTTATATATGCTGGGCATTAGGCCTGTATCAGATAGATGTTTACAAAATATTTTCTTCCATTGAATAGGCTGCCTTTTCATTTTCTTGACAAACTCCTTTGAAGTGCAAATGTTTTTCATTTTGAGGGTGCCCCATTTATCTATTTTTCCTTATGTTTCTTATGCTTTCAGTGTAAAGTTTATGAAACCATTTTCTACTAAAAGATCTTGTAGACACTTCCCTACATTTTCTTCTAGGATCTTTATAGTCTTGACTCTTATATTTAGATCTTTTATCCATCTTCAGTTAATTTTTGTATAGGGTGTAAGATGGTGATCCTCTCTCATTCTTTGGGATATGGAGATCCAGTTCTCCAAGCACCATTTATTGTATAGGCCATTCTGTCCCAGTTGAGTGGTTTGCTGGCTTTGTCAAATATCAGTTGACCGTATATGTGAGGATCTTTATCAGAAGTCTCAATTCTGTTGCATTTTTCAGTATGTCTATCGTTGTGCCAAAACCATGCAATTTTGAACACTGCAGATTTGTAGTATATTTTAAAGTCAGGTAGCATGATTCCTTCAATTTCATTATTCTTTTTCAGTATGTCTTTGGATATTTGGGGATCCTTGCCTTTCCATATAAATTTCATAATTAGCTTTTTCAATTCATTAAAAATTGCTGTTGTAATTTTTATTTGGTTTTCATTAAATCTGTAAATCAATTTGGGTAAATCTTACTGATGTTTAGTCTTCCAATCCATGAATAGGGAATATTCTTCAATTTATTTAGGTCTTCTTTGATTTCCTTTAACAATGTTGTGTAGTTTTCTGTGTACAAGTCCTTTATGTCTTCAGTTAAGTTTATTCCTAGGTATTTGGTTCTACTTGTTGCTATTGTAAATGGAATTTTTTCTAGATTTCCTGCTCAGATTGTGCATTATTGGTTTACAGAAATGCTATTGATTTTTGTATGTTAATCTTATATCCTGCCACTTGAATAAACTTGTTTATAATCTCTAGAAGCTTTTTTGTAGATTTCTCAGGGCTTTCTATGTATAGGATCATGTCATCTGCAAATAGTGGAATTTTTACCTCTTCCTTTCCAATTTGAATGCCTTTTATTTCTTTTTCTTGCCAAACGGCTCTAGCAAGTATTTCTAACACAATGTTAAATAATTGCGGTGACAGTGGGCATCTTTGTCTTGTTCCAGATCTTAAAGGGAAATTCTTTAGCATTTCACCATTGAATATGATGTTATCTTTGGATTTTTTATATATACCCTTTTCATGTTGTTGAAGGTTCCTTCTATTCCAATCTTTTGAAATATTTTCATCAAGAAAGGGTGCTGTATTTTGTCGAATGCTGTTTCTGCATCAACAAAGATGATCATGTGATTTTTTTCTTTTGATCTGTTAATATGGTGTATTGCATTGATTGATTTTCTTATGCTGAACCATCCTTGCATACCAGGGATGAAACCCACTTGATCATGGAATATGATGTGTTGTTGAATATGATTAGCAAGTATTTTTTGAGGATGGGAGAACTTAATGAAATTAAGAATAAAAAAATTGTAAAAAATTAACAATACCAAAGATGGTTCTTTGAGAAGATTAATAAAATTTACCAACCATTAGCTAGACTAACAAAGAAAAAAAGTGAGAAGATGCAAATACCTACAATAAAAAATGAAGGAGGAGATATCATCACTGATTCCACAAAAATAAAGAGTATCATAAGAAGATACTTTGAAAATCTGTATGCCAACAAAATGGATAACTTTGATCAAAGGGAAAAATTTCTAGAAACCCACAAACAACCTACATTGATGAAAGAAGAAATTAATGAATTCAACAGACCAATCACAAGTAATGAGATTGAATTAGTCAACAAAAATCTCCCAGCTAATAAAAGACCAGGACCAGATGGCTTCACAGGTGAATTCTTCCAATCATTCTGAAAGAACTAACACCAATTCTGCTTAAATTCTTCCAAAAAGAAGAATGCCTAACCCATTCTGTGGTGCCAACATCACCTCAATACCAAAGCCATGTAAAGACAGCACAAGAAAATGAAACTACAGACCAATCTCTCTAATGAACCTGGATGCTAAAATCCTCAACAGAATATGCGCTAATCATATTCAACAACACATCAAATGAATTATACAACGTGATCAAGTGAGCTTCATCCCTGGTATGTATGGTTTAACATAAGAAAATCAATCAATGTGTTGCACCACATTAACAGATTGAAAGAAAAACATCACATGATTTTCTCTGTTGATGAAGAAAAAGCATTTGACAAAACACAGCATCCTTTCTTGATTAGAAACTCTTCAAAAGATAGGAATAGAAGGAAACTTCCTCAGCATGGTAAAGGGTATATATAACAAGTATTAAATGTAAATTTTCTTTCACTTTACTGTATGTTTGAAAATATTCATTACAAAATGACAAAGTATGTTAATGTATTTAAAATATTAGTCTTGTTTTTTAAAAAGCATATATATAAAAAATCCACAGCTAATATCATACTCAATGGTGAAATGCTAAAGGCTTTCCCTCTAAGATCTGAAACGACAAAGATGCCCACTGTCACAGCAACTATTTAACATTGCATTAGAATTAGTTTCTCAAGCACTCAGGCAAGAAAAAGAAATAAAAGGCATCCAAATTGGAAAGGAAGAAGTGAAAATTTCACTATTTGAAGAATACACAATCTTATATATAGGAAGCGCTGAAAAACCTACAATGCTTCTAGAGCTGATAAAAAAGTTCAGTAAATTGGCAGGCTATAAGATCAACATGCAAAAACAAGAAGTATGTCTGAACACTAACAATGAGAAATCTGATTAGGAAATCAAGAAAGAATTCCATTTACAATAGCAACAAAAAGAATCAAATATCTAGGAATTAACTTACTTAAAAATATAAAGGATTTCTACACAGAAAACTACATAGCATTGTTAAAGGAAATCAAAGAAGTTCTGAATAAATGGAAGAATATTCAAAGTTCATGGACTGGAAGACTAAACATAATTAAGATGTCTGTCCGACCCAAATTGATTTACAGATTTAAAGGAATCCTAATGAAACTACAACAACATTTTTACTGAGTTGGAAAAGCCAATTATTATATTTATTTGGAAGAAAAAGGGGCCCCAAATAGCCAAAAACATATTGAAAAAGAAAACCAAATTGGAGGAATCATGTTACCTGACTTTTACACATACTACAAAGCTACAGTGTTCAAAGCTGCATGCTTTTGGCACAACGATAGACATACTGACCAATGGAACCGAATGGAAAGCTCTGATATAGATCCTCACATATATGGTCAACTGATAGTCAACAAGACCACCAAGCACTTTCAACTGGGACAGAATGGCCTCTTCAACAAAGGGTGCTGGGAGAACTGGATATCCATATCCAAAAGCATGAGAGAGGTTCACCATCTCACGCCCTATACAAAAATGAACTCAAATATAAGAGCCAAGACCATAAAACTCCTAGAATGTAATGTAGGGAAGCATCTACAAAATCTTGTAGTAAGATATGGTTTCATAAATTTTACACCCAAAAGGTGACCAACAAAAGAAAAATAGATAGATGGGACATTCTCAAAATTAAATTTTTGTACTTCAAAGGAGTTTGTCAAGAAATTGAAAAGGCAGCCTACTCAATGGGAGAAAATATTTGGAAACCACTTATCCAATAAAGGTCTAATATTCAGCATGTATAAAGAAATCCTAAATCTTGAAAATACAAAGACAAACAATCCATTAAAAAAATGGACAACAGTCTTGAATAGATGCTTTTCCATAAAAGAAAATACAAATTCCTAAAAAGCACATGAAAAGATGTTCAGCATAACTAGGTATTAGGGAAATGCAAATCAAAACCACAGTAAGATAAAACTTCACACCTATTAGACAGGCAGCTCTTAAAAAACAGAGAACTACAAGTGTTGGAGACGATGTGGAAGGATAGTAACCCTAATCCACTGTTGGTGGGAATGTGCAAAGTTTCAGCCATTGTGGAGCATGATTTGGCAGTCTATCAGGAAGGTGACTATAGAATTGCCATATGATACAGCAATCCCACTCCTGGGTATATATCCAGAAGAATTGAAAGCAGGGATACAAATGGAAATATACACACCAATGTTCATAGCAGCATTATTAGCTATTGCCAAAAGTTGGAAACAACCCAAATGTCCATCAACAGAAAAATGGATAAACAAACTGTGGTATATATATACAATGGAATATTTCTCAGTTGTAAGAAGGAATACAGTACTAACACAAGGGATAAAATGGATAAATCTTTTTTTTTTTATGTACATATATATTTTCTTTGTTCTAAAGCCAAAATAAAAGCCACACCTTGGGAGGTGGCGGAGCTCTTCTCTCCGAAAAAAAAAAAAAAGGATAAATCTTGAAGACCTTATGTTGAATGAAGCAAGCCAGTCACTAAAAGGCAAATATTTCATGACCGCACCGATATGACCTAAGCCTATTGAGCAGATTCACAGAGCTAGAGTCTGGAAGATAGGTTATCAGGTGACAGAAAGTTAGTAGAGTGGGTTGATCTGATGCTCAATATGGGCAAAACCCGTGATTATGTGGAAGGAGTTTGTTTGGCAGTGGAGGGAGGTGACGGTGGTTCAGGGACATGAGTGTGGTTGACAGTGCTGGAATGTGAGGGAGAGCAGGGAGTGGGGGGGTTGGGATGGACTATACATAGAACTGAGGGGAGGATTGGAGGGACATGTGAACTCTCGGGATTTTTAGGTCTGGAGTTGAAACTACAATGGTGGAAATGCATTTTTGCCAAATATGGCAGTGGAAGGTCATTGGTGGTGGTGGGATATGTGGCAAAGGGTGTACCTGGAGCATGCTTCTATGGAATACGAATGTGTTCATCTTGGCATAGGGTGTTATTTCAGTGGTTGGAGACCCACACAGTAAACAACAAAATATTAAATTCCTATCCTGGGGAGTACTGCTACTTTCTCAAATAGAGGAGCAAGAACATATCAAGTACATAAACAGTGCCTAATAAAAGAAAACAGACCAGTATGTCAAGCGGTCAGTATTAATGCATGTAACTATGAACTTTATTCTTCAAAAATTGAAACTTAGTGTTTACTGTAGGTTCCAAAGGGAGGGGGAGGGAAGAATGGGTGGAACATGGGGCATCTTTGGGGCATTGCAGATGTTCTGCATGATCTTGCAATGACGGATACAGGTCATTATACATTTTGTCAGAACCTATAAAAGTATATGGTGCAAAAAGTCAACCATAAAGTATATCACTGACCATGGTTAGTAGCAATGTTTTGATATTCTTTCATCAATTATAACTTATGTACCATACTCCTGTAGGATGTTATTGGTAGGGTTCATGTGTGGGGGAGAGAGTCTTTTCTATGTGACTTTTCTGTAACCTAAAGCTTCTCAGAAAATAAAGTGAAAAAATAAAACACTGGTGGAACATACAGAAGAAATTGTCAATATACATAAATGATAACAGATTTTATGATGATGAGAGAAATATTGCAAAACAGGATTTTAAAATTTTTTTGTTTGTTTAATTTTCTATTTTATTATTGCTATTTTTGGCTTTGTTTTTGAGGAAGCTTTGGGTTCCAGAGGGGCTGCAACTGTGGAAGGAGAGGATCACTGGCGGCAGGACATGTGTGCGTGCATGCACTTGGGGCATGCCTCTATGGAGTGTGAGTGTGTATATGTGGTCATGAGGTGTTGTCTCAGTGGGTGGAGACCAACAGAATGTTGACTTCCTATCCTGGCATGTCCTGCTACATTCTCTCATTGAGTGACGATAATCTCTGGAGTACATGGGCACTGCCTAGCAAAGGAGGGCAGGCCAATGTGTGAGGCCCTTGATATTGATGCTTGTACTTATGAACCTTATTCTTGTGAAATCAAAACTTGGCCTGGTAATATATATTGCCTTAGAGTTACCTCCTGAGGGCCTCCTTGTTCCTCAAATGTGGCCTTTCTTTAAGCCAAACTCAGCATATAAATTCACTGCCTTCTCCCCGATGTTGGGCATGACTCCCAGGGGTGAGCCTAATCCCTGGCACCGAGGGATTAATACCAAGTGCCAACTAATGATGCATTCAGAGAAGGACATATACAAAAGGGAGAAATATTAAATGCAAATGAGTTTTTATGGCTAAGAGATTTCAAAGTGAGTCAGGAAGTCATTCCAGAGGTTATGCTTATGCCCGTCTCAGGATGATCTCACTGTTTGCCACAGTAAACAGTGCCTCAAGTAGGGGTGCTCCTGGGGCTTCTAGAGACATCTAGACACTATAGGCAGGACAGGAAATGCCAGGAATTCGGCATCCCATCAGTGGGCCTTACCTTGGAATCTCCTGCAATGTATCAGAGTTCGATTACTTTTTAATTTTCCACATATGGTTCTTCTGCCCCATTTATTTAAACCTATAATTAGCATTATACCCATTAAATATATGTCCCAGAGACTTAAATCTTCTGGCTGTTAATATGCAGGGTGAGCCCTGAATCTCTGCAGAGTTGCAGCCAACATCTACTCTCCAGTTCATCAGACTCACCCAGGACAGCTAACAAAGGGATAATGATGGAAAATGTCCATCCCAAGAAACAAAGAGTATCTGCAACTGCAAGCAAGACAGTTCCATCCATCTGCCCCATAAGACTTAAAAGGGGAGAATGAAACTATGGACTAAAGTAGACATTATTATCCTAGTAATGGAAGAACTTGTTACTTTGATAAAAAGACAGTGGTCACCAGAGTTTCTGAAAGGAGGGAGAAGGAAGAACAGGTGTAACATGGGGCATTTTGAGACAATGGAATCATTTTGCATGATATTGCAATGATGGGGTAAAGCCATTATACATTTTGTCAAAACCTATAAAATTGTGCAGTACAAAGTGTAAAACATAATATAAACTATAGAGCATGCTTAGTAGCAATATTTCAATATGTGTTCATCAATTGTAACAACTGTACCACACTAATGAAATATATTTTCAATGGGGGAAATTGTGGGAGGTAGAGGAGTTGGGGTATATGGGAATCCCCTATATTTTCTATGTAGCATTTATGTAATCTAAAGCTCCTTTAAAAATAAAGAAAAAAGAAAGAACAGGATTATCTGGGGTCAACAAAAGGCTAATACCTGCACAGCATCTGTTCCCTAAGCTGGTGACCAGCTAGTGTTATGACAGCGCTTTCTTTGAATGCCAGAAGCTAACAGGAAAAGGAAGAATAAAAAGAAAACACTTTCCCTAGTCTTTGTAGATTGACATGTGTGAATGCTCTCTTTCAGAACTATTCATACCATGAGTTTAGATAATACCTCCAGTCCAAAGCATTGGGACCTCTCTGATCATTTCTGCACATATCACTTGTCTTTGGCATATATGCGTGGTCCTAAGTATTTCCTCATTTACACAGCTACAAATGTCCCTTTCCCCCTAGTATACAGTTTACTGTTGGTCCTAGGCCCCGCACTATATGTTCTATAGCCATAAATCCCTTGCCCCATACAGTCCATTGACTGCTTTCCCTCAGCTTTCTGTATAAGAGCTCCCTGAGCTGCCTTCTACAAACAGGGCAAATTCTGGTATGTTGAATCCCTCAGGCCACTACTAGATAGATTAGGCCAGAATACATGCTCCCAGTATGTGCATGAGGGTTACTCTGCCTCCTCTGTTACCAGGACCAGGGATCTGCACTGGGAGCATTGGTCTGCTCTGTGCTGAGCTGGTAAGGGGAGGAGGAGGGGCTATCCAGAACACCATGAGATTCTACCACTTTTTCTTTTTTCTTTTCTTTTTTTTACATTCAGTGGATTTTGGTATAATCATAGAGTGGTGCATTCATCACCACAATCAATATTAAACCATCTTCATTACTCTAAAAAAAAAAAAAATCCCACTGATTAGCAGTTACAATTCAATCCCTCTATCCACCCCCTGCCATATTTATTTGCTAATCAATTTCCATCTCTGTAAATTCATTTTTAAGTGGCGCTTTTCTTGACTGGTCACTCACCCTGTTACTGCAGTCCTTTAACTTTTCTAGAGCTTTTAGAAAAGTGTTCTGTTTTAGCTTTTACTGGTGGTTCAAAGCTTCTGAGTGGGGACAGAGCCTTGAAGTATCTCATTCTGCCATCTTGATTGGTTCATTCTCATATTAGTTTCTAATTTTTTCTTATTTACTACATAGGTAATCCATGAACGCACTCTCATTGCAAAATATTTAAGAAATGTAAGAATAACAAACACATCATAAGCTTATACTATGTATCAGACTTCATTTTAAATATTTTACATACATTGCTTCATATAATCCTCACAACAACCTTTGAGGTAAGCAATAATATCACCACCATTTTGTAGATGAAGAAACTGAGTCACAGAGAGGTTAAGTAACTTGCCAAATGTCTCATAGCTAGTAAGTAGCAGAGCCAATACATTTTCTGGTCCCAAATCCTAAGCTCTTAATTATTCTGCTCTAGTTCTCCTGAGCCCCTTCCCCCTACTTTTACTCAGTCAATAGTTTGACATGCACATCTTTAGACCTACTTCTACACAATAATGTAAAAAGTAGGATCATATGCACATTTTTCTTACCTACATTACAGCACATTATATTCTGGATACTGAAACTTGATTTTTCCAATTAACAATATAGCAAGACATTATCTCCCCCCTATAGATCTACCTCATTTTAAAAAAACACAGCTGCATAATATTCCATTATATACATGTACTATAATTCAATTAACCATTTCTCCAGTTATATCCTTTTGCAAATATTGCTATAATAAGCATTCTTGAATTTAATTTTTTATTTATTATAAATCTTTGAATACTTGTATAAGAATTTCCTTAGAATAGACTCCTAGAAGTGGATTTGATGGCTCAAAGTGTGTGAACTAGATGCTTCCAAATAATTCTTCACAAAGGCTTTAAAAAGAGTATATGAAAGTTTCCATTTCCCCTATCATCAACATTATACATCATCACACATTTTAAATTTACTTCCAAATAATTCTTCACAAAGGCTTTAAAAAGAATGTATGAAAGTTTCCATTTCCCCTATCCTCAACAACACTGTACATCATTACACATTTTAAATTTGATGGACAAAAAGATCTCATTGATGTTTTAATATATATTTGCTTGATTGCTAGTAATACGGAAATTTTTTACCATATGGTTATTGTCTTTTTATTTCTTCTGTAAAATGACTATTATATAATTTTCTCAGTTTTCTAATCTGCTATTTTCTTTTTTTCCCCATGGATTTTTTGGAATTCTGATATAGTCTGGGAATTATTCCTTTGCTTATGTTGTAGATATCTTCTCTAGTCTACCACTTGATGTTGTCAAATCTGTCAGTCTTTTCCATTATGGAGTCTGGTTTTCCATCTTTCTTAGGTAGACCTTACCACCCCATATTTTTTAAAAAAGTATCTACTATTTTCTTTTGTTCTATTTAATACTTTTAAAAAATCATGACTCAAAAGTTCATTCTTGTTAATGTTTTTCCTTCATTTGATTGGCTGGTTATTCCAAAACCTTTTATTGATAAGTCCATCCTTTTCTCGGTGATCTGAAGTTTATCATAAACGAAATTAACTTACATATGTACATCTGATTTTTCAAATTCTCAATTCTCCATTGATTTGACATTTCCTCAACTAATACCATGGTGTATTAATTATTATTGTTTTATATTATGTTTTGGCATCTCTCCAGTAATGCATTTCTCTTTCGCTCCACTATTCTTTTATGCAATTTTTTTCAAATATTTTTCACATTTTTTCACTTAAATGAACATTAAAGACAATTCTTCTTCTACCATCCAGAATTTTTAAAATAATAGTCCCACTTCTCTGTGCTGTGGAAATAATTGATTATGAATTTGGATTGTTGTGTGAAATTTAAAAATGAGGAATCTATTTGTATTTCCCAGAGAAAATTGTCTGTAATACCAAGGAATGGCCTTCTGCCAAAGGAGACCATCCATAATACAGAGAAATTAGGAGGGACGGCCCCATGAGGCAGATGTAAAGGACCAAATCCTTGCTTGAAAGGCCCAAGATCTAGGACACATAAGCTAAGATTCTTGCTCTCATTATCCTACTCAGCCTACCCCAAATGAATAAATATGTGTTTCAAGCACATAACCTTGGAATGGAGCCCCTCACTGGACAACTATCAAATTGGCTCTCAGTAGGGATTGACCCTGATATCCACTTATCCTCCCAGGAGCCTCAAACTACTTGGAATTGTCTTTCCACTTGTGGAGGGCTCCTTCCTTCATCAAAAGTTAAGGAAACCAAACACCTGGCAGTTTATCACTCTCTCCCCCTTCCCTTTAGTTCCTCAAATCTGAAGTAAGAAGGACGAAAGAAGTAGTAATGTTATATAAGAGATACATAAGTCTCTGGTTATGGCATAATCTTCCAGGAATAATAATAAGAAAAAAATTCCAGTTATATCATTATGAAAAGTTGCTGTTGTTGTTGTTGTTTGTGGTAACATTTATAGAACATAAAATCTGCCATTTTGACCATTTTAAGTGTAAATTCAGGGGCATTAATTGCATTTAAATATTGTGCTACCATCACCACCATTTATTACCAAAATTTTTTCATCATCTAAAACAGAAACTCTGTGCCTTTTAAGCAATAACACCCCATCCCCCCTACCACTAGCCCATGGTAACTTCATAAAATTTCGGTCTCTATGAATTTCTTCATTCTAGAGCTATTCCTTTGTGTCTGGCTTACTTTACTCATCATGATGTCATCAAGATGCATCCACATAGTGGCACATATCAGAATTTCATTCCTTTCTAGGGCTGAATATTCCTTTGTATTTATATACTACATTTTGTTTATCCATTCACCTGCTGATGGACATTTGGGTTGCTTCCACTTTTTGGCTATTGTGAATAATGTTGCTATGAACATTGGTATATAAATATCTGTTCGAATCCATGATTTCATTTGTTCTGTGGAATTGTTGTTTCATATGGCAATTCAATGATTACTTTTTTTTCAAGAACCACCAAACTGTTTTCCACAGCAGCTGCACCATTTTTGCATTCCCACCAGGAATTTATGAGGCTTCCAATTTCTCCACATATTCTCCAAGTTGTTGTTTTAACTATCTACTTCATGTTTCCTTCTGTCATAATTGGTAGTACTATATACCAATAACAGGCTGTTGGCTAGTAAGCATATTCAACTCAATCTTTTAAAAATTTAATATATATTTTATTAGAGAAGTTGTGAATTCATAAAACAATAATGCACATGTGTGGAATTCCCACACAACACCCATCGACCGACACACTACATTGTTGTGAAATATTTGATACAATTTATGAGATAATATCATCAGACTATTACCACTAACTATGGTCTATAGTGTACATTGCATACAAATTTTCATACACCCCTATTATTAACATAGTACATCTTTGGCACTGATGCAATAATATTACAGTATTGCTGTTGACTATAGACCATAGGTTACATTAATAATATTTTTGCCATGCTTCTCCACATTCTTACCACCTTGCAAGAGTGATGTACCTTTGTTCTAGTTCATCAAAGGTCATCCCCATATTTGTGTTATCAACCACAATTCTCATCCACCTCTGGGTTCACTATGTTATTCAGTCTCTAGATTATTCTCTAGCTTTCTTTCATTTCACCTTTACATCCCTAGACTGCCCTTTTCAACCAGAATCTCATTTACAAACCAGCAGTGTTAGTTCTACTCACTATAATGTGTTACCATCAACTCTCTCCATTTCCACACTATGACAATGAAGTTAATTAACACTTCTACATACATTAAACATCAGTAACCTTTCTTAGCCCTCCTCTTAACTCCTGATAACCTATAATCTAGGTTTTAACTTCATGCATTTATTCTTCGTATTTAGTTCATATTACTGAGACCATGCAATATTTGTCTTTTTGTGTCTAGCTTATTTCACTTATCACAATGTCTTCAAGGGTCACCCATGTTATCATATGAGTCCAATTTTATTTCTTCTTACATCAGCAAGTATTCCATTGTATGTATATACCACATTTTGTATATCCATTCATCATTTGATGGACACTTGGGTTGTTTCCATCTTTTGGCAATTGTGAAAAACATGGCTAGGAACATCGGTGTGCAAATGTCTGTTTGTGTTACAGTTTTCAGTTCTTCTGGATACATTGCTAGTAGAAGAATTGCTGGATCATAAGGCGGTTCTACATTTAGCTTCCTGAGGAACCGCCAGACTGTTTACCACAGAGGCTGCGTTTCCATAATAGCTGGTGATATTGAACATTTTTTAATCTGCTTTTTGCTCATTTGTATTTCCTTTTGGGAGAAATGTCTAAGTCTTTTGTCCATTTTTAAAAATTGGATTGCTTGCACTTTTATTGTTGAGTTGTATGATCTCTTTATATAGAATGGAAAGCAAATCCTTATTGGAAATGTGATTTCCAAATATTTTCTCCCATTAAGTTAGTTGCCTTTTCACATTCTTGACAAAGTCCTTAAAATCACAAAAGTGTTTAAGAAAGTCCTATTTTTCCATGTTTTCTTTCATTGCTTGTGCTTTCTGTGTAATGTTTAAGAATCATCCACAATTTCTTGAAGGTGTTTCCCTATATTTTATTCTAGGAGCTTTATGGTTCTAGCTTTCATATTTAGGTCTTTGATCCATTTTGAGTTCATTTTTGTTTAAGGTGGGAGATAAAGGTCTTTTTTCTTTCTTTTGGATTTGGATATCCAGTTCTCCCAGCACCATTTGTTGAATAGAGTGTTCTGTCCCAGCTGGGTGGGTTTGACCGCATTGTCAAAAATCACTTGACCATTGATGTGATGGTCTGTTTCTAAATCATCAATTCTGTTCCATTGGTCTATGTGTCTATATTTATGCCAGTACCATGTTTTTTCAAACACTGTTGTTAGGTAATATGATTTAAAGTCCAGAAGTGAGAGTCCTCCAACTTCACTCTTCTTTTTTAAGATATTTCTGGGTATTGGGGCCACTATTCTTCCAAATAAATCTGATAATTGTGTTTTCCACTTCTTTAAAAATGTTGTGGAATTTTTATTGGGATTGCATTGAATCTGTATATCAGTTTGGGTAGAATTGATATATTAACGGTATTTACTCTTCTAATCCATGAGCATGGAATGTTCTTCCATTGATTTAGGTCTTTTTTGAGTTCTTTTAGCAATACATTGTAGTTTTCTGAATAAAAGTGTTTTACATTCTTGGTTAGATTTAATCCTAAATATTTGATTCTTTTAATAGCTAATGTAAATGGGATTTTTTCCCTTACTTCCTCCTCAGATTACACATTACTAGTGTATAGAAACACTACTGATTTTTGCATATTAATCTTGTATCCTGTCACTCTGCTGAGTTATTAGCTCTAGCAACTTTGTTTTAGATTTTTCAGAACTTTCTATGTATAGGATCATATGATCTGTGAATAGTGAACGTTTTACTTCTTCCTTTCTGAGTTGGATGCCTTTTATTTCTTTTTCTTGCCTGATTGCTCTAGCTAAAACTTCTAGCACTATATTGAACAACAGTGGTGTGACAGTTTGATATTATTTAGAATCCCCCAAAAAAGAGAAAGATTATGTGTGTAAACTGGTCTTTTCCTCTGGGTATGATACCCTTTGATTGTATTAAATTCAAAGGTTTAAATTTTACTTGATTAAATCAATTTAGGGCTTTTGATTTGAGGATATCAGTAGAGCATGATTCTGGTTGAGTCCCCACTCCCCTTGGTGGGCCTATATAAACGGACACTCACTCAAGAAGACACATGGAGGAGAAGAGAACTTTGTCATTTCGGTCCTGCCATGTGACAGAAAGGAGAAGGCTCAAACAGCTAAAGCCCTGGGATGAGAGATGAAGCATTTGACTTATAGTTTGCAGCTGAAGAGAACAGAGCAGCTGAGAAGTCCCGAAAGACCAGGCAGAGATCTCCTGCCATCTTGCTACAACATATGGCAACAGACTTTAGTGAGAACGCAGCCTTGAGGTGGACTCTTTAGGGCCTTATAACTGTGATCTTTTACCCCAAATAATTACCCTTTATAAAACCAACAGATTTCTGATACTTTGCATCTGCACTCCTTTGGCTGACTAACACAAGTGGTTACAGTGGGCATCCTTATCTTTTTCCTGATCTCAATGAGAATGCTTTCAGTCTTTCACCATTGAGTACAATGTGGGTTTTTCATATATGGCCTTTATCACGTAGAGAAAGTTTCCTTCAATTCCTATCTTTTGTAGTATTTTTATCAAGAAAGGATGTTGTGTTTTTTCAAATGTTTTTTCTGCATCAATCGATAGGATCATGTGATATCTATTCCTTGATTTATTAATGTGGTGTATTATGCTGATTACTTTTCTTGTGTTGAACTACCCTTGCATGCCTGGTATCAAACGTACTTGATCATGATGAATAATTCCTTTAGTGTGTTGTTGGATTTGATTAGCAAGTGTTTTTTTTTAAGCTTTTTGCATCTGTATTCATTACAGAAATGGGTCTGTAATTTTTTTGTAATACCTTTATCTGGCTTTGGTTATTAGAGTGATATTGGCTTCATAAAATAAGTTTGATAGTGTTCCTTTATATTAAATATTTTGGAAGACTTTGAGTAAGATTGGTATAAAATCTACTTCTAATGCTTGGTAGAACTCACCAGCGAAACCATCTGGTCCTAGGGTTTTCATTTTGGGGAGTTGTTTGATGACTGTTTCAATCTCTTCACTTGTGTTTGGTTTGTTGAGGTCTTCTATTTTTTCTAGGGTCAGTGTTGGATATTTGTACATTCCTAGGAATTTTTCCATTTCATCTACATTGTCTAGTTTGTTGTGTTACAGTTGTTCATAGTATCCTCTTATGACCTCTTTTATTTCTGTGGAGTCAGTAGTAATGTCACCATTTTCATTTTTTATTTTATTTATTTGCATCTTCTTTTTTGCTTTTTCTATCTTGCTAAGGGTTTGTTGATTTTGTTAATCTTCTCAAAGAATCAACTTTCAATTTTGTTAATTCTCTCTATTTTTTTTTTTTTGTTCTCAATTTCATTTATTTCTGCACTGATCTTTGTTATTTCATTCCTTCTGCTTGCTTTGGTAATAGTTGACTGGTCTTTTTCTAGTTCCTCCAGATGTGTAAGTAGGTCATTGATGTTAGCTCTTTCTTCTTTGAAAATGTAAGCACTGATGGCTATAAATTTCCCTCTCACCACTGCCTTCACTGCATCCCATAAGTTCAGATATGTTGTGTTCTTGTTTTCACTCATCTTGAGACATTTATTGATTTCTCTTACAATGGCTTCTTTGACCCACTGATTATTTAAGAGTGTGTTGTTTAATCTTTCTTTTTTCACCCACTTTGACCTTTGTGTTTTATCTGTCAAATTTTATTTTCACCACTCTTTTTATACTTTTAGGTACTTTTACTGATATAATCTTCATTTCTGGACTCTCTTCCAAGCCTCTCTACTGTCTTTTCCTTTCATGCTGTAGCACTCCCTTTAGTATTTCCTGCAAAGCCGATCTAGTGTTTACAAACTTTCTCAGTTTCTGTTTATCTTTGAATATTCTAAACTTGCCCTCATTTTTGAAAGACAATCTTGCCACATATAAGATTCTTGGCTGGCAGTTTTTCTCTTGCAATATCTTAAATATATTATACCACTGCCTTCTTACCTCCATGGTTTCTGATGAGAAATCATCACTCCCTTGATCTTATTGGGTGTCTCTTTTATATGAAGCATCACTTTTCTTTTGCTGCTCTCAGAATTCTCTCTTTGTCTTTAGCATTTGATATTCTGATTAGTATGTGTCTCAGAGTAGGTCTATTCTGATTTTTTTGGAAGGCAGTACACTGTGCTTCTTGAACACAGATATCTATGTCCCTCAGTAGATTTAGGAAATTTTCTACCATTATTTCTTCAAATATTCCTTCTGCCCCTTTTCCCTTCTCTTCTCCTTCTAGGACACCCAAGACGTGTATGTTTACATATCTCTTGCCATCATTTAGTTCCCTGAGACATTGTTCAATTTTTTTCCATTATTTTCTTTATCTGATCTTTTGTATGTTCACTTTCAGAGGAGATGTCTTCAGGCTGAGTGATCCTTTCTACTGCTTCCTCAAATCTGCCCTTATATGACTCCCTTGTATTTTTAATTTCATTTATTGTGCCTTTCATTCCCATATGATCTGCTATTTTTCTATGTATGCTTTCAAATTCTTCTTTGTGGCACCTAGTGTCTTCTTAATATCCTTAATCTCTTTAACCATCTCATTGAATTTATTAATGAGATGTGTTTGAACGTCTATGATTAATTGCCTCAACTCCTTTATGTCATCTGGAGGCTTATCTTGTTTCTTTGACTGGGCCATATCTTCCTTTTTCTTGGTATGTATTATAATTTTTTCTTGGTGTCTTGGCATCTGGCTTATTAGATGTATTTATTCTGGGTACAGTTTCTTCCTTTTGTTTAGGGTTTTCTTACCCTTTCTCCCTTGCAGTTTGTGTAATAGGAGCTGAGGATGTAGTTGGTACTTTAAGCTGTGGAGGCTGAAGTTGCTGCATTTGTCCAGGAACTGATCAAGCTTCTCCAATCCTTTTCCTCTGCCAGGGGTATGTTTGGAGCTGCAGCCATGTGTAGTAACGCAAGCCGTGCAGGCGATAGCCATCTATAGTTGCTCAGAGAGACTGACAGAGCTTCAGGTGCCAAACAAACTAGTTTGTGCAGGACATAAGCACCTGCAGTTTCCCAGAGAGGCTGAGGAAACACAGCTTCCCTCCTATCCTATTGTGGGGCAGGGATGGAGCTACAGGTATCTGAGTATCCAGTCTGTGCTGGCTGAAAGCACCTGCAGTTGCCCAGAGAGGCTGAAAAAACACCAACCCCCTCCTATCCCAAGGGCAGGGGTGGGGATGGAATCAAAGGTGCTCAACAAAGCCATCCAAGTGTGCTGAAAGTACCTCCAGTTGCCCAGAGAGGGTGGGGAAACATTGCCCCCACCTTGCCCTATTGGGGGTTGGAGATGGAGCTCCAGATGTCCAACTATCCAGTCTGTGCTGTCCAAAAGCACCTGTGGTTGCTCAGAAAGGCTGGTGCAGGTCTCACCAACTTCCTCCCTGCCAGAGGTGGGGCTTGGGCCTAAGATAGGGCTGTAGTCTGTTCTGGGTGGAAAGAAGCCAGTCCCTACTGTCACTGTGATTTTCAATGAGCCCCACTTGAGGCAGTTGAAATGGCAGCTACTGGCCTCTTTCTGACTTGGACAGATTCAAACCTTAGCTGTTCTTAGGATTATACTTTAGTCAGCTGAATTTAAGAATCAGTAGCTGAAGTCTGTGCCTGACTGTCTCTTCCTCCCCTATTTTTGGGAAATGGATCTTCCAACTCCAGCCACAGAATATCTCGCAAGGCAGCTGTGCTGCCCATGGAGGATGGGCAGTGGCCTCTGTGACATGGAGTACTCTATTCACAAGTCTTCACAGCAGATGGGCAGGCTCTTCCTTCCATTCTTTCAAGCATGTTGTAGGATGCTCTTCTGGTCCTCCGGGACCCCCAAAGAGGTGCTTTAGATAGCTCTGGGTGATTACTAACTGCACTGGAGGATGAACTGATTCCTGGAGCTCCTTACTCAGCCACTGTCTCGCCCCTACCCCTCAACTCAAACTTTTAAACTTTAGAACTCCTTAAACTCAGAGAGTAGGCTATTTAGATATGGTCTCTAAAATTGTCCTGCAAGAAAGCAAACATTATCTATTAAGAGTTAGTTTTCAATATTCCTGTTTTCTAAGTAATGTAAAGATGGGGAACATTGTTCCTTTATAGGAAGACTGCCAAAATTATTAATATAATTTCTTTGAAGAAAAGGGAGAGAAATTGTTTCCCTAATGTCTGTGTAAAATTTAAATGGATATGATTTAAGTGTTAGTATTCATGGCTGCTAGTTCTTCTCCGTTAATTTGCATTTATATTCTTAATGCCTGTCTTGAGCCTAGGGAAATTTAAAACTCAATTTCATTAATGCTATAACTTCCATAAGAATCTCAATCTAAATAGAAGTTCCTAGACTGCAGAGGTATTGAATGAAAATATAGCAACTAAGCATAATTGCTGAGTGGTTATGATAGTTTAATTATGTACTCTCAATTTCGATTTTTGATATCCCTTTGATCCTAAGCCCAATGTCTAGAAAGTTTTAAAAACATGAAGCTAATATGGTAATGAATTTTAACATCTTCAATATGGAAACATTTCATTTCTGAACTATTGCCTATCTCTGATTAATTATGATCTAAACTATCATGTTTCACACTTGCAACAGTTATATTGACATACATGATGTTTGCAATTACTGCATAACTTGGGTTTTTGCAGTTCAGTCCTCTAGAGTTAAGACTTTTTCATTTAGTTACTTTTCCTGCAAATATGAAACACTATTTCCGGGTGGTTAAGATATTGTGAATAGGAATACAAGGCCCAAACAATAATGGTTTCTCCCGACATCCATACAGATATAACTTTTTCATACCTTCTTTTAAATAAAAGCTATGTGTGGACATACTTTAAAATTATAATATTTAAAGTTTATGCTTATGAAGCAAGCTTTTTAGTAAGAAAATCCCTGAACACTTTTTCAGAAATTCTTATCAGAAATAACACTTTAATTTAAACTTATTTTAAAATCCTCAATGATTATTTTAATTAGATAATTTCCCAACTCACCCTGAATACTGTCTTAGAATTATGTCTCTCCCAGAGATGTTCTACAGCTCTAAGATTCCAGACTTCTAGTATTTTGCAACGATGAGCCATGTGAACGTTGGCTTAAAGAATCATTTCTCTTACTGCACTCTCTCATAAGCCGCAGCTGAATTCCATTCTTCACTTTCAATTACTTGTAATATTGATAGGGTAGAAAGAGGGAAGGGGAAAAATGAGGGCAGAGGAAGGGAAGGAGAGTAAACAGTAGGGAAATAGTATTGGGCTGTGATTATTAATCTTCCTTCCTTGAATCACATACATGGCTACACTCAAGTATATCATAATGATTATTTACAACAACAACAACAACAAAAACACCTCTGCTAGGGAGCAATATCACCTGGTGGGACTCAATTGGTGGAAAGTAAGGAGTATATGTGTGAGATCTGAAAACAGTTTTCCAAGAGATATAGAAAGTAAAAAATAACTGATGACTATGTAGATACATTTCATATAGAAAGAATTGTCCACTTTATTATGGGAAGAATGAAACAGTTACCTTAATAGTTTTCTGGTCTTTGTTTCTGAAGCTGGAGCCATAGTAAATTTATTTAAACAAATGTATCTTTTAACAAATTCCTAGTATAATAATGACTCACAAATTTGATTCAAAGCATTATGGACTTCTCAGTTTTTCCATTCCAAAGGAGATTTTAAACACAATTGAAATGAGTTACTTTTAAAGCAGACTTAAACTAGCTTCAAGACAACATAGCTTAAAATACCTTCTCCATTAAAATAATTTTGAAATTTTGACTTCTCAACAAGATATAAATGTATAATATATATTCAGATGGGAATCCAGGAAACTGATTTTTTATTGCTTTAAACATTACAAATATGAAATGATCACAAGTAAATGTACATTAAAGTTTCACTCATCCAGCATGGCTAAGTGGGGGTATGAGCAATCATTCAAGTATAAGAATTTAGGATATGCTGAAGGTCCTGGGTCCTATCTGCTACTGTTCATTTAAGCTAGTGATCACTAACCACTTCTGATGATACACTGAAGAATACATTTTATTGACAGAACTAAAGAAGAATACATCTAATTTTGAAATTCTCAGGAGGAAATGGAGGGAGTTGGTACACAGGTGGGATACTTTTTCTTTTTTTTCCAGGTGAATAACATAATTTTGGAAAAGATAAAAGAATATTGTGATTTATCAGCTGGTTCTATAACCAGTATTAAATAACATCTTTTTCTCTGAACCATGGTATAAATCAGCATTTCCCCAATTTTCCAGATAAGATTCACCATAAATGTTTATTGATAAAACATATATGCAAGATAATTCCCCTGAAAATTCTTATTTAGGGGATTTGTGGTGGGGTCTTGGAATGCATTTGGGTTTGCTTTCATCAAGCACTCCAGGTGATTCTTATCATCAAGGAAATTTGGGAAACTGGTAAGATATAGGAGTGGCAACCTCAGGAATGTGGAGGAAGTTATTTTCCCAAGGACTGGAGTGAATATGTTGGGCAGGGAATTCACTGATCTCATCATGCAGGTGATAAATTTAAACATGAAGGACAGGGACAAGAATGCCCAGAGAAGATTGTGGGAAGATGGCAACAGACTAACAGGCAGAGCTGAATCCTCTCACCAAAACCATGGAGAAAGAGTCAAAAGCTGTCTGGGGGACCCACTTTGGGGGTCAGCAGACCAGGACAGTGCTACACAACTTCCAGGAGGGTGAGGGACAGAGAGATGAAGAAACCAAAACAACAGACATGAGTTACCAAGCCCCTGTGGTGGCCAGGAATAGCCTCCCTTCCCCACCCCCAAGATATTAAGCTGGGGTAAAACACCTAGCTTGCTGTGTTCTACTGAGAGGGGAACAGACATCTTCCTCTCTGTCACCTGTTTCAAGGGAAAAGGGAGGCAAGATTGGGGTGCTTTTCTTCAGTGAATTCAGCCAGCAGAGCCCGCTTTGAATCTCTGATCTGGAGATTCAAACCAGGAACATAGGAAAGACGATCCGGAAACACCTCCATGGAAAGGTGCGTTGACTAGCACCATCTGCTGGCATGTGTGAAAACTGCATGGACAAAAACTTGCTCTCTGTATCCAAACCCTGGGAGAAAATCTGTGCATTATTAGTGAGTTCCTGGCCTGATTTTGAAAACGTAAGCTGGGAAATTTTACATATTGAGAATAGGAGAGCATAAAGAACAATTTGAAAGTCTGCAAATAATGTAACAGACCTTATGGGAATGAAAGACATGATGGATGAGATTAAAAATACATTAGAGGCACATAAGAGCAGATTTGAATTGCTTGAAGACAGAATTAGTGAAAACAGAACATCTGAACTGGAAAAGACATGAGAACAGAAAGAGAATAGAACGGAAAAATGGTACAGTCTCAGGGAATTGAATGAAAACCTGAGATGCACAAATATTCACATTATTGGTGTCCCAGAAGGAGAAGAGAATGGAAAATGGACAGAAAGAATATCTGAGGAAATAATAACTGAAAACTTCCCAACCCTTAGGAAGGACATAAATATCAATATTCAAGAAGTACAATGAAGCCAAAACAGAATAAATCTGTATAAGCCTACCCCAAGCCTCCTACTATTCAGAATGACAAATATCAGAGATAAAGAGAAGATTCTGAAGCAGCAACAGAAAAGCAAAGTATTGCAAGCAAGGGAAACTCGATAAGATTAATTGCTGATCTCTCATCAGAGACCATGGAGGAGAGAAGAAATTGGTACGATTTATTTAAGGTATTCAAAGAGAAAAACTGCCAGCTGAAAATTCTGTATCTGGTAAAGCTGTCCTTCAAAAATGAGGGTGAGTTCAAAGTCTTCACAGACAAAGGAAAACTGATAGAATATGTTACCAAAAGACCAGACTTGCAAGAGATACTAAAGGGAGTGCTGCAGCCTGAAAGGAAAAAACAAGGGCAAGAGATTTGGAGAACAGTTTGGAAATAAATATTATTAGGAAGGGTAAAATAAAGGATAAGAAGACAGACAATAGAACGATATGACAACAGAGCCGAAGGACAAACGGATGACGTAAGTAACGCCTTTAAAGTAATAACCCTGAATGTCAATGGATTGAACTCCCCAATCAAAATACAAAGACTGATAGAATGGATAAAAAAGTATGAGACATCTATATGTCATCTACAAGAGACCCACCTCAGACATAAGGACAAAACCAGGTTAAAAGTGATAAAGATAGATAAATGGGACTTCCTCAAAATTAAAAATTTTGTGCTTCAAAGGTGTTTGTCAAGAAAGTGAAAAAGCAGCCTACTCATTGGGAGAAAATATTTGGGAACCATCTACTGATAAGGGCCTAATATCCAGCATATGTAAAGAAATCCTAAATCATGAAAATTAAAAGACAAACAACCCATTTGAAAAATGGGCAAGTGATTTAAATAAACACTTCTCCAAAGAAGAAATACAAATGGCTAAAAATGGCTAAAAAGCACACGAAAAATGCTCAACATCACTAGCTATTAAGGAAATGCAAATTGAAACTACAATGAGATATCATCTAACACCCAATAGAATGGCAGCTATTAAAAAAAATGGAGGACTACAAGTGTTGGAGAAGATGTGGAGGAAAGGGAACACTTATCTACTGCTGGTGGAGCAGAAATTGTGGAGGACAGTTTGGTGGTTCCACAGGAAGCTAAATATAGAACTGCCATATTAATTGAAAGCAGGGACATGAACAGATATATGCACACCAATGTTCATAGCAGCATTATTCACTATTTCCAAAAGTTGGAAGCAACACAAATGTCCACCAACAGATGAATGGATAAGCAATATGTGGTATATACATACAATGGAATATTACTCAGCTGTAAGAAAGAATGCAGTATTAACACTCGGGATAACATGGATGAATCTTGAAGACCTTATGTTGTGTGAACTAATCCAGGCACTGAAGGCCAAATATTACATGACCTCACTGATATGAATCAAGCAAATTGAGCACACTCACAGAGCTAGAGTCTGGAACATAGTTTTACAGGAGACAGAAAGAGAGTAGAGGGTGGTGAGCTGATGCCCATATGGACAAAATCTACGATAAGGTGGAAGGGTGTAGTATGCAGTGGATGAGCATGAGAGTAGGGCAGTGATGTGATTGGTTTTGGCAGTGCTGGTCTCTGAGGGGGAGTAGGATGGGGGTGTTGGGTTAGACTATTCATGGAACTAGGGGGAGGGTCAGTTAAGGAGCAGGTGAACTCTGGGTATTTGCAGGTCTGTGGTTAAAACTACAATGTTGATAATGTTATTTTGGCAAATATGGTAGGGGAGGGTTACTGGTGTAGGGTGTTGGATGTTGGGGGGTATGTGGGACTAGGTACACCTGAGGCAGTCTTCTATGAAATATCTAAGTGTTCATCTTGTCTTGGAGACTCACACAATAAAAAAGAAAATATTAAACTCCTATCCTGGGGAGTCCTGCTATCTTCTCAATTAGAGGGACAAGAATCCCTTGAGAACATAGGCAGTACCTAATAAAAGAAAACAGACCGATATGTCAAGCGCTCAAAATTATTGCAAGTAACTATGAATCTTATTCTTCAAAAATTGAAACTGAAAGGTTATTGTAGATTCCAAGAGGACGGGGAAGGAAGAATAGAATAGATGGAACGTAGGGCATTTTTAGGGCAGTAGAATTGTTCAGCATGATCTTGCAATAATGGAAACAGGCCACTTCAAGTTTTGTCAAAACCTATGAAAGTGTATGATCCAAAATGTAAGCCTTAATGTAAACCATTGACCATGGTTAGTAGCAATGCTTCCATATTTGTACATCAATTTTAACAAATGTATCATACATATGTAAAATGTTATTAATAGGGGAGAGGGGGAAAAGTGGAGGGTGTTGTATATATGAAATTCCCCTATATCCTCTATGTGACTTTTCTGTATCCTAAAATTCATTTGAAGAGAAAATGTAAAAAGCAAGACACTGAGGGAATATATGGAAGAAAATGTCACTGTACATACAGGACAACAGATCTTATAGTGATGAAAGAAACAATGTCAAAATAAATTAACTCTTTTATTCCAAATTTTTATTTTTATTTTTATGTTATTGGTTATTTTTTAAATTATTATTTCATTTTCTTATTGATTTTATTTGGTTATTTTGTTGGCTTCATTTTTGGAGAGGTTTTGGCTCACAGAAGTGTCACGACAGTGGCAGGGGAAGATTACAGGTGCAGGACGCCAGTGATGGGGAAATGCATGGGAAGATGTTCACCTGGAGCTTTCTGCTAAGGCATAGAAATATGTTCAAGGGTTCTTGGGGCATTGTGTCGGTGGGTGGAGATCCACACAATAACTCAAAGAATATTGAATTCCCATCCTGGGCAGTTCTGCTATATTCTTTAATAGGACAGCAAGAATCCCCTGAGTGCAAGGGTAGTGCCTAGTGAAGGAAGACAGGCCATTACACCAGTCCCTTAATACTGATGTTTGTAGTTCTGAACCTTTTCTTGTAAAATTGAAACTTAGCCTAGTGCTATAAATTGCCTAAGAGTTACCTCCTGAAAGCCTCCTTGTTGCTCAAATGTGGCCTCTCTCTAAGCCAAACTGAGCATATAAATGCATTACCTTCCCCCTGGCATGGGAAATTACTCTTGGGGATGAGCCTCTCTGGCACTGAGGGATTATTGCCAAGTGCCAACTGGCAATGCTTCTGGAAAAAGACTTTGACCAAAAGGGGGAAATATTAAATACAAACGAGTTTCTATGGCTAAGAGACTTCAAAGTGAGTGGGGAGGTCATTTGAGAAGTTATGCTTGTGCAAGTCTCAGCAGGATCTCTTTGACTGCCACAGCAAACAGTGCTTCAAATAGTGGGGCACCTGAGGGCTCTAGAGACATTCAGAAACTATAATCATGGCAGATAGCCACAGGAATTTGGCACCCTGTCAGTCGGCCTTACTTTGGAATTTATGCCCCCCAGTTTAAAGAGTTAGACTAATGTATAGGTTCCCTATACCTGGCTCTTCTGCCCCTTTTACTTGAACCTATAATTAGCACTATACTTGTTAAATATATGTCCCAGAGACTTAAATCTTTGTTCCATCCATGTGCCAGTTGAGCCCTGAATTTCAGCAGAGTTGCAAAACCTATTCTCCAGTTCATTGGACTCATCCAGGACAACTAAAAGGAGATGATGATGGGTAACACCCATCCCAAAGAACAGAGAGTGTCTGCAACTGCAGGCTAGTTAGTTCCATCCATCTGCTCCATGGAATCTAAGCTCCCTCTCAATTAGAAACAGAGTGGGTATCACCACCCCAAAATCTTGAAGATTTGGGAATGAACAATGGACTAAAGTAGACTTATTCTAATAGAGACTTATTATTATTCTAGCAATGGAAGAACTCTTATCATTGATATAAAGCCAGTGTCCACCAGAGGTTCTGAGGGATGAGAGAGGGAAGAACATGTGTAATATGGGGGCATTTTCAGGACACTGGAGTTGTCCTGCATGGCATTGCAGTGACAGATACAGGCCGTTGTATATTTTGTCATAACCTACAAAATTGTGCAGGACATAGTGTAAACTATATTATAAACTGCAATGCAAAGTTAGTAGCAATTCTTCAATATGTGTTCATCAATTGTAACAAATGTACCACACTAATGGCAGATGCTGTTAATGTGGGAAAGTATGGGAGGGGAAGTGAGTGGGGCATATGTGAATCCTTTATAGTTTTTCAGTAATATTTATATAACTTAAAGCTTCTTTAAAAATAAAAAATAATGTAAAAATTAAAAATATAAAAGCATAAAAATTAATGATTTAACATGACTTCTGTTGAACAAGATTTTCAGTTTTTCCGCACCATAACAGTATAATTTGGCAAATTGTTTCTTGCTGTAATTCATTACAGTAAGATATGAAGATTCCCAAATAGGAATTTGATTATCTAGAAAGAATTATGGTCCTAGTGGAAATTAAATAACTAAACCAATAATTTATTTCATTCTTAGAGATTATGTCCAACAGTTAGAGGTGTAATATAAAAATTAAAAATACAGTATGATTAATTTTTTAAAATATTTGAATTACTATTTACATTTATAAATGTTTGTTCCTATACTATCTATTTTTCATAATCGAGTATATTAAATCTAACCTAACTTTGCACTCTCTTTTAAAATTTGTATTTTCTTTCTATTTTTCTATTTATTTTACAATTTTACAATAAAGGACTTTTAACAGCTAAAAAAAAGCCATTGATTATACTCTTTGTATAGATTATATGGTATGTGATTATATCTCAGTAAAACTGCTTAATAAACAAATAAATAATTGTGCAAGAATAGCCAGAAATAGCAGCTATGTACAGCAGGGGAAACAGAGAGATTGAGAGGTAAGGAATTTTCTTGTTTGTTTGTTTGTCTGCTTTTTGTTTATTATTATTATTGAAATAATGAAAATGCTTTAATAATGATTGAAGTGATAAACACACAACTATGTGATTATACCAAATACCATTGATTGTACACTTTGGATAAATTGTATGCTTTATTATTATGTATCAATAAAATTAATTTGTTTAAAAAAATGCCCAGAGAAAATTGCAAAATTGGATACTATGTGGACAATAGTTATAAATCAGGAAGCAGATGAATTTTGGAGGAAGTATCTAGTAATCCCTCTTCCAAAAACATTGGCTTTAGAAATCTATAGTATAATGAATAGCGTATATAAGAAGTAAACATGTCATTTAATACAAGTAAATGTCTTGTAATAGAGGTTTTAGTTTCCTAGGCTACTCAAGCAAATACCATGAAATGGGTCAGCTTAAAAAATGGGAATTTATCAGCTTATGGTTTTGAGGGTAAAAGAAATTCCAAATCAAGGTGATATCAAGGTGATGTTTCTTCCTGTAGACATTCTGGGACTGGCTGCCTGTGATTCCTGGCTCCTCTGTCACATGGGAAGGCACATGTTGGCATCGCCTTGTCTCTCCTTTTTCTTCTGTTAATTTCAACTTCTGACTGCTCTCACTGTTGCTTTCTTTCTGAGTTTCATTCTGCTTATAAAGGACTCCAGTAAGAGGATTAAGACCCATTCTGATTGAAGTGGCCCACACTTTAAATGAAGTAGCTTCATCAAAAGATCCTACTTACAATTGGTCAAGAGTCACAGGAATGGATTAGATTTAAGTATGTGTTTTTTTTCTGTGGTATATACAGCTTCAAACCACCACAGACATTGTATTAGCTTCTTGTTATTGCTGTAGCAAATTACCACAAACTTTATGGCTTAAAAAATAGCATATTATTATCTCTCAGTTTCTGTGGCTCTGGTTTCTGGGTATGGTTAACTAGTTCCTTTGCTTAGAGTATCACCAGGCTGAAATTAAAGAGTTGGCCGGGACTCCAGTTCTCATCTGTTTCAGGATCCTCTTTCAAGCTCACTGGCTGTTACCAAGATTCAGTTTCTTGCAGTTGTATATCTGGTGATACTTTTTCTTGCTGGCTGTTGGCTGGTGACCACTCTTAGCTCCTAGAGGCTGTCCATGGTCCATTGCCATATGATTCCCATAAGCAGTTCACAACATAGATGTTTGCTTCTTTCAGGTCAGCAAGAGAACTGACACTTCACCTTCATTTAAAGGGCTCACCTGATTATGTCAGGTTCACCCTAGATAATCTATTTTATATTAACTCAAATCCAATGATCTTATTCACAGGAGTGATATCTCATCATATTCACAAATTCCATTCACATTCAAGTGGAAGGGGTTATATATACATTAGGGGTTGGGAATCTTTGGGCCCAACTTAGAATTCTGCCTATTGCAGATGTGATTCATAATCCAAATATGACAACGGAAAGGAAAAAAAACAAATGAGGACCATGGAATGACATCATTCATCAAGATCCATATGGAAATCCAAGAATCTTAGAATATAAATGCTTTGAGGATATTTTATAATGTTAAGGGGTACAGAGAGATAAATGATAAGATTTTTTTAAAGTTACCTAGATAGAGAATATAGAAGATATATGTATTAAGATATCCCCATTCTTACATGGGCAAGATATCAGAATGATAAGAAATTCAAATTTTCCACTGTATGCCCATTTTAGAGTTATTTTTGTTAAAATTAGAAAAGCTTATAAATCCTTGTCTTAATGTTGCTGACAATTTAATTCTTCAGAAGAAAAGAATGAGAAAGCAGCAAGTAAAAAAATTGCTTAGGACTTTATTTTTACTAACAATGCAGAATTAATTGAGGAAGAGATAGAAGCACTCAAAGCAGGTGCTCCCTTTTAAACTTGTAATAGTGAAGAAAATAACTCTAGACATAGTTAATATACTGTAGGCTTTAAGGAAAGTAACAGTAAAAAATTTAAGACAAAATAAGGTAAAACTTAATGAACGCATTTTCTAAAATAGAAGTATGGGAGACTTTTAAAAGTGGGAAGAAAATGTGTCAAGAAAGATTGTCTAGAGGAAAGAATTACTGGACTGAATCTTGAAGAATCAGGGGGAATGAGACAGGTCCAGAATCAAGGATGGTAATGGTGAATGGAATGAGATGAAGAGATAAGATTTGGTTTCCAAGGAAGAAGGTATAAAACAAAAAAAGAAGAGATCCTAGGATAGAACTCAGGAACATCAACATGTAGGGATGTGCAGAAGGTACAAGAGATAGAGGGAGAGCCTAGAGAAAAAGTACTGTGGAAGCCAAAGTAAGAGATCATTTCAGAACACCTTACAGTCTTTGACTAATATTTCTCAAATAAATATATCCACTGAACTTGTCAAGTACAAGTCATTGGGCACCTTGGTGAGAACACTTTACTTGCAGTGGTAGGTCAAAAGACTGATTGTCATGTAAGATAGTTTATTAAAAAGGAGTCAAGGAAGAAGAAATTGAGAAAATCAGTGAATATACCCCAAATATCAGGAGAGTCAGTAAGAAGTGTCAATTGACTCTGACCTCTGCCTTTACATTTTTTTTTCTTTTTTTCTTTCAGACTAGCATCTAGACATAAGACCCTGCTATCCAAGAAAAATACCCCATCTATAAATGTATTGGGCTTTTAAAAACTATGATAGTGGTAAAGTGGCCAGGAGATCTGTAGATTATAGTGATGGTGTGGGGATGGAGAAATCTTGGTTTGAAACAGGTAAAGGAGAGCTAGAAAATACTGATACCCAGGAAGTCATTCCTTTGCCCCCAAGGCATAATTATGAGTAGCTTTTCCTCCAGGGAACTTCTGGGGAAGCATGTCTTTGGGAGAAAGCAATCGCTTAATTAAGTCAGGGAGGTAGATGGAATGATTTATAAAGAGATTGAAGATGTATGTTGTTTATCATGAAGCAGAGTCCCATGGTGGAAAGCATTGTAAAAGAAGTAAATCTTGGAATAATGGAAAAGGGGAATCCTATCCCAATTGGAAGGATTGAGAGGAAGAAGAAAGTCCAAGCCATAGAGGCTTGGGAGATTGGGAAAGCATAAGTGATGAAAAGATTGGAAGCAAGTTAAGATCAATTGGTTTTAGATTTCTAAATAGAATGTTGGTGTCAGGTTGTTTCAGTATTAATGCGCATATGAGAAAGATGGAAGATGGGATATACCTATCTTTTGAATTTTGGACTTTTCAAGTCTTTTCTTCACCTTTTCTTGAATAAGACTCACACAACAAAAACAAAAACTCATATTATGACTTCTTAAGCACTGTGACTGATGCCAGTACCTGGATAAAATTGATAGGCTACGCACCAAGCTAATGTAATCAACAGTCAAAAGAACGTTCTGGACTGATACTTGAAGTGGAAAACCTTTTAACTGCATAGATACATAATCAAATACAATAAATTCAAATGCATCTGAATAAAGCAACAATATGGCAAAGGCATTATCCTTTCAGATTGCTTAAGAATAGGCATGGTGACATATTGAAAGAAGTGCTTTCTCATAAGATTTGACTCAGGAGGGGAATAGAATTGAGGGAAATCTGTGGTGATCATATAAGTGACTCTTTTCCCACTTCTAACTTACAAATCTCATCCTGAGATATTTGAGTGGCAGAGGGAAGAATAGGTGTAATACAGGGCATTTTTGGGACATTGGATTTGTTCTGCATGGCATTGCAGTGACGGATACAGTCCATTGTATATTTTGTCATAATTTACAATATTGTATGGGACAGAGTAAACTATAATGTAAACTGTAGCCCATAGTTAGTAGCAATGCTTAAATATGTGTTCATCAATTGTAACAAATGTACCACACTAACGAAGGATGTTGTTATTGTGGGAAAGTGTGGGAGGGGGAGGGAGGGGACATATGGGAATCATATTTTTTATGTAGCACTTATGCAATCTAAAACTTCTTTAAAAATAAAAAAAATATTAATTAAAAGAGCGACATGTTCTTTCTCTGAAAACATTCCATATGAAGAATGGTTTTCAGAACCTGTAGTGATTAGCCAAAGGAAGAGAAAAAACATAAATGCTTTCTTAAAATATTGTCACAAAGAGAAGAGATGAAATATATTTCTGCCCTTTCCAAGAATCCAATGAGGCCTAATAAATGGAAGTACAGACAGTCTGGTAGGACAAAAATGTAACAATTACCATGTACAACAATGGAATGAGTTACATTTCATGCTGCTCTGTGGGCTTCTCATCACTGGCAGGATTAAGCACAGGTTGGATGTCCATCTGCTAGGCATGGTATAAAGGGAAACAACACTGTTCAAATGCCATGCTTGGTAACTTTTATAATTCCTTACAACTTCTAGATTCTGAGGTATCAAAATGACTTGTGTCTTTCATTCCTACATGCTCTATTATTTTTCTATCCAATATTTCAAATTTTTCTTTGTGCTTGCCCAGTGTCTTCTTAATGTCTTTTATTTCTTTAGCCATGTTGTCATTTAATTCCATGATTTGATTTAGGAGATTTGTATGAACCTCATTGATTAATTGTTTCAAGTCCTGTATCTCATCTGGAGCTTTGATTTATTCCTTTGCCTGAACATATCTTCTTTTTTCTTAGTATAGCTTGTAATTTTTTGCTGATGTCTAAGCATCTGATTATTAGGCTGAGTTTACTCTGATATTCAGTTTCTCTTTCTTGACTTGGGATTTACTGTTAAGTAGCTGTGTGCTCCCAATGTTCTTTGATTCTTGGTTCAATTTGTTCTTGATATTTAGGGTTGCCCTTGTTTAACTGCTCAGACTAAGAATAAGGACCCAGTAATGGGGTGCAGGCCAAGGGCCTTGTGGAGGAGTGCAGTAAAGGTACCTGATTGTCTTTTTATGAATTAATTAATATATTTTCCCTTCTTTTCATTCACTTTTCTGGTCTGCCAAGAGGTGGCGATCATTGCCAGACCTCTCAATTCAGACCCCAGATGCTGAGGGGGAATACATCCACTGGAACTCCAGGAGTGGGTGGTGCAGAATCAATGTCCTCAGGGCAGGCCAAGCCTCCCAAAAAAACTTTCTCAGAAGCTGTTCTCCTTTGGCCAGTTGCACCCTCCCTCCCTCTGTGTCCTCAGCAACCATCCCAAGGCAGTAGGGAGGGTGTTAGAGAAGGAAAATTATCTTTAGCTCCCTGCAGGCTCTCAGGGAAAACAAGGTCATGACCCCACCTGGCCTGGAAATGTGTGACACCTCCAATGCAGCATACCAAGTTTGCTGGCCAAAATCTAAATTTGCTGTAGGCTGTGCCCCTTCCTTTCCACTCTCTTTGGGAAGAAGACTCCTGCAAGTTTCCTCAGTCTGCAGCCACCTGCCAAGGGCCTGAGGCCCTCCTGCTGTTTTTTCTGAGAGTATTGGGGTGGGTGCCAGTAGCTGCTGCTGCAGCTTTATTCATGGGGTTTTCCCCAGCCAGTCAAGACTCCTTTCCTTGACCCCTCTCACTTCTAGGTGGTGTCTAACATTTCCCTGGTGTCTTAAGCCCCTGAACACCCCTATCGACAGTCTCCACCTGTCATCTAGCTATGTTTCTGGGACAGAAGTGATGTCTCTGCCTCTCTAATCTTCCAACTTTCCAGAAGACCCCCTGAAATTTAAAAGAGAGAAGAAAGAAAGAAAAGAATGGAAAAAAATGAACAGGTGCTCAGGGAGATGAATGATAGTATGGAGCACACCAACATAAGTGTTATGGGAGCTCAAGAAGGAGAAGAGAAGGGGAAAGGGGCAGAAAGAGGAACTGAGGAAATAATGGCTGAAATTTTCCAACTTTCATGAAAGACATGAATACATGTGTCCAGGAAGCACAGTGTACTCCAATTACAATAAATCTAAACAGACCTAGCACAGGACACATAATATTCAGAATGCCAAATGCCGAAGATAAAGAGAAAATTCTGAAAGCAGCAAGGGAGAAGCAAAACATGACATATAAGGGACCTTCAGTAAGACTTAGTGCAGATTTCTCTTCAAAAACCATGGAGGCAAGAAGGCAGTGGTATGATATAATTAAGGTACTGAAAGAGAAAACCTGCCAGCAAATAATTTTTTATCCAGCAAAACTGTCCTTCAAATATGAGTTTAAAATATTCACAGATAGACAGAAACTAAGAGAGTTTGTAAACAAGAATCCAGCTTTGCAGGAAACACAAAAGGGAGTTCTGCCATCAGAAAGAAAAGGCAAGACAGAGAGGCTTGGAGGAGAGTGTAGAAGTAAAGACTGTCAAAAAGGGTAACCAAAAGGTTAAAAAGACTGAAAAAAATAAGATATGACATATGAAAGCCAAAGGATAAAATGGTTGAAATAATGCATTTACAATAAGATTTAATGTTAATGGCTTAAATTCAGCAATCAAATAATTCAAGCTAACAGAATGGATGAGAAGACATGAGCCATCCATATGCTGTCTGTAGTAGACTCACCTTAGATCCAAGGATGCAAATAGACTGAAAGTGAAAGGTTGGAAAAAGATATTTCACAGAGACAGTAACCAAAAGAGAGCAGTGGTAGCTACACTGGTTTCAGACAAAACAGACTTTAAATACAAAAAAGTGGTAAGAGATGCAGAAGACCATTATATATTAATAAAAGACACAATCCACAAGGCAGGAGTAGCAGCCATAAATGTCTGTACACCTAACCAGGTGCACCAAAATACATGAGGCAACCTATGGCAAAACTGGAAGGAAAAATAGATATCTCTACCATAATAGTTGGAGACTTCAACATGCCATTCACATCAATAGATAAAGCAACTATACGGAAGATCAACAATGAAACAGAGAACATGAACAATCTGATAAAAAAAACTGGACATGACAGAAATATACAGAACATTGCACACCAAATCAGCACATTATACATTCTTCTCAAGTGCTCATGGATCTTTCTCAAGGACAGACCACATGTTGGGCCACAAAACAGCTTTCAATAAATTTAAGAAGATCACATTATTCAAAGCACTTTTTCTGATCTTAATAGAATGAAGATGGAAATCAATAGTTTGCTGGAAAGGGGGAAATTTGTAAATATTTGAAGGCTAAACAACACACTCCTAAACAATCAGTGGTAAAAGAAGAAATTTCATGAGAAATTAGTAGATATCTTAAGACAAAGGAAAATGAGAGCACAACTTATCAAAACTTGGGATATCAGTGATGGCAGTGTTAAGAGGGAAATTTATAGCCCAAAATTCCTATATTAAAAAAGAAGAAAGAGCTAAAATCAAAAGACCTAACTGAACACCTGGAAAAACTAGAAAAAGGACAGCAAACCAATCCCAAAGCAAACAGAAATAAATAACAAAGATTAGAGCAGAAATAAATAGAACTGAGAACAAAAACATTGAGAAAATCAACAAAACCAAAAGTTGGTTCTTTGAGAAGAACAATACAACTGATAAACCCTTAGCTAGACTAACTAAGAAAAAAAGAGAGAGGATGCAAATTAAAAAATCAAGAATGAGAGGGGTGCATTACAACTGACCTCACAAAAATAAAAAAGGATCATAAGAGGATATTATGAGAAACTGTATGCCAGCAAATTAGACAAGCTAAGATGAAATGGAAAAATTCCTAGAAAAGCACAAACAGCCTACATTGACTGTACCAGAAATACAGGAACTCAACAAACCAATCACAAGTAAAGAGATTAAATCAGTCATCAAAAATCGTCCAAAAAAGAAAATTCCAGGACCAGATGGATTCAGAAGTGAATTCTACCAAACATTTCAAGAAGAATTAATACCAATCCTATTTAAACTCTTCCAAAATATTGAAAAGTAGGGAAAATTACCCAACACATTTTATGAGGACAACATCACCCTAATACCAAAGCCAGATAAAGATATTACAAAAAAAGAAAATTATCGACCATCTCTCTAATGAACATAGATGCAAAAATTCTCAACAAAATACTTGCAAAATTTCATCCAACATCATATTAAAAGAATTATACACTATGATCTAGTAGGTTTTATTTCTGGTATGCAAGGGTTGTTCAACATGAGAAAATAAATTTATGTCATACACCACTTTAACAAACCTAAGGAAAAAACCTCATGATCCTTTCAATTGATGCAGAGAAGACATTTGACAAAATCCAGCATCCTTTTTAGACAAAAGCACTTTGAAAGATATGTATAGAAGGAAAGTTTCTCTACTTAATAATAGTCATATATGAAAATCCCACAGCCAACATTGTACTCAATTGAGAGAGGTTGAAAGCTTTCCCTCTAAGATTAGAAACAAGACAAGGAAGCCCACTCTTACCACTTTTATTCAACATTGTGCTAGAAGTTCTAGCTAGAGAATTTAAGGAAGAAAAAGGAATAAAAGGCATCCAAATTGGAAAAGAGAAAGTAAAACTCTCACTTGTCACAGATGACATGATTCTATACTTTAAAAATTCTGAAATATCTACAACAAAGCTATTACAGCTATTAAATGAGTTCAGCAAAGTGGCAGGATACAAGATCAACACGCAAAAATCAGTAGTGTTTCAATACACCAGTAATGAGAAAGCTGAGGAAGAAGTCAAGGAAAAAATTACATTTATAATAGGTACAAAAGACTCAAATGCCTAGGAAATAATTTAACCAGAAAGGTAAAGGATCTGTACTCAGAAAATTACAAAACACTGCTAAAAGAAATCAAAGAAGACCTAAACAAACGGAAGGACAATCTGTGTTCAAGGATTGGAAGACAAAACACCCTGAAGATGTCAATTCTACCCAAACTCTTTTATAGATTCAACGCAATACCAATCAAATTTCCAACAGCTTACTTTACAGAAATAGAAAAGTGAGCTACCAAATTAATTTAGATGGGAAAGGGGTCATAAATAGTCAAAACTATCCTAAAAAAGAAGAGCAAAGTCTGAGGACTCATGCTTCCTGACCTTGAAGTGTATTATAAAGCTAAAACGGTCAAATCAACATGGTGTTGGCATAAAGAAAGACACACTGATCAATGGAATTGAATTGAGAGTTCATAAATAGACCCTCACCTATATGTTCAACTGATTTTTTATAAACCTACTAAGTTCACTTTTCTGGGACAGAACAATTTCTTCAACAAATAGTGCTGGAAGAACTGGATATCCATACCTAAAAGAATGAAAGAGGACCGCTATCTCACTCTGTATATAGGAATCAAATTAAAATGGATCTGAAACCTAAACATAAAAGCCAGGGCCATAAATTCCTAGAAGATAATGTAGGGAAACGTCCAGAAGACCTTGTAGTAAGTGAGTGTCTCTTAAACCTTACACCCAAAGCATAAGCAACAAAAGAAAAAAAAAGATAAATGGAACTCCTCAAAATTAAACACTTCTGTACCTCAAAGTACTTTGTGAGGAAGATAAACAGGCAGCCTACTCAATGGGAGAATATATTTGGAAATCACACATCAGACTAGGGTCTAATATCCATGATACATGAAGAGATCCTAAAAGTTAACATAAAAAGACAAATGACTCATTTTAAAATGGACAAAAGACCTGAAGAGACATTTTCCTAAAGAAAAAAATACAAATGGAAAAAAAAAAAGGTGGGAGGTGTGGGAGGTGGGCAACATGGGAATCCCAGTGGGTTCCGTGTAATATTTTGGGTAATCTAAGCACCTCTTAAAATATATGTGTATATATATATATATATAAATAACATTTTTGTAAGCAAATACACATATATGCATATATATTTATATATCATTTTGCAAATGTTTGTATGTATTGTGAGAATTTTGATTTTTACCCATAATAATAAAAAAAAACAAACATGAAAAAATGTTCAGTATCACTGGCAATTTGGGAAGTGTTAATCAAAACTACAATGAGGCTGCGAATATTCTCACTGTCCTGATTCTGTGATAATCAGGGTGGGCTAAACATTCGCTATATTAGAAACCATGCATGTGTCCCCAGACCTCGTTTTCCTCCCTAGGTTTGGTTTTTAGAATGCTGGTGATAAACTAAGCCTGATTTATTATATGACCATCCTGTATGGGAAAAGACTGTAACTCTAGGTATCTCTGGTCAACCTTAAGAGATATAGCAGGGGGCTATATGTGGTTGGCGTCCATCTCCCATATGGAGGGACCTGGGTTCGATCCCCGGGACCTCCTGGTAAAAATTTTAAAAATATATAGAAGGTGCGTGGGCCGCCAGGCCCTGTGCGCGGGTGCACCACCAGTTCCCGCGAGCCACACAGCAAGATGATGACATAATAGGAGAGTGACACAAGGGAGAGGCAAGATGAGACGCACCGAAAAACCAGCAACTAAGGTGGCGCGGGCAGGATGCCTCTCTCCTACATCAGAGATTCCAAGGATTGAATCCCAGTGAAGACAGGAAGAGAAGGATGAGAAGAGAGGGCAGAAAATGGACACAGAGTTGCCCAGCGAATGGACACAGAAACAGCAAAAACGGGGGGGGGAGGGGTGTAAAAATGGATAAAAGTAAATAAATAAATAAATCCTTTAAAAAATAAAAAATAAAAAATAAAAAAAATAAAAAAAAAATAAAAAAAAAAAAACTACAATGAGGTATCATTTCACACTTATCACACTTACTAGATTGGCCACTATTAACAAAATAGAAAACTACAAATTTTGGAGAAGATGTGGAGAGATAGGGACGCTTATACACTGATACACTGTTGGTGGGAATGTAGAATGCCACTGTGGGAGTCTGTTTGTTGTTTCCTAAGGAAGTTGGATATAGGTCTACCAAGTGACCTGGCAATATCCCTACTAAGTATATACCCAGAAAACCTGAGAGCAGTGACATGAACAGATATCTGCACACCGATATTCATAGCGACATTATTCACAATTGCCAAAAGATGGAACAACCCAGGTGTCCATCAACTAACAAAGGGATAAACAAACTGTGGTATATATACAGTATGGATATTACTCAGCTGCAAGAAGAAATGAAGTCGTGAAACTTATGACAATATGGATGAATCTGGAGGACATTATGTTGAGTGAAGCAAGCCAGGCACAAGAGGACAAATATTGTATGATTTCACTATTATGAACTAAATATAATGAGAAAATTCATGCAGTTAATAGCTAAATATATGTCACTAGAGAATAGATTGTGGTTAGAGAATGGAAAGCTGAAGTTAATCTGTGCAGAACTGGTAAAAAGTTGTTTGTAAATGTTTGGAAATGAATAGAAATGGTGAAAACACATCACAAGGTTTGTAATTAGTAGCACTGAAATGGGTATGTTAGTAGTTTGTTTTTTGTTGTTTTTTCCTTTCTTTTGGTGTAAGGAAAATGCTCTAATACCTGATTGAAGTTATGAATGCACAACTCTGTCATTATACCATATGCCATTGATTGTACACTTTAGATAAATTATATGATTTATAAACAAAAAAGTAGACTGGGTTGGGGGAAGATGCACCAAATATAAGATGTGGACTGTGGCAGTTTGATATTATTTATGAATCCTCCAAAAAGAGAAAGATTATGTTTGTAAACTGCTCTGTTCCTGAGTGTGATCCCCTTTGATGCAATAGATTCAGCTGACATGTCTTGATTAAATTACTTGTTAAGATTAGGGTTTGATTTGACCAATTCAGTGAGTTCCCATCCCCTTGGTGGGCTGATATAAATGGACAGTCACTCAAGAAGACATAGGATGCGAGAGAGCTCCATAGACATGGAAGAGGAAAGAACTTGATTATTTCAATCCTACCATGTGACAGAAAGGAGAAGCCTCAAACTGCTAAAGCTCCAGGAAGAGAGATGAGCCCTATGCCAGCCTACAGCTGAGATCAGAAGAAGCTGGGCCCACAGAACCTTAAGAGAAAGAAGGAAGGAGAGACCAGGCAGAGACCGCCGGCCATCTTCCTTCAACACGTGGAAACAGACTTTGGTGAGAAAGTAGCCTTGAGTTGGATTCTTTAGGGCCCTGTAACTGTAAACTTTTATCCCATGTAAATACCTTTTAGAAAACCAACAGATTTATGTTATTTTGCATGAGCACCCCTTTGGCTGACTAATATATGGACTATATGCTCTTTCATAATTTTACAAATGTTTCTAAACAAAGCAATGTATTTGTGATGGGGTGATGTATGGGAGTCCTGTGTGATAATATGAATGTTTGTTTTGTATATTCACAACATTTAATGTACACTTATTTTTATATTTGTTCATATATGAGAGATATACTTCAGTAAAATTTTTTAAATAAATAAAAAAAATGACTTGGGAATTTAGGAAGCATTGGCAGAGAAATTGAGCCTAAACATGGTCTGGCATTTTGTAAACTTTACATATTTATTATTATTGTTGTTGTTGTTGTTGTTTCTTCTGTCAATAGAGACACCTCTGTGCTTTAAACAACAATACCTTCAATTAAAAGCCACAGCTCTTTTATGTTATCCTTTGAATATAATGAAACATTATTGTCATGTCCCTAGTGGGACATAGTCTTTGACTGGTTTCCATTTTTAGCAGAAACAACAGATTTGTTATGAGTTGATCATTTTCTTGCTCAAATCCTTTCTGTGACCTACAGATATTTGTAAAGCTGACTGGAGTTACTGGCCTAGTCTCTGGCTTTGTACCAAAGTAAAATTAATAGCTTTCTCCCCAAGGCTATCAAACCTTTCACATTTTAAATCACATTCTTCACTCAATTAAACTGGACAAACGCTATCCAATGCAAACTCCAGTTAAATTTCTGAGTATATTCTGTATTTGATTCATGGGATATATGCATGTCATTAATTGAATTTACTTGATACTTAGCAGTCATCAAAAAATTTTTAGGGACATTGCATTTCCCACAAAAATAATATGCAAACATGGAAAGATAGTCTAATGTGGTAGAGGGAGTATAAGATGGTGTTTAAATATATAGATTCAAATCAGATAGTTTTGGCCAAGGTTTATATCTCAACTTCAATATTTACTAGCTCTGTAATCTTGGGCAAATTATTTAACTGCCATTTGGCTCAGTCCTCTCACCTGTAAATTGGGATTATAAAAGCACTTGTATCAAAGTGTTTGGAGCAATGAATGAGATAATACATGTAAAGCCAAAATTTTAACTGTTATTATTAATGAATTTCCTATGTGAAATTGAAAATGGTATATGCTATATAGTAGCATGAAATGTTGAATTCAACTTGAAAAAAAACATAAGCATAGTCTTTAATAACCATATTTTAAAAGATGTTCATTTACCCTATTTCATATATAATTAGTAATTATTTTCTCCCAAAGAAAACAATGAATAGATGCTGCAAGGGCACATTTAGGTCCATGTGTAGTTAAAACTTTCCTAGAGATAATAAAATGTAATAGAAAATATCATCTGTTGCACAATCTAAATCATAAGGAGTTTATTAAAACTAATGGAATGAGTTTGTGAAACAAAATTTACATGTTAGAAAAAGTACGGTTGAACTCCTAATTGAAAAGCAGTGCACAAAAATCATAACATTTTTCTACCAAAGGAGAAAAAAAAAAAAACAAACTGATTTGCTGTTATCTACCATAGCTGTGATTTTTATGATTAACATAATCTTTCCTAACACACTGAAAATAAAAATTTGTATGATTTCCTGCTCTCCTTATATTACCAAAGGAAATGTAATTCTGCAAACCATGAATGAACTGTGTTAACAACTATGAAATATTCAACAGTGGAACAACATTATTGTTGAGAAATCTAATTTAGACAAATAGTAAATTATGTGATGTCCAATCAGGACACATTGTAACTGTGTGATTTAGTTCAATGTTAACAGTGTTATTTCTCTTACCCACAATCTTTAAAAAAAAGAAACTTGTAATAATGTACTATGTAATGTTACACACAGAATCTACAGTGGGATGACATAGAATGAAATGGATTTTATCACATTTAAAAAGATTTTGCACATTATTTTTACATCAGTGAGGTATAGAAAAACCCTGTCAGATGGATTTGGTTACTTTCAATGAGGTCATTCCTCAGGAGTTGCAAGACTCATTGGAGTTCTAAGATTTAGAACCCCTTAAAAGAGGTAGCCCCTAAGCTGCCAGTCAAAGTCTCACCCAGGAGAGGACACTCTGCCTGGGATCATTTTTCCACTCAGGATTCTGATCAGCTGTAAAAGGAACTTCCCAACCCCATGAGAGATCAGATGTTGTATTTTTCCCCCAATTTGGTGAGTGGTTATATATACTTTTATTCTTTCCTATGTCATTTAATTGATTACTCTTCTTTTCTGTGATTGCTCAATGGGTATAATCATTTGATATAACCTAAAAACTCATTTGATTGAATAAAGATGCCTTTGCATTTAAAAAAATGTTTTGTCTTTCACTTTTAAAATATTACATGATAACAAAATGATAGCACTTGGGAAATAGAACACTTATCTAAAATGGAATAAAAATCCTGGGAATTCTGAAAACCAAATAGAATTAGAAAACCTGTGGAAATATTAGAATTTTTCTTAAGTTTGTGTAGCTTTTAAATTCTATCAGCTGCAGAGATTCAGAGACCTTATGTGTTTTCTGTATTCAGGGCTGACTTTTCTATTAGGCACTTTGCCTAAGGCCTGTTTTACTTTTAGGAGCTGACAAAAAAGTTTTAATTTTAATTTATTTTAAAATCAGAAGAAAAAAATGAAAATAAATAATGAATTTGTACTGAAAATCCAGTATATAAATTCATTGGTATATGAATTTATATACCAGTGTAGTAATAAAATATAATTTTAAATATTTTTTTATGAAGGAAGGGTTACAAAGACAAAAGTGCCTAAGGTCCATGGAAGTCAAAATGTGGTCTTATATATACTCTAGGAGGGTGTGGTAGGTTGAATCATGCCTCCCTCCAAAGATAGCCATATCATAATCCCTGGAATCTGTTAGTGTTACTATGTATAGCAAAAAGGGACTTTGCAGATCTGATTAAATTAAAGATCTTGAGATGGAGGACTATCCTGGATTGTCCAGGTGGGTGTTAAATACAATCACATATATCCACATAAGAAGGAGGCAAAGGAAGATATGAGACATAGAAGAGAAGGCAGTGGGAGACCATGAAGGCAGAGATTGGAATGATGTAGCCACCAATCAAGAAATGAAAACTGCAACCAGAAGCTGTTAGTGGCAGGGAATGGATTCTCAAACAGAGCCTCTGGAGGGAGCACTGACCTGCTTATACCTTGATTTCTGCATAGTGAATGTAATTTCAGAATTCTGGCTTCCAGTATTTTAAAAGAATAAACGGGTTGTTTTAAGCTACTAAGTTTGTGGTATTTTTTTTATAGCAGTCACGGGAAACTAATACAGGTGATATACAACTTTAATGTGAATTTATTAATCCCTTAGATACATTTTATCCTTTTTGTACTTAGAAAAATAAATGGTATGCAAGATAATGAGCATTGATTAAAGAATGATCCACTTACAATATTTAAAGAAAGCAAAAATTGTCAAGTTATGCTTGATATGAGTATTTGACCCACTTACGAATTATAGTTGAATGAATGGTATTCATATTTTGTTAATGCTAATTAGTCAATGATAAGTTTATATAAAATTAAATAGTTAAGTTGATTAACCTCAGAAATCTCTAAACATGGACACTAAATCTTTACCTGATTACCTTTTCCATGTTAGGAAAATATATATATACATTTGTTTATCACAATAGGAATGGAAGGTGTATTAGTCAGCCAAAGAGGTGCTAATGCAAAGTACCAGAAATCTGTTGGTTTTTATAAAGGGTATTTATTGGGGTAATAGCTTACAGTTACAAGGCCCTAAAGAGTCCAACTCAAGGTACCATAAGAGGTAATTTCTCACCCAAGTGTGTTGCCACGTGTTTAAGCAAGATGGTTGCTGATCTCTGCGAGGGTTCAGCCTTCTTCTTTCTCTTAGGGCTCCATGGGCCCAGCTTCTTCCAGTCTCAGCTATAGGCTGGAGGGCTTGTTTCTTTCTGGGCCTTCTCAGCTGCTCAGGGCTCTGGTCTCTTCAGCTGAAAACTATCAGGCAAATGGCTCAGCTCTCCCTGGGACTTAAGCTATTTGAGCCTTCTCCTCTCTGTCACGTGGCAGGACAGGAATGACCAAGTTCTCTCCTCTTCTTTGTCTATGGAGCTCTCTTTCTTCCTGTGCCCTCTTCTGTCTTCTTGAGTGAGTGTCCATTTATATAGCCCACCAAGAGGGCGGGAACATAACCTGAGTTATACCCTACTGATATGGTCTAATCAAAGTCCTAATCTTAACACAATTTAATCAAAGACAGCTGAATCTAAAACAATCCAAAGGTATCATGCTCAGAGGAACAGACCAGTTTACAAACATAATCTCTCTTTTTGGAATTCATAAATAATCTCAAACTGCCACAGAAGGTTACAAATCTTCTGAGTTACTGAAACTTGTGATCAAAATTAAACTTTATGACACTGCTTACAGAAATAAGAAGGGCAAATGCCGATGCCTTTTTTCAAAAGCAAAGGCAAGAAATTTATTGTTAAATGGGGAGAGTTAAGTGGTCTCCTGAAAAGGGCATCTACTAAAAGTATGTCAAAGAAGTAGTCTTAGTGTGGTGATACAGATCTGTTACTGTAATTTCTGCATTCCACAATATCCTTCCTTAAACATTTAATATCTTTTTTTGAAATATTTATTAAAATGAAGTGGTATAACATTGTACACATATAATTATATAGCATAGCAATATATAAAGCATACATTAAAAGAAAATGTAGAAATGAAAATAATATCAAAATTAAACAGTTTAAGATAAGGCACACTATAACTGACAGAACAATGTAAGAAGTAAGTAATAATATAAGCCTTGAGCATGTAATTTCACAACTTGCCCAAATTTGCATTCATAGGGCACTATATCCTAAATGTACAAAATATATTTTCTTTAAAATTTACTGAATTATACCATAAGGAAGTCTGCATCAATTATAAAAAAATC
Organism: Tolypeutes matacus; assembly: GCA_026826555.1. Classification (NCBI taxonomy): domain Eukaryota; kingdom Metazoa; phylum Chordata; class Mammalia; order Cingulata; family Chlamyphoridae; genus Tolypeutes; species Tolypeutes matacus. The sequence continues at coordinate 2,255,687 of JAKSZT010054512.1, forward strand.
AATTAATGTAATATATCACATTAACAGAATGAATGATAAAAAATACATGATCATCTGAACTGATGCAGAAAAGGAATTTGAAAAATTCCACCATCCTTTCTTTTCTTTTTTAATTATTTTTTTAATTTGAAGATTTTAAAAATTTTTATCAAGTTATACCATGCATAATAATAAAGTCATAATATGCAAAAATCCTATGTACATGTAGTTCATTGAATTTCCATATATAACATTTCTATTCATCTCAATAGTTCCCTGATGATCTTTTGAAATCAAATCTCTCTCCCTTCTTATAACCATGGCAGTCACTGATCTGCTTTCTGTCAATATAGTTTTGCCTATTGTAGAATTTTTAAAAAATATTTTAAAAGATGCTTAGATTACATAAATGTTACACAAAAATTACAGGGATTCCCATGTTCCCCACCTCCCACACCTCCCACAACCTCCCACAACCTCCCACATAAACATCTTTCATTAGTGTGGCACATCACCTGCAATGGATATACACATCCTGGGGCTTTGCCACTAAGCATGGACCATAGTTCACATTGTAGACCACACTCTCTGCCACATAGTTCTGCATGTTATATGCTGATGTAAAATGGCCTATATCTGTCATTGTAATGTCACTCAGTATTTTTCTCAAGTCCCGAAAAAGCCCCTGTATTACAATTGCTTTTCCCTCTCCCTGCCCCGAAAGCGTCCAGTGGCAACGGGCTCCATACTGATGTTGTAATTTCTTCCATTGCTTGAATCATGACATATCTACAACAGAATACCAGTAAGTCCACTCTAGTCCATAGCTCTTCCCCCAATCCTGAGGAGTCTGGGATGGTGATGTACGCTCCACCTCCAAGTGAGAGGGGGTTTATATCCCATGGATAAGATGGATGGGATTATCCTGCCTGCAACTGCAGACTCTCTCCATTCCCTGGAATGGCCATTGTCCATCATCATCTCCTCACCAGGTGTCTTGGGTTAGTTCATTGAGCTGTAGAGTAGGAGTTGCAGCTCCACTGAGATTCCAGGCCCAGCTGGCACATGGACAGGCCAAAGGCTCCAGTCTCTGGAAGTACACCTACAAACTCCAGCACCACATATAGGTTTGAATAGAAAGGACTGATGGACCATGTGCAGGGAGGACTTATTTGAGTCCTACTCTGTCACTCTCAGGAGCACAGATTCCAAAGTATAGCCCAGTGATAAGGCATCAATCTCTTGAGCTATCTCTCCTTATATAGGATGTGGGTGACCCCAGAGCCCTCAGGAGCCCCTCTGTTTGGGGTGATATCCACTTTAGTGTTCTATGACATCCTACTGAGGTGTGCGTAACTGTTACCTCTGGGATGACCTCCCCACTCTCTTTGAAGTCTCTTAGCCATATGAACTCTTTTGTCTTTACCTTTTCCCCTTTTATTCAAGGTCTTTTTCCAGTCGTATTGCCAGTTGGCACTTGGCATTAATCCCTCGTTGCCAGGAAGGCTCATCCCTGGGAGTTATGACCCATGCCGGGGGGGGGGGGTAGGTAATGCATTCATATGCTGAGTTTGGCTTAGAAAGATGCCACATTTGAGCAACAGGGAGGCTCTCAGGTGGCAACCCTTAGGTATCCCATAACAGTAGGCCAAGTTTCAATTACAAGAGCAAAGACTTGTAGGGCAAATCATCAATAAAAAGGACCCATTAGTGGACCATCCTCCTTTGCCAGACACTGCCCTTGCACTTGGGGGACTGTTGCTGCTCCCTTGGAGAATGTGGCAGAGCTCTCCAGGCTGGGAATTCAGTATTCTCTCATTTATTGAGTGATTCTCCACCCACTGTGACCATGTCCCACCCCTTGATCATTTTAACAATTTTATATATCTTTCATGTATATTCAGGTGAACTTCCTCCCATGAAACCCCCATCCACGACACCCCCTACCAATGATCCTCTCCCGCCCCTGTTGTAACCCTTCTGTGATCCAAACCTTCCTTAAAGATGAAGCCCATATAATAGCCAAATACAATTAATAGGAAAATGAAATAATAATAAGTTTAAATGTCAGAGATAAAATACATGGAAACTTAAAAAAAAAACACTAAAAATAAAATAAAATGATTGGGATATTCAAAAAATGGGAAAAAAAAACAAAAAAAAATTTTTTTTTTAATTTTAAAGCATTTTTCCTATTATCACTGCATTATTGGGTGTCCAGTCTGTACCATGGCACCGTCCCCCTCTCACTCCCCAGTGTCTCCCAAAGTTTCATTTAATTTTCAAAGAAGTTTTAGGTCACAGAAAAGTCACACACAGAATACTAGAGACTCTCCTATACCCAACCTCCTTCCCCTTTCCTCACCCCATATTAAAACCTCTTTGTATGTGGATGGTAGCATTGTTATAACTGTTATACAGATAGCGAAACATAGCTACTAAACATTGTCAATGGTTTACAGTATAGTTTACAATTTAGATGGTACAATTTAATAATTTTGATGATATTTACTATGTCCTGTGTCCATCACTGAAAAGTAATGAAGAACATTTCCCCTGACCACTAAATATGGCCTGTTTGATCTATTCTGTTCCTCCTTCCCCATCCCCTTGGGGCACATGACACCCCCCTGTCTTGACTCATTGGATGGCAAGGTCATAGTTACATGCAACAAGAGGTCTTGACACGCTGATTGTACTCCCCTATTAGGATCCACCCTTGCTCATAAGAGACGCCCACCTGTCTGTTTCTGGGTGAATCGGTCCTCCCAAAGATGGGGATCCATCTCCTTCCCACTCACCGTGTGGGTCTCCACTCACTGACACAACACATTATGACAGGATGAACACTCACACACTCCCCAGAAGCCTACTTCAGATGCGCCCTGTACTGAATGGCTCCCCAACCAACACCCTAAATCAGTGACACTACCTTGTCATATTGCCATAAGAGCATTCCCACTCCTGCACTTTCAACCTCATACCCACACGTCCCGTGTTCACCTGGTCCCTCTCCCATCTCTTACCCCAGTATCCTGGGTATTCTAACTCACCCTTCCTAATCTACCCACCAGTCAACTCTGCACCACCAAACCCAGTAATATCACTAACCACTTGTCCTATCCTTCAATGTGCAACTATACTCTATCACTTTACCATAGATTATGTCCATATGGGAGATGGATCACAACCTTCTCTTCTCTTTCTCTCTCTTGTTAACCAATCTTTCAGACAATGATTCGTGGAGACTGCTCAATTTCCTCAATTCAAATCAGTGAGGTCATGTACTGTTCATCCTTCAATGCCTGGCTTGCTTCACTCAACATAAGTTCTTCAAGATTCATCCATGTTATTCCATGTGTTAGTACTTTATTCCTTCTTACAGCTAGAGTAATATTCCATTGTATGTATGTACCACATTTTGTTTAGCCATTCATCTGTTGATGGGCACTGGGGTTGATTCCAACTTTTGGCAATACTGAACAAGCTGCTATGAACATTGGAGTGCATATATCTGTTCACGTCCCTGCCTCCAACTCTTCTGGGGATATACCCAGCAGTGGAATTGCTGGATCATACAGAAGATCTATTGTTAGTTTTCTGAGAAACTGCCAAACCATCCCCCACAGAGGTTGGACCACTCCACAATCCCACCAGCAGGGGAAGAGGGCTCCCATTCCTCCATATCCTCCCCAACACTTATAGTCTGCTGTTTTTTTAATTGACGCCATTCCATGGGTGTAAGATGGTATCCCACCGCAGCTTCAATTTGCATTTCCCCAATAGCCAGCGATGTTGAGCATTTTTTCATGTGCTTTTTAGCCATTTGTATTTCTTCCTTGGAGAAGTGTCTTTTCAGGTCACTTGCCCATTTTTCAAATGGGTTGTTTGTCTTTTTATTTTCGAGGTGTAGGATTTCTTTATATATGCAGGATATTAGGTTCCTATCAGATATATGGTTGCCAAATATTTTCTCCCATTGGGTAGGCTGCCTTTTTATTTTCTTGATAACATTCTTTGAGGTGCAGAAGTTTTTAATTTTAAGGAGATCTCATTTATCTGTTTTTTTCTTTTGCTGCTTGTGCTTTGGGTGTGAAATCATGAAACCATTTCCTATTACAAGGTCCTGTAGATGCTTCCCTACATTATCTTCCAAGGTCTCTATGGTCTTAGCTCTTATATTTAGATCTTTGATCTATCTTGAGTGGATTTTTGTATAAGGTGTGAGATGGTATTCCTCTCTCATTCTTTTGGATATGGATATCCAATTCTCCAAGCCCCACTTGTTAAGGAGGCCATTCTCTCCCAACTGAGTGGGCTTGGTGGCCTTGTTGAATATCAGCTGACTGTATATGCGAGGATCTATATCAGAACTCTCAATTCGGTTCCATTTGTCAGTATGTCTATGCTTGTGCCAATACCATGTGGTTTTGAGCACTGTAGCTTTGTAGTATGGTTTAAAGTCAGGTAGTGTGATACCTCCTACTTCATTTTTCTTTTTCAATATGTCCTTGGTGATTCGTGGCCTCTTACCTTCCCAAATATATTTTGTAGTTAGTTTTTCCAGTTCCTTAAAAAATAAAGTATTGATTTTTATTGGGATTGCATTAAATCTGTAGATTAGTTTGGGTAGGATAGACATTTTGATGATGTTTAGTCTTCCTATCCAGGAACAGGGAATATTCTTCCATTTATTTAAGTCTTCTGTGATTTCCTTTGTTGTGTAGTTTTCTGTATATAAGTCTTTTGCATCTTCAGTTAAAATTATTCCTAGGTAATTGATTCTTTTAGTTACTATTGTAAATGGTATTTTGTTCTCGATTTCCTCCTCAGATTGCTCATTATTGGTGTACAGAAATGCTACTGATTTTTGAGCATTGATCTTATAGCCTGCGACATTACTGAACTCCTTTATAAATTCTAGAAGCTTTGTTGTAGATTTCTCAGGGCTTTCTACGTATAGGATCATGTCGTCTGCAAATATTGAAAATTTTACTTCTTCTTTTCCAATTTGGATGCCTTTTATATTTTTTTCTTGCCTCGGTGCTTGAGCAAGTACTTCTAAGACAATGTTAAATAGGAGTGGTGATAGTGGGCATCCTTGTCTTGTTCCTGATCTCAGAGGGAATGCTTTTAGTATTTCACCATTGTATATGATGTTAGCTATGGGTTTTTCATACACATATTCAGAAAGTTTCTTTCTATTCCAATCTTTTGCAGTGTTTTTTCAGGAAAGGATGCTGTATTTTGTTGATTGTTTTTTCTGCATCTATAGTGGTGATAATGCGATTTTTTTCTTTTAATCTGTTTTGTGGTGTATTACATTGATTCATTTTCTTATACTGAAACATCCTTGCATAACTGGGATGAAACCCACTTGGTCATGGTGTATAATTATTTTGATATGTTGTTGAATGCAATTAGCAAGTATTTTGTTGAGGATTTTAGCATCTAGATTCATTAGAGAAATTGGTCTGTAATTTTCCTTTTGTGTGGTATCTTTGTTTGGCTTTGGTATTAGGGTAATGTTGGCATCATAGAATGAGTTAGGCAATATTCCTTCTACTTGCATTTTTTTGGAAGAGCTTAAGCAGGATTGGTGTTAGTTCTTTCTGGAATGTTTGGTAGAATTCAGCTGTGAAGCCATCTGGTCCTGGGCTCTTCTTAGTTGGGAGGTTTTTGATGACTGAGTCTATCTCTTTACTTGTAATTGGTCTGTTGAGTTCATCTATTTCTTCTTTCATCAATGTCGGCTGTTTGTGGGTTTCTAGAAACTTGTCCATTTCCTCTAAATTGTCATTCTTGTTGGCATATAATTTTTCAAAGTATCCTCTTATGATACTCTTTATTTCTGTGGGGTCAGTAGTGATATCCCCTTGCTCACTCCATATTTTTTGTATTTGCATCTGTTCTCTCTTTTTCTTTGTTAGTCTGGCTAAGGGTTTGTCAATTTTATTGATCTTTTTGAAGAATAAGCTTTTGGTTTCATTTGTTTTTTCTAGTGCTTTCTTATTCTCTATTTCATTTAGTTCTGCTCTAATCTTTGTTATTTCCTCCTTTCCACTTCCTTCAGGTTTAGTTTGTTGTTGTTTTTCCAGTTTCTCCAGGTGTGCAGTTAGGTCTTCAATTTTAGCTCTTTCTTTTTTTAAAATATATTTATTTATGTCTATGAACTTTACTCTCAGGACAGCATTTGCTGTATCCCATAGGTTTTGTTATGTTGTGTTGTCGTTTTCATTAGTTTCAAGGTAGTTACTGATTTCTTTGAGATTTCCTACTTGACCCACTGTTTGTCTAAGAGTGTGTTGTTTTACTTCCATATCTTTGTGCCTAATCTGTTTCTCTGGCCCTTAGTGATTTCCAATTTCATTCCATTGTGGTCAGAGAAATTACTGTGTATATCAGTCTTTCTGAATTCATTGAGAGTTGTTCTGTGGCCTAGCATAAGTCTGCCTTGGAGTATGATCCATGTGCACTTGAGAAGAATGTAAATCCTGTTGTATTTGGGTGTAATGTTCTGTATATGTCTATTAGGTCCAGGTCCTCTAATGTATTATTCAGAGTCTTTATTTCTTTATTGATTCTTTGTCTATATGTTCTGTCTAATGGTGATAATGGTGTATTAAATTCTCCCAATATAATTGTAGAAGTATTTATTTCTCCACTTAGTTTTTCCAGAGTTTGCCTCATGTATTTTGAGGCACCCTGATTAGTTTCATAAATGTTTATAATTGTTCTCTCTTCTTGAGATATTACCCCTTTTATTAATATTTAGTGTCCATCTTTGTCTCTTACAGTAGTTTTGCATTTAAAGTCTATTTTGTCTGATATTAGGATAGCTACTCCTGACCTTTTTTGGCTATTGTTTGCTTATAATATTGTTTTCTAGCCATTCACTTTCAGCCTTCTTGAATCCTCGGGTCAAATGTGGGTTTCTTGTATTCAGCATATAGATGGACCATATTTCCTTACCCATTCTGCCAAATGGTGTCTCTTGACTGGTGAGTTTAAACCATTAACATTCAGTGTTATTACTTGCAATGGATTTCTTACTTCAGCTGTATTTTCTTTGGGTTAATGTAAGTCATATGTTGTTTTTATTTCTCTTTTTGTCTTTTTAGTTGTTCTTACACTCTCCTCCAACTCTCTCTCCCCTGTTTTTTTCATTTCAACTTGTAGAACTTCCTTTAGTATTTTTTGAAGTGCAGGTTTCTTATTGGCATATTCTATTATTTTCTGTTTATCTGTGAATATTTTGAATTCTCCAGCATTTTTGTATGCCAGGTTTGCTGGATAGAGGATTCATGGCTTGAAGTTTTTTCTTTTAGTACTTTGACTATGTCATACCACTGTCTTCTTGCCTCCATGGTTTCAGATGAGAAATCAGCACTTAATCTTATTGTGCTTCCCTTGTATATGATGCTTCTCTTTTCTCTTGCTGCCTTGAACATTTTCTCTTTGCCTTGAGCATTGGACATTTTGACAAGTATATGTCTTGGAGTTGGCCTGTTGGGATTTATACTGTTTGGGGTGCACTGTGCTTCCTGGACATATACATCCTTCTCTCTCAATATGATTGGGAAGTTTTCAGCCATTATTTCCTTCAACATTTTTTCTGTTCCCTTTCCTTTCTCTTCTCCTTCTGGGATGCCTATAATGCATAGGTTTGTGCATTTTGTGTTGTCGGTTAAATCCCTGAGTCCCTGATGGATTTTTTCTATCTTTTTACCTATCTATTCTAATATCTGTTTGATTTCAGATGTATTGTCTTCCACATCACGAATTATTTCTTCTGCCTGTTCAAATCTGCTGTTATGTGAATCCAGTTTTTTTTTTTTTTTTTTTTTGATTTCTTGGATTGTGCCATTCATCACCATCATATCCATTATCTTTTTATGTATGTTTACAATTTCTTCAGTATGTTCTCCCAGTGTCTTCTTAATATCCTTAATCTCTTCCTTCACTTCATTAAGTTGGTCCATGATATTTGTTTGAAAAGCTTTGAGTAGTTGTTCGATGTTCTGCATCCCTTCCTGGTTTTTATTTTGTTCATTGGACTGGTCCATGTATTCCTGTTTCTCACTGTGGTTTGTAAATTTTTGTTGCCCTCTAGTCATCATTTTATATTGATGGGTTTATTTTGTCGATTAGCTTCTCTCTCTGCTCTAGAATTTTATTTAGCTGGTGGTTGTGTGTGTGTGTTAAGTTTTCTCTTTGACACTTTGTTCTTCATCTTTTATTTCTCTGCTTCTTTTTATGTTTCCTTGAAGGTAAAAGATTAGGGCCAGAGGAATCAAAAGATATGAGAAAGGAAGTAGGACAATAGTAATATTGATAAAAGTTAGAAGAGGGCCCATATAAGACTTAGTAAAATGCATATTCAACTCAAGTAGGCAGTGTAGAGTAACAGGGAAAAAAGTGGAGTACTTACAATGGACTGGGAAACCAAATAGAGGAAAATATATATAATGATTTAGAAGGTCAGAATGATGAGGTGAGAGAGAAAGAGTAAAGAAAGTGTTGAAAGGATAAAGTTAATAATAATAAAGAAGAAAACAGAATAGATAGAATAGAAATTGATAACCTTGAAGTTGTAGACTAATGAAAAATGGTGGTATGTAAGAACCACAACAAAGCAGAAGGCAGAAAGATGAAGTAAGGAAAAGAGATTGCATTGGGAGACAAAATCAATATAGACAGAGAATGGGAAATCATGGAAGAAGCAGCACAGCAAAGAAGAGAGAAGCTAGCAGCACCTAATTTAAAATAAAAGAAAAAAGGAGGGGGGAGGAAGGAGGAAAGAAAAGCAAGAGACAACAAATAAACAAAGAAAAACCAAACAACCACACAAGCAAGCAGTCAAACAAAGCTAAGGAAGAACAGTGTTCCTTCTTGGACCCTTGTGGATCCTCTCAGCTTGCTTGGTTCATCAATCAATTGCCCTGCAAGGTTATGTCTGCAGGTTTTAAGGCAGATTTTAGTGATTAAACTAAGTTTAAAAAAATTCTTTTTTTTTTTTAAAGTGACTGTCTTCTTCTTCTTCTTTTTTTTTTTTTTGGCAATATAAGGGACCCAAAAGAAGGACTCTTCTAGACCACCCCCTTCACCGAGGGGACTTCAAATAGGCTTGTGGAAACTAATCAAGTATTTCCCACTTCTTGGCCTCCCCAGGGGAGCTGAAGCTTTGATGCTTGTCAGTGCAGAACGATAAAATTGGCTGACTCCGCCCTCTCTGGAGCCAAGCCTCAGTATCACTGGGCTGTTAGGTAAATCAGGCTTCCTCAGCAGATTTGCCTCTCCCCTCAGCCTAGTACTGCTTCAAGCCAGCTTATTTGCTCCCCAAAGGTATGAGGGGGTCCAGGCAACCAAACCCACAGAAGGAAACCCCTCTCTACCTTCTCTCAGAACCCTCACACTCTCAGAGAATGCTCCCTTTTACCGGTTTGTTGGCAGGAGTCTGGGCGTATCCCTTGGCAGCTAGGTAGATCAACCTTCCTTAGCAGATTCACCACTCCCCTCAGCCTGGTGCTGCTTCAAGCCAGCTATTTTGTTCCCCAAAGCTGCAAGGGTTTCCAGGCATACAAATCCACAGAAAGGAAACCCCTCTCGACCCTCCGCCAGAACCCTCCCACTCTTGGAGAATGCGCCCTCTCACCAGGTTGCTGGTGGGAGTCACAGCTCCTCCCAGCCTTTTTCCCTGAGGGTGGGGCTCAGCTGTCTGTGTCGACTACCACAGGCAGGGGAAAAGCTCAAGAATTTTCCTCAGCAATCCACCTCACTGTCCAGCTCCCTCCAGATCAATGTCCCCAAGGTTCTTGCTCGGTTCACCTCCAGCACAGACCCCTCAGGCAGGATCCTGTCCCCAATCAGCCATCCTTCAAGAATGAGTTAGTGAGTGCCCTCCTAACTGACACCATCTTGCCTTTAATAACTTTTAATCTCAAATTTTTCAGTAACAGTGATCTGCTTAAACTTAGAATGACTTGGAAAGTACCCATCCCTTATCTCATCTTTAAAGAAAGACTTGTGTATTGAAGTTTATCAAGAAGTGGGGGACTTCCAGTAAGATGGCATCAGAGTAGGTAGACAGGACTCAAATATCTAACAAAAACAATGTAGGAAGGGCAAAAAGCTGTTGAAGGGAGGTGCTGTGGGGTCTGAAGAACAGTAGAGCACTGCACAGTCTCCAGGAGGTTGGGGTTCAGAGAGAAGAAGCTAAAATTAAATACATGAGTTACTTGCCCTTGCATTCAGGAATGACACTCATCTCCCACTCTTAAAGTGGACTGCCTAGATAAAACCCATGGGCACTGCAGCCAAGTGACAGGGTAGCAGACATGTTCTTCCCTGGGAAGAGGAAAGGTGTGGCAGAAGGAAGAGAGTGGTTTCTCTTCAGAGAGTTTGGCTAGCAGAGTCCATTTGAATTTCAGCTCTGGCCAGAACAGAATCATGGGGAAATGGAAGTTGAAAGAGACACCTCTGTGGAAAGATTCACTGGTCAGTACCATCTGCTGGGCAGCCAGGAAACCACAAGGAAAAAACTGCTTTTTGGAGACACTCATACTGACCCACTTGGATCGGCTCTGCACACCATTAGTGAGTCCCTGGTCCTATTTTGATCATTTAAACTGGGAAATATTAATGGCTTAGAATAAGTTGAATGAAAATTTTTAAAAAATCCATGAAACAAAACAAGTAGGCAACAGAGAGAAATAAACTGCCAGAGAAAATTTACCAACATAATAAGACACTAGACATCAGCAAAAAATTACAGGCCATACTAAGAAATAGGAAGTGATGGCCCAGTCAAAGGAACAAACCAAAAACCCAGATAAGACACAGAATTTAAGACAACTAATAAATGATAACCACACAAAATCTAAATCAATTCAAGGAGTTGAAGGAAAATACAACTAAGGAGCTCAAGGATATTAATAAGCCACTGGGTGAGGATAAAATAAAACAATTTGAATGCCTGAAAAGAAAAGTAACAGAGCTTATGGGAATGAACTACACAATGGATGATATTAAAAATACATTAGAGGCATAACAGCAGATTTGATTTGGTGGGGGACAGAATTGGTGAACTTGAAAGATTAAGAATCTGAACTGGAAAAGACAGGAGAACAGAAAGAAAAAAGAATGGAAAAAATGGAACAGGGTCTTAGGGGATTGAATGAGAAAGCAAAACACCAAACATATGTGTTTTCAGTGTCTCAGAAGGAGAAAAGAATGGAAAAGTGGCAGGAAGAATATTTGAAGAACTAATGACTGAAAACTCCCCAACCCTTATGAAACACATAAATATCAATATCCAAGAAGGGATTCCCATGTTGCCCACCTCCCACACCTCCCACCACATCCCACACAAACATCTCCCACAAGTGTGGCCCACCACCCTCAATGAACTTACACATCCTGGAGCCTTGCCACCAACCATAGACCACAGTTCACACTGTAGACCACACTCTCTCCCACTCAATTCTGAGTGGTGTGTGCTGATTTAAAATGGCCTACATCTGTATTGTGAGAATTTTGATTTTTACCCACAATAAAAATAAAAAAATAAAATAAAATAAAAAAAAAGAATATCCAAGAAGGACAACTCACCCCAAACAGAAAAATCCAAATAGACCTACTATGAGACACTTAGTATACAGAATGACAAATTCTGAAAGCAGCAAGAGAAAAGAATTGCATCACATATAAAGGAACCTCATTAAGACAAAGTGTCACCATGGAGGTAAAAAGAAAGTGGTATGTGTATTTAAGGTACTGAAAAAGAAAAACTGCCAGACAAAAATTATTGGGCAAAACTTCTTCAAAAATGAGGGTGAGTTTAAACTCTTCACACAAATAAAATCTGAGAAAGTATGTTACCAAAAGACTGGATTTAAAGAGATACTAAAGGGAGGGCTACAGCCTGAAAGGAAAAGACAAGGAAGAGAGACTTAGAGAAGAATGTAGAAATGAAGCTTAGTAGGAAGGGCAAATTAAAGGGTAAAAAGACAGACAGTAGTAAGGTATGACAAAGGAAATTCAAAGCAAAAAAAATGGAAAAATAATTACTGCCTTTAAAGTAAAACATTGAACATTAATGGATTGAACTGCCCAATTAAAAGAAATAGAAAGAAAGAAAAGATAAATAAATATGAGCCACCTATATGCTGTCTACAAGAGACTCACCTCAGATGTAAGGACACAATCAGGTTGCAAGTGAAAGGTTGGAAAAAGATATTCCATCTGTAGTAACTAAAAAGAGCTGGAGTAGCAATACTAATTTCAAATAAATAGATTTTAAATGAAAATTTGTTATAAGAGATTAAGAAAGTCATTTTATATTAATAAATGGGGAATCCACCAAGAAGAAATAATTATAATAAATATGTAACCACCTAACCTGGGTACCTGAAGATACATTGGGCACACACTGGAAATGTGAAGGGAGAAATAAACATCTCTACAATAATACTTGGAGACTTCAATACAACACTGCCAGCATTGAATAGAACATTGGGGCAGAGGATAAATAAGGAAATAGAGAGCTTGAATAATATGGTAAATGAACTTGACCTACCAGACATTTATAGACCATCACACCCCCAAATATTAGGATACACAATATTTTCAAATGCTCATGGATCCTTCTCCAGGATAGACAATATGTTGGATCAAAGGCAGGTCTCAATAAATTTTAAAAGATTGAAATTATACAAAGCACTTTCTCTGATTATAATGGAATGAAGCTGGAAATCAATAAAGGACTAAAAGTGAAAATTCACAAATATATGGAGATGTGAAAAACACTTTAATAATTAGTGGGTCAAAGAAGAAATTGCAAGAGAAATCAGTAAATATCTTGAGATGAATGAAAATGAGAATACAATATATCAAACCTTATGGTATACAACAAAGGTAGTGCTGAGAGGAAAATTTAGACCCTCAATGCTTATATTAAAAAAGAAGAAAGAGTTAAAATCCAAGAACAAACTGTATACTAGAAGGAGTGATAAAAAGAACAGCAAACACATTCTAAACCAAGACAAAGGAAAGAAATAAAGGTCAGAGCAGAAATAAATGAAATTGAGAACAAAAATCAATAGAATCAACAAGACTAAAAGTTGGTTCTTTGAGAAGATGAACAAAATTGACCAACAGTAGCTAGACTGACAAAGAACAAAAAAGAGAAGATGAAAATAAGTAAAATCAGAAATGAAAGAGGGGCATTTCCACTGACCTTGCAGAAATAAGAGAGATCCTAAGAGGATACTGTGAACAGCTGTATACCAACAAACTAGACAACGTAGATTAAATAGACAAATTTCTAGAAACATACAAACAAACTACACTGATCCTAGAAGAAATAGAAGATCTCAATAAATCAATCATGAAGAAAGCGTTTGGAACAGTCATTAAAATCATCCCAAAAATGAAAAGCCTAAGAACAGATGGCTTCACAGGTGAATTTTACCAATCAAAGATGATCGAATGCCAGTCTTGCTCAAGGTCTTCTGAAAAATTGAACAGGAAAACATGCAACCAAACACACTCAATGAAACCAACATCACCCTAATACCAAAACTAGATAAAGATACTTGTAGCCATTTGGCAATTTGATGTATTATGAATCCCAAAAACATAACTGGATCATGCTTGTAAACTGATCTGTTAATCTGGGCATGATTAAGTTATGGTCAGGGTGTTGACTGGGCCATGTCAGTAGGGCGTTGAGCCCCACTCCTTTGTGGGTGGGGGAATAGAATATAAAAGGCAAGGCAAAGGACAGAGGGAGCAGTTTTTGAGTTGCAGTTCTGAAGTTGGAGTTTTGATGTTGGAGAGAAGGCCCCAGGAGAAGAGAAGCGAGCCGTTTGCCTGATAGTCTACAGCTAACCTTGTGGAGGAAACAGAGGAGCTAAGCCTGGAGAGAAATGCAGGCCCAAGAAGCCTGAACCCTGGCAAACATTGGCAGCAGTCTTGCTCCAACATGTGGCAATGGACTTTGGTGAGAGAAGAAACTTACGCTTTATGGCCTGGTAACTGTGGACTTCTACCCCAAATAAATACCCTTTATAAAGACCAACCCATTTCTGGTATTTTGCATTAGCTCCCCTTTGGCTGACTAATACAATACTACAAAAAATAAAATTGCAGACAAATTATATTAATGAAATATCTGTACAAAAATCATCAACAAAATACTTGCAAACTGTATTTAAAAGCAGCACATTAAAAGAATTATACATCACGATGAAGTGAGTTTTATCCCAGGTATGCAAGGGTGGTTCAACACAAGGAAATCAAATAGTGTAATGAACCCCAGTAATAAAATGAAGAAAAACTACATGACCCTCTCAATTGATGCAGAAAAGTCATTTGACAAAATACAGCATCCTTTCTTGATAAAAAAAAAAAAAAAACACTACTATAAATAAGAATAGAAGGAAGTGTTCTCTACATAGTAAAGTGCACATACAAAAAACACACAGCTAACATTGTACTCAATGGTGAAAGACTGGAAACATCCCCCTTATGATGAGAGAAAGACAAGGATGCCCACTGTCACCACTATTATTCAATATTGTACTAGAAGATACAGCTAGAGTAATTAGGCAAGAAAAAAAATAATCACCTGAATAGGACAGGAAGATGTTAAGCTTTTGCTATTCACTGATGATATGAGCCTATATCTAGAAAATCCTGAAAATTCCACAACAATGCTACTAGAACTAATAGATGAGGTCAGCAAAGTGGTGGGATACAGATTAATATGCAACAGTAAGTAGCATATCTATACACTACTAATGAGCTATCTGAGGAGGGAGTCTGGAAAAATTCCATTTGTAATAGCATCTGAAAGAATAAAATGTTTAAGAAAAAACTTAACCACAGACATAAAGGGCCTGTATTTGGAAAACTACAAAATATTGCTAAAGGAAATCAAAGTTAACCTAAACAAATGGAGGTACATTCCATGTTTATGGATTGGAAGACTAAGTATTGTTAATATATCAATTCTACCTAAATTGATTTATAAATTCAATGCAATCCTAATAAAAATCCCACCAACTTTATTTTGCAGAATTGGAAAACCAATTATCAATTTTTTTTGTAAGGGAAAGGGGTCCCGAAGAGCTAAAAATTTCTTAAAAAGAAGAACAAAGTTTGAGGACTCTCTTTTCCTGACTTTAAATCATATTACTTAGATACAGTGGCAAAAACATCATGGTGCTGGCAAAAAGATAGACACATTGACCAGGGGAACTGAAATGAGAACTCAGAAATAGACCCTCATATCTATGGTCAAGTGATTTTTGAGAAGGTGGTCAAACCCTCCCAGCTGGGCCAAAACAGTCGATTCACCAAACGGTGCTGGTAGAACTGGATATCCATATCCAAAAGAAAGAAAGAATACCCCTATCTCACACATTATATAAATATTAACTCAAAGTGGATCAAGAACCTAAATATAAAAGCTATAACCATAAAAATCCTAGAAGAAAATGTAGGGAAACATCTTCAAGACCTCTTACTTAGTGAGCGGTAATTTCTTAAATCTTTCACCCTTAGCAAGAACACAAAAGAAAAAAATGGATAAATTAGACCACCACAAGATTAAACACTTTTGTTCTTCAAAAGATTTTTCAAAAATATAAAAAAGATAGCCTACTCAATAGGAGAAAATATTTGGAAACCATATATCTGGTAAGTGTTTGATATCCATTTTGTATAAAAAGATCATACAATTCAATTATAAAAACACAAGCAACCCAAATTAAAAATGTTCACAAGATTTGAAAAGACATTTTTCCAAAGAGGAAATACAAATGAAAAAAATTTTCAACATCACTAGCTATTAAGGAAATGCTGATCAAAACTATAATGATATATCATTTCATAACTTATAGAATGGCCATTATTTAAAAAAAAACAAACAACAGAAAACTTCATATGCTGGAGAGGATGTAGAGAAATAGGAACACCTTCATGGTTACTGGAATGTATAATGGTGCAGCCTCTATGGAAGACAGATTGGCAGTACCTCAAGAAGCTTAATATAGAACCTCCATATCATCCAGCAATCCTGCTAATAGGAATATATTCAGAAGAACTGAAAGCAAGGAAGCGAACTGAGATTTGCACACCGATGTTCAAAATAGCATTATTCACAATTGCTAAATTATGGAAACAGCAAAGTGTCCAACAAATGATGAATGGATAAACAAAATGTGATATACACATATAATGGAATACTATTCAGCTGTAAGAAGAAATGAAATTGGTATGCATATGACAGTATCAATGAATGAGGATATTATGTTGAGTCAAATAAGCCAGACACAAAAGGACAAATATTGTATAGTCTCACTAATATTAAATAAATATGATGAGTAAACTAAGAGAGGTAAACTGTCAAGTAGAGGTTCCTAGGAGATAGAAAGTGGGTTGAGAAAGGCAGCTGATACTTAATGTATATAGAAATTTTATAAAGGTTTATTGTAAAAGTGTGGAACTGAATAGAGTTTATGGTAACATTACTCCGTTACTCACATTATAGTGAGTGTAACTAACACTGCTGATTTATAAATGTGATTGTGGCTGAAAGGGGTAATCTGTGGATGCAATGCCAATTAAAAGGAAGCTAGAGAGCAATCTTGGGAAACAACAACATAGTGATTTCAGAGGTGGTGAAGATTGTGGTTAATAGCATAAATATACGAAAGTTCTTTTACAAAGTGTTAAGAATATGGTGATACACAGGAAAATTTCAACAAATGTAACTTTTGGATGATAGTGTACAGTAACTTTGCAATATTTTTGCAGCAATGGCAAAGAAGGTGGTATATCAATGCTAAACCTCAATAATGTGGCATATATGGGATTTTTCCTTTTTGAGTAATGAAAAAGGTCTAAAATTGACTGAGGTGATGACAACACAACTCTGTGATGAAAATGAGAGCCACTGAAGGTACAGTTTGAATGGATTGTACAAGGTGTGTGACTGTATAATACAGGGAATCCTGAGGTGGAGGACAGACTGTGGTTAACAGAACAAATATGAGAATATTCTCTTAAAAACTATATATATAAATACAATATGTGATACAAGGGAAATTTACAACTAATGTAATTTATGGATGATAGTTAACAGTAATATTGTAATATTTTTGCAGCAATGACAAAGATGTTATATCAATTCTAAGGGACAACAATAGGGGCTTATATGGGGGGATGGGATTTTTCCTTTTGGAATAATGAAAACATTCTAAAATTGACTGAGGTGATGAAAGCACAACTGTGTGATGAAAATGAAAGCCACTGAGTATACACTTTGAATGGATTGTATATAGCATGGGAGGATTTAACACTGTGAATCCTGTTGTTGAAGGTGTACTGTGGTTAACAGAATAAATATGAGAACATTCTCTTTAACTAAAACAAATATATAATATTAATACAGGGTGTTAATAATCAGGTGGGTTGGGGGAAAATACACCAAATATAAGATATGGGCTACAGTTAGTAGTAATATTTTGACGATGCTCTTTCATAGTTTGCAATAAATTTTTTAAAACAATTTATTGAAATATATCATTCATACGTGAACATACATAAACTATAATTGTTCAGTAAATATTGTGAACTTACAAAACAAGCATGCATTACATCATACAGGGCTCCCACACATCACCCCCCCACACACACACACAAACACCCTGCATTGCTGTGAAACCTTTGTTAACAAATCATGAAAGAGCATCGTCAAAGTATTACTACTAACTATAGTCCTTATCTTCCTTCCCTAAACATTTTGTAAAGATTTATTTATTTATTTACTTTTATCCATTTTTACCCCCCCTCCCCTGTTTTGCTGTTTCTGTGTCCATTTGCTGGGCAACACTGTGTCCGTTTCCTGTCCTCTTTCTCATCCTTCTCCTCCTGTCTTCACTGGGATTCAATTCTCGGAGACTCCGATGTGGGAGAGAGGCGTCCTACCACCTGCACCACCTTAGTTCCTGGTTTTTCGGTGCGTCTCGTCTTGGCTCTTCCTTGTGTCATTCTC
Source organism: Tolypeutes matacus (assembly GCA_026826555.1). Classification (NCBI taxonomy): domain Eukaryota; kingdom Metazoa; phylum Chordata; class Mammalia; order Cingulata; family Chlamyphoridae; genus Tolypeutes; species Tolypeutes matacus. Next base: position 2,273,727 of record JAKSZT010054512.1, read on the forward strand.
CTGTTATGTCATCATCTTGCTGCATGGCTTGCGGGGCCAGGCAGCTCACCCACTCGCGGGGCCTGGCAGCACGCCTGCACACAGGGCCTGGGTGCCCATGAACCTTCTATAGTTTTCTTTTTTTAAATGTTTACCGGGAGGTCCCAGGGATTGAACCCAGGTCCCTCCACATGGGATATGGATGTCCAATCACCCGAGCCATATCCGTGCCCCTGCTATATCTCTTAAGGCTGACCAAAGATACCCAAAGTTACAGTCTTTTCCCATACAGGATGGTCATAAAATAAACCAGCCTTACTTTATCACCAGCATTCTAAAAACCAGACCTAGGGAGAAAAACTAGGTCTGGGGACACATGCATGGTTTCTAATATAGTGAAGGTTTAGCCTACTCTGATTATCACAAAATCAGGACAGTGGGAATATTTGTAATTTCAATAATTTTTTTAAAATAAAAAATAGTACTGGGGAGGTAGTGACCTTATTTTTCTGACAATCTAGTCAGTTTTCCTTTCTTAATTCACAGAATCCAATAAACCATTGTATTAATCTGCCAAAGGGGTGCTGATGCAAAGTACCAGAAATCTATTGGCTTTTATAAAGGGTATTTATTTAGGGTAAAATCTTACAGTTACAAGACCCTAAAGAGTCCAACTAAAGGTTGCTTTCTCACTAAAGTCAGTGTTGAAGCAAGATGATTTCTGATCTCTTTCCTCTGGGTTTCCCCTCTCTGAGCTACAGGTTGGCATAGGGCTTGTCTCTCAGGGCTTCCCCTCTCTCCTGACACAGGGCTCATTTCTTTCAGGGCTTTCTGTATCAGTCTCAGCGCTCTTCCCAAGGTCAGCTGTAAGCTATCAGGCAAATGACTCATCTTTCTGTGGGGCCTTAGCTGTCTGAGCCCTCCCCTTTCTGTCACATGGCAGGAATGGAATAACACAATTCTCTCCACTTGTGTGTTTTCTTGAGTGAGTGTCCATTCATATTGGCCCACCAAGGGGACGGTACTAAACCTTACTGATGTAGCCCAATCAGAAGCCCTAAATTGATGTTATCAAGTAAACTTAATCAGAGGGTCCCATACCCAGAGGAATAGATTAGTTTACAAATATGATCTTTCTCTTTTTGTGATTCATAAAACAATCTCAAACTGCTACAACCATATTGACGTGAGTGTTGCCCAAAGTTGCTCAATCCAAAGGTAATTCATTGCCGAAGAATGCTTTGTAAGGCAGAGTCTTCCTTCTAGATTTTTTTCATCAATTCCTTCCTCTTCACATGAAAAATGAGCCTGTCTCCAGTGTGATTTAAATTATTTCACAACCAGACTATAAGAATACCTTTTGCCATAATATATATGCAGGCAGAAATAGCCATTGGTTAATGTTCTAAATAATATTTTAGACTTAGAAATTTATCATCTATAATTATTCCATAACCCTGAGGGCAAAGACAATGTCAGTCTTGTTCACCATTACATTTCTAGTGCTTAGCAGAGTGTCTGGCTCTTAATAGTGGTCAATAAATATTTCTTGAATGCATAAATAGATAAATATATAAATGAATAAATAAATTAAACAACTACTACAGTATACTAGAAGTTGTGGATGTTGTACTGAAAATATACAGCACATAGAGAATGGAGTTCAGCCTCTAAACAAAGAGAGAAATTGCCTACCTATGCAGTGTGATTTTAGAAGTACAGTGATAAGCCCCATGTGCCTAAAAATAGTGCCCATCCACTCTCTTTTATTGCTAGCAATCAAACCATTAAAGACTCATTCCTTCTGGGTGAATAGTTTGCATACTCCAGTGTTGTCTTTTGAAATTCAAACACCCCTGGGGGAAGATAACACTTTCCTTAATGCTTAACCATCAGCATAATGGCATGTATTTGTTTATGGTCTTTATCACTTGTGATTAAAGAAAGAACTTTGAAGTTAGAACTTGTTTGCAATCTGGTTCTTGATTTAAGAGCGATTGCATATCAAGTGAATTGATTTCCCTGAGACTCAACTCCCCTCTCTGTAAAATTGAGGAAAGAAATATACTTTTTCCAGGGTTGTCATGAACATTAAATGATATAGTATATGTAAAATGTTTAGCATAGAGCTTAAAACTTGTACTTAATAAACAATAGCCTTAGTTGTTATTACAACAAGAAATCCAACAAAGTTCAGTTTTGAAAGGGACCAGAGTAAGGAAGAAAAGGATTCTCTTACAGAGGTATTCTGAGTCCTGAGAAGCACAAGAGGGCACTGGAGCCTGAAATGAAGTGCAGGAAGAGACCAAATGAAACCTCATTGTTTTAGCAAAGTTACCTCAGTTCAGTCCTGACAACTGATGGCCATTATTCAAGGATGATCAGATTTCTTTTGTTTCCTGAGTTGTCACATGTTTTTGTTTTGCAAAGGTTTGTTTTGTTTTAATATCCTGCTCAAGTAGGCAGTTATTTTTGCTCAGTAAAAGTGATACTATGGGCCATAAAAAAAGGAAGGAAGGAAGGAAGGAAGGAAGGAAGGGAGGGAGGGAGGGAGGGAGGGAGGGAGGGAGGGAGAAAAGAAGATGTACTATGGGAAGTACCTTAAAAAAAAACTGCAAGCAAAATAGTCTCATCCATCTGCCCTATGGGATCTAAGGCCCCTCTCAATTAGAGGTGGAGTGGGCATCACCACCCCTGAATCCTCAGGATTGGGGAATGAATGATGGACTAGAGTAGACTTATTGTGAGTCTAGCATTGGAAGAACTTTTATCATTGATGTGGAGGCAGTGGCCACCAGAGGTTTTGAGGGGAGGGAGAGGGGAAAAATAGGTGTAATATGGGTGCATTTTCAGGACGTTGGAATCATTCTGAATGATGTTGCAATGACAGATACAGACCATTATATATCTTGTCATAACTTGCAAAATTGTATGGGAGAGAGTTTAAACTATAATATAAACTATAATCCACACTTAGTGGCAATGCTCCAATATGTGTTCAATAATTGTAATAAATGTACCACACTAAGGGAGGATATTAATATGGGAAAGTGTGGGAGGGGTAGGGAGTGGGGCATATGGGAATCCCCTACATTTTTATGTAATGTTTATATAATCTAAGTATCTTTTTTAAAAATAAAAAAAACTTAGATAAAAGAAAGTGTTGCTATGGAGTAAGTTGCCAAAAGGCTTGCAAACTGTAAACAAAGGATAAGGGGACTCATAACAAACTTAGTTGAGGGCTATGGTTTATACGTCTGTCATTGGTATTATACCTTTAATTTAGAACTTTCACTGGTATTATGTATTAATATCACCAGGTTTTCTATAAAGTCTTCTTCCTGTATTTTAAGGTCCTTTAATATAGGGGTCATGCCTTATTTATATCTTTCATGCCTGGCAGATACTATGTGCTCAATAAATGATCGTTAAATTGAAGCAAACATAAAATTAATGATACTCACTAAATATTTTTAAAACCTTTCAAAGCAGCTTAAGTTAGATCATCTGGATGTGTCCTGATTTCAGGCAGGGAGCAGGGAATGTAATTTCTGAGAGTATCAGAATAATCCTTTCTAAGACAATTTCATTTACAATATGGTCCCATGCCATGAACTCAAAGACAGTATCACAGAAAGGTGCTCATTTCTGAGTGGCCATGCACGCTTTTTTGAATGTACTCTTTGCCTGTGTTTTCAGGCAGAACATGCTACTTGATAGAGAGCTTCCTTAATGTACTTGTTTATGAATCAGGCGCTTTGTTCACTTAGTAGATTTTAATATTCTTAACGTGGACTTTGATTCTTTATGCCTTTATCATTATTCTGAATTTCTCAGGAACTTCCTTCTTTGGGGAATGTAACCTTTCCAATGGATACCATTTCTTGTATGCCCACGGTATTCTGTTTCATCTTGCTCAAGTACCACTTTTGTTCAAATAGTCTTTTTGACTTGGAGATATTTTAAATCAAGATTTTTGCTCATTTTTAAATCCCTTGCAGGGGGTATGGATTAATTTACTTCTATCTTGTTTTCCTTTCAGTAATTTTGAGTTACTCTTGGTCATATATGCTAAGCCTGTGTCTCACTCGCGTTTTCCAAACTTCTTCTCTTTGATTAGTCTATGGAGTAAAGGTCTTTGATAATGAGGAGTAAGATAAATATCCACATAGCCTTGCATCTTTAAGGCAGTCACTGTTTTATTCTATAGCAAAATGAAAATAATAGGAGCAAAGTTATTAATAAAACTTAACATTTCAGATAATTGAGAGGAGTCCAAATAATGCATGCATATTATTATCAGACTTTGGCATTTCTCTCTACTGTTTTTCCTTGGAAATCTGCATCCTTCTCCCAAAGGAATGTTGGAAACTGTGACTACTTGCATGACTACTCCCAATAAACCCAATTAACTGAAAATCTAGATACATCACACTCAGCTATTGGAAAAGATAACTTGTTTTTATTACCAATATTAGCCCTGTATTGCCTTGCATCTACAGTGGGTAGCAAACATCACATAAAAAAGTCAGGAGGGTAACAAATTCCTGGATGAATTTAAGTTTTGTGGGCTTGGTGTCAATAAATAATTTATTCAATGGCATGAAAAATTAAGTAATGTATTTTCTGAGAAACTACAAAGTGTGTCATAGAGCCATAAAACAGCAGTGCTCCTTTTAGAAATGTGAAAACTAGGGCCCAGAGAAATAAAGTGATTAGCTTCAGATTTAAGTTGTCAAGCTGGCATATTTTCCAAGTCTTCAGACCTCAAGTCCATGTTTCTTTTAGTTTCGGTGGGCATTTGATCTGTGCCATCACAGAGCACTCAGAAGGGCTACACTCTTGGTTTAATGCTGTGCGTTCTCTGTCTTGGAATTCTTAGTAAGTTTTTATAAAGGAGGACTGCATTTTCATTTTTCACTGGGCCCCACAAATTATGGAGCCAGTTTTGAGTCTTGGTATTGCAACATCAAACTCGACTGTTTAAAAAAGTGAGAAATTGTGTGTATTGTTCTGGTTTATTTGCCAAGTTTACTTATTAGGTTTTTTGTTTGCTTTTAAGAGTACTCTGTCACACCTTACAAGAATTGGAGTGAGGTGTGTCATTTTGAAATCAGTTAAATGCTTCTGAAATGAATTGAGATCTACCTTATCAATGGGAATGGGGAAAGGAAGGAATGCTGATTGAAAGTCTGTTCTGTGCCAGGCACTATGAACCACTTTCTCCACATAATTTCTTTTAATTCCCAAAGAACACTGAGTATAGTAGCTGTCTTGTCTGCCCAATTTATGGGACCGGATTTTGTCCTTGTACCACAGCATTTGTTACTGTCTGTTGTATGTTGCATTTTGGCTTCCAGTTTCCCGCTATCTCAGGGTTTCTTAACCATTTTTGTTCCACGGACCCCTTTGCCAGGCAGGTGAAAACCACGGACCCTTTATTAAGTCCACACTATACTGTGTATTATTTAATAAATATATCACAACCACACCAACATGTCCCCACAAGAAAAATGTTTTTTAAAAAATTTCAATTCAAGCTCATGGACCCCTTGTTATGAACCCCTGCTTTATCTGTTCTTTTCTTTTTTTTTTTTTCTTTTTTTTTTTTTTTAAAGATTTTATTTATTTATTCATTTATCCCCCCTTGCTGCTTGTGCTCGCTGGGTCAGCCAACCACGCCGCGCGGGCGGGCCCGCCCCCACCAGGAGGCCCCGGGAACCGAACCCAGGGCCTCCCATATGGTAAACGGGAGCCCCACTGATTGAGCCACAGCCGCTTCCCTATCTGTTCTTTTCTTAGGCAATTTTACAGGTGTCCCTTCTCTAAGTTATTATTCCTTATACCTGTGGAGATTTCCATACAAACACAGCTGCCCTTAGTTTTGACTCATTGATAGACCTAATGACTTAGAATCTTCATTGATGGAGTCCAGGCTTGTCAGTATTTTGTAATAATTCTCCCTAGTAATTCTGAGGTGCATTCCTAGTTAAGAACCATATGTAGAGCTTAACTCTTCCACTTTGTAAAAGAATAAAGAAGCTAAAATGAATTAAACGATGTGTATAAACTCAATAAGCTTGTTAGTGGAAGAGTAAGAATTTCTCATCCCCAACTCAGTGCCCTTTCACCTATGTTATCTCCTTGAGCACCCTATTTGCTAGTAATCTGTTAATATGCACAACATATGAAAACACTCAACCACAGCATATAATAGTGCAGTGCTTCTCAAACTTCATTGTGTATAGGAGTCACCTAGGAATCTGTTAAAAACAGATTCTCATTTAATAGGTTTGGAGCAGGTTTGGAGAATCTGCATTTCTAACAAGCTCATAAACAATGATGATCCTGCTCATCCAGGGGTTATATATTGAGTAATTGGGTAAACAGGGGTTATATATTGAGTAATGGGATAAATATTCTCCAAAACTCGGCTTAACTAGGCCAGACATCTCACATGAAAATGTGAACACGTTGCAATGTGAATATTGATAATGAGGATAATAATTATAATTGCTAACATTTATGAAGCAATCTGTTAAATATTCTGTATACATTATATAATTTAATCCTCATCAAAATCCTATGAGACAGGTAATAGACTATCATTTTGCAGATAAGAACAGTGAAGCTAATTGAGAAATTAAATAATTTTCCCCAAATTACACACTAGTGAATGACAAATCTAAGATGAAAACCCTGTATTTTCAGAGTCCAGGCACTTAACTACAAAAGGCTCTTTCTTTGCCCTGGTAAATATTATTATTGAGAAAGTGAGAGATAAGAGGAGATAGAAAGGGAAACTAGTATTTATTAAGATGCTATTGAAAGATTGTGGGAACATGGCCGATGGGTTAGGCATATGTCTTAGCTCTCACTAAAACAACAAAGAAAAATCCAGAGGCTGCCATGGGGACCTGCTTTGGGGCACAGCAAACCAGGACACTGCTTACCAACTCCCAGAAGAGAGAGGGTCAGAGACATGAAGAAGCCAAAACAAGTATTCGTGAGTTATTAAACCACCCAGCTGCAGGGAAGGGCTCCCCTTCCCCACCCCCGAGATATTAAGCGAGGGTAAAACTCCTGGTGAATTGTATCTGAGAGTACAGCAGACATCTACCTCCACGGGAAGGTGATCTGAGTCATCTAGGAGGATACTGGACAGATAGGGAAGCCAGGAATAATTGATGGTTGCTTACCTCGGTGGCTGCAAGGGGCACACATACCCGGCCCTCAGGGTGGACAGACTAGGTGGAGACCCTGGACCCTTTCTCCAAACGGGAGTGTGATAGCAGATTCTCTGCGAGGAAGAGGGGTCTGGGAGAGTGGAGAGTGATTTTCTTGCATCGAGTTTATCCAGCTGGGTCCCCCCTTGAATATCAGAAGGGACCCCTATTGGACAGGGAGAAGGGAGGAGGATCACCTCAGGCTGGGAGTCATGCCCAGCCACCTAGGTAAAGAGAAGAATTACATCAGTGAAGAGGCAGAGACAGGCAGCAATCAGCACCATTCCACCTGATTGCAGAGGATCTAACCTGTCCAAAGGAAAAGGGGCTGATAGCCTTCTGAAAGGCTAATTAACCCAAGAAGTCAGAATAGCTTGGTGGAAGAATTCCCACCTGGCAAATATGAGGTCCCTGGTGCTATTCCTTGAGAAGTGATTATCAGGTTAGCAGGCATCCAGCTGAAACTTTATGATAGGGAACATATAGACATTTTCTTTGTATTAGCTTTTCTTGGATCTCTTATTTTTTTCAAAAAGAGGTTCATTTTCTTTTATTTCCCTTACTTTACTCACTAAAACCCAGTTCAAAACGTGCAGCGGGCAGGCTGCAGGGTGAGTGATTGATGAACACCAGCAGCCTGAGAAGATCCTTAGGAGTCTAAGAGAGAAGGCTGTTTTTCTGTGTTTATTTTTTTTTCTTCTGTCTCCTTTTTTTTTTATTTAAATGAGTTGCTGCTGTTTTTTTTCTTGCTTGTTTTGTATCCCTTCCCTTTCTTTCTCTCCTTGTTTCTTTTTCTCCTCCCCCCCTTTTTTTTGGTTACTGGTCTGTTCTACCTATGCTATTTCTTTTCACTCCTTCATCTCTATATCTTTTGTTTTCTGTTGTTGTTCTTTCATTCCACCTCTTTTATTTGGTCTCCAATTTTTCTTGTTTGTATTTCTCCCTTTTTTCTTTGTATACTTTCTCTTTTTTACTTTTTTCTTCCTCTCTTTTTTCTTTTCCGCTCTTCCTACCATTTCAGCCTTTTAATTCATTCTATATTTATTTTTCTCTATTCTGTTTCTTGTTTCATTGTTTCTATTCCACTTTCCTAAATCTTATTCCTCTGTGCTTCTTACTCATATTAATTTTTCAATTTCCTAGGTCTTGTACAGTTGCTCTCCTACCTTTTCTTATTACCATTACTATTATTCTTTTTATCTTCCTATCTCTTTCCGTTTCTCTGGTTCTAATTTTTTTTTCTTTCAAAGGAATGTAGGCAGATCTCTCTCACAATAAATGGCTGACTGGGGCCAAGATCCTGCCTGAGTGAGCTGTTTTGGGAACCCACAGAGTAGGAGACTTCAGGGCATAAATCTGAAGGGAGCTGGACAAAGAGATAAATTCCTCAAGGTGCAGCTGGCTTGATACTTGGTTGCTGTGTTTCCCCTTGCTTTGATTTCGCTTTTTCTGTGTATATGGACTTTGTCTACTAATGCTATCTCTTTTTGTTCTGTAGCAGTTTGGCAGATATAGTTATGAATTCCAAAAATACATATTGGATTATGCTTGCAAACTGGTCTGTTTGAGTGGGCATGATTGATTAAGTTATGATTAGGGCAATGACTGGGCCACATCACAGGGCGTTGAGCCCCACCCCTTGGTGGGTGGGGTCTCAAAGATAAAAAGACATGGAAAGGGTCACATGGCAAGTCTATATTTGGTTTCCCATTTCATTGTTGGTACCCACTTTTTTATTCCTATTACTCTACACTGCTTACATGAGGTAAATATTCATTTTCCAAGGTCTTATAGGGTGCATCTTCTAACAATTACTATTATCATTACCATTGTCCTTTTGCTTTTCTTACCTTTCTTGATTCCTCTGGCCATAATTTTTTCCCCTCAAGGGAACATAGACAACAGGAACAAAAAAGAATAAGAAGAACAAAGTGTAAAAGAGAAAACTTAAGACACAAAAAAGCAGCAATTAAATAAAACTCTAGAGTAAAGAGAGAAGCTAATCAACTAATAAACCCATCAAGATAAAAAGATGACCACACAACAACAAAAAATTACAAACCATACCAAGAAACAGGAATACACGGCCCAGTCCGATGAACAAACTAAAAACCAGGAAGAGGTGCAGAACATTGAACAACTAATAAAAGCTGTCTAAATAGATATCATGGACTAACTTAATGAAGTGAAGGAAGAGATTAAAGAAAGTAAGAAGACACTGGGAAAACATACTGAAGAAATTGTAAACATACATAAAAAGATAGCGGATATGATGGTGATGAATGGCACAATCCAAGAAATCAAAAAGACACTGGAAACACATAACAGCAGATTTGAACAGGCAGAGGAAAGAATTAGTGATGTGGAAGAAAGTACATCTGAAGTAAAACAGAAGGTAGACAAGATAGATGAAAAGAAAGAAAAAAAAACAGCAGGGAATTAGGGATCTGAATGACAACACAAAATGCACAAAAATACATATTATAGGCATCCCAAAAGGAGAAGAGAAGAGAAAGGGGACAGAAGGAGTGTTGATGGAAATAACGGCTGAAAACTTCCCAGCCCTATGAGGGAGATGGATGTACATGTCCAGGAAGCACAGAGCACCCCAAACTGTATAAATTCCAACAGGCCTACTCCAAGACATATACTCGTCAAACTGTCCAATGCTCAAGGCAAAGAGAAAATATTGAAAGCAGCAAGAGAAAAGAGAACTATCACACACAAGGAAAACTCAATAAAATTTAGTGCTAATTTCTCATTTGAAACCATGGAGGCAAGAAGGCAGTGGTATGACATAGTTAAGGTACTAAAAGAAATAAAAACTTCCACCCGAGAACTCTCTATCCAGCAAAACTGGCATTCAAAAATGATGGGGAGTTCAAAATATTCACAGATAAACAGAAATTAAGAGAGTATGCAAATAAGAAACATGCCCTTCAAGAAATACTAAAGGGAATTCTGCAGGTTGAAATGAAAAAAAAAAAAAAAAAAAAAAAGAAAGAGTTGGAGGAGAGTGTAAGAACAACTAAAAAGACAAAAGGAGAAATAAAAACAACATATGACATTTATAAACCCAAAGAAAATATGGCTAATGTAAGTAATCCTTCAGAGTAATAACACTGAATGTTAATGGATAAAACTCACCAGTCAAGAGACACAGATTGGCAGAATGGATAAAGAAATATGACCCATCTATATGTTGTCTACAAGAAACCCACCTTAGACCCAGGGATTCAAGAATGCTGAAAGTGAATGGTTGGAAAACAATCTTACAAGAAAACAATAACCAAACCAAAAAAGGGCAGGAGTTGGTATAATAATATCAGACAAAATAGACTTTAAATGCAAAACTATTGTAAGAGACAAAGATGGACACTATATATTAGTGAAAGGGATAATCTTTCAAGAAGAAAGAACAATCATAAACATTTATGGACCTAACAGGGGTGCCTCAAAATACACGAGGTAAACAATGGAAAAACTAAGTGGAGAAATAGATGCCTCTTCAATTATACTGGGAGACTTAAATACACCATTATCACCATTAGATAGAACATCTTGACAGAGAATCAATAAAGAAATAAAGCTTTCAATAATACATTAGAAGATCTGATCTAATAGACATATACAGAACACTACACCCAAATACAGTGGGATATACATTCTTCTCGAGTGCACATATATCATATTCCAAGACAGACCATATGCTAGGCCACAGAAAAAATCTCAATGAATTCAGAAAGTCTTAAATGATACAAAGTAATTTCTCTGACCACAATGGAATGAAATGGAAAATCAGGGCATATGGGAATCCCTACAATTATTGTGTAACATTTATGTAATCTAAATATCTTTTAAAAAATAAAAAATAAAATTATTATATAAAAAAAAGAATGTTAGAAAGTATTTAAATTGTTAGGATTTAATACAAGAAGGTCTTGGGTAACCAGGTGTTTTTATACTATCTGCTATTACAAGCTGCACGTTTTGATACTTATTATAAAATGTTTTAGCAATGCATACTGATTTTTAAACAGCAACAAAAAAAGATCAGTAAGGGCCAGAGAACCAGATTAGGCTTATAGATATGGAAGTTAAACAACACAATTTTAGACAAACAGTGGGTCAATGATGAACTCTCAGAAGAATTAAGTAACTACCTTGAAAAGAATGAAAATGACAACACAACATATCAAAACATATGGGATGCAACAAAAGCTATATACTGAGAGGGAAATTCATAGCCATAAATTCATATATCAAAAAAGAAGAAAGAGCTAAAACTGAAGATCTTACTGCACACCTGGAGGAATTAGAAAAAGAACAACAAACTAACCACAAAGGAAATAGAAAGAAGGAAATAAAGATTAGAGGAGAACTAAATGAAATAGAAAATAAGAAATCACTAGAAAAAAATAAACAAAACCAAAACTTGTTCTTCGAGAAGATCAATAAAATTGACAAACCCTTAGCCAGGCTAACAAAGAAAAAAAGAAGATGCAAATACACAAAATAAGAAATAAGCAAGTCAATATTACCACTGACACCAAAGAAATAAAAAGTTTCATAAGAGGATACTTGGAAAAATTATATGCCAATAAGAAGGATCATTTAGCAGAAATGGACAAATTTCTAGAAACTCACAAGCAGACTACGTTGATGAAAGAAGAAATTGATGAACTCAACTGATCAATTACAAATAAAGAGATAGACTCAGTCATCAAAAACCTCCCAACTAAGAAGAGTCCAGGACCAGATGGCTTCACAGGTGAATTCTACCAAACATCCCAGAAAGAATAACACCAATCATGCTTAAATTTTTCTAAAAAATAGTAGAAGGAACTTTGCCTAACTCATTGTATGATGCCTACATTACCCTAATACCAAAGCCAAAAGAAAGGAAAGTTACAGACCAATCTCTCTGATGAACCTAGATGCTAAAATCCTCAACAAAATACTCACTAATCACATTCAACAACACATCCTACGAATTATACACCATGACAAAGTGGGTTTCATGCTGGTTATGCAAGGATGGTTCAACATAAGAAAATCAATCAATGTCATACAGGACATAAACAGATCAAAAGAAAAAAAACACATGATCATCTCTATAGATGTAGAACAAGCATTCGACAAAATACAGCACCCTTTACTGATAAAAACATTGCAAAATATAGGACTAGAAGGACACGATAAAGGGTATATATGAAAAACCCACAGGTAACATAATATAAAATGTTGAAATCCTAAAAGCTATCCCTCTAAGATTGGGAACAAGACAAGAATGCCCACTATCACCACTCCTATTTAACATTGTCTTAAAATACTTACTTGAACACTGAGGCAAGAAAAAGATATAAAAGGCATCCAAATTGGAAAGAAAGAAGTAAAAATTTCACTATTTGCAGACAACATGATCCTATATATAGAAAGCCCTGAGAAATCTACAACAAAGCTTCTAGAATGTATAAATGAGTTCAGTAAAGTAGCAGGCTATAAGATCAATATGCAAAAATGAGTAGCATTTCTGTACACATATAATGAGGAATCTGAGGAGGAAATTAAGAAAAAAAATACCTTTTATAATAGTCAGTAAAAGAATCAAATAACTAGGAATAAATTTAAGTAAAGATGTGAAAGACTCATATACAGAAAACTACACAACACTGTTAAAGGAAATCAAATAAGACTTAAATAAATGGAAGAATATTCCCTGTTCATGGATAGGAAGACTAAACATCATTAAGGTTTCTATCCTACCCAAACTAACATACAGTTTTTTTGCAATCCCAATAAAAATTCATACAGCATTTTTTACTGAATTGGAAAGCTAACTAAAAATTTATTTGGAAGGGTAAGAGACCCTGAATAGCAAAATATATATTGAAAAAGAAAAATGAAATTAGAGGAATCTCACTACCTAACTTTAAAACATACTACAATGCTACAGTGGTCAAAACTGCATGGTATTGGTACAAGGATAGACATAAAGACCAATGGAAATGAATTGAGAGTTTTGATATAGATCCTCGCATATACAGTCATCTGATATTTGACAAGGCATTTGTGAAGAAGCTTTATATTACAGAAGGGTTACAAATGGGGCAGGGGAGAATCATTGGTGTGGGTTGTCAGTGATGGGGTATACATGGGAGGAAGTTCATCTCGGCATGCATATAAGGTATATAAATATGTTCAAATGTTCACGTGGCATTGTCACAGTGGGTGGAGATTCACACAATAACTGAGAAAATATTGAATTCCCATCCTGGAGAGCTCTGCCACATTCTCTAATGGAGCAGTAACAGTCTGCCAAGTGCAAGGGCAATGACTGGCAAAGGAGGGTGGTCCATTGACAGACCCTTGATTTTGATGACTATTTTTATGAGACTTTGCCCTTGAAATGGAAACTTATCCTAGTGTTGTGGGGTGCCTAAGAGTTGCCTCCTGAGAGCCTCCTTGTTGCTCAAATGTGGCCTCTCTCTCAGCCAACCTCAGCATATAAATGCATTACTTTCCCCCCAGCATGGGACATGACTCCCAGGGATGAGCCTCCCTGGCACCGAGGGATTACTACCAAGCACCAAATAGCAATGCAAGTGGAAAAAAACCTCGAATAAAAGGGGGAAAAGTTAAAGACAAATGAGTTTATATGGCTAAGAGATTTCAAAGTGAGTAGGGAGATTATCTCAGAGGTAACAGTTATGCACATCTCAGCAGGATCTCATAGACTGCCAAAGTGGATACTACCCCAAATAGTGGGGCTCCTGAGGGCTCTGTAGACACCCAGATCCTATGGTCAGGGCATATAACTCCGGAGTTTGGTGCCTTGCCAGTGGGTCCTACTTTGGAGTTTCTGCTCCTGAGAGTGACAGAGTTGGACTCAATTATGACTTCCCTACACATGGCTTATCTGTCCCTTCTATTTAAACCTATATTTGGTGCTGGGTTTGTAGGCGTACGTCCAGGGACTAGAGTCTTTGGGCTGCCCATATGCCAGCTGAGCCCAGAACCTCAGTGGAGTTGCAACACTTACTCTCTAGTTCATTGGATTCATCCAGGACAACTAAGAAGGAGGTGAGGATTGACAACCACCATACCAAGGAAACAAGAGAACCGACAACTGTAAGCAAGAGAGTCACATCCATCAGCTGTATGAGATTGAAGCCTCCTCCCAATTAGAGGTGGAGTGAACCTCACCATCCCAGAATCCTCAGGATTGGGGAATGAATTATGGACTAGAGTGGACTTACTGGTATTCTGCTATAGACATATTATGAGTCTAGCACTGGAAGAAATAACAACATTGATGTGGAGGCAGTGACCACTGGAGGCTCTGGGGGCAGGGAGAGGGAGAAAACAGGTGTAATATGGGGGCTTTTTCGGGACTTTGGAATTGTCCTGATTGTCATTGCAATGACAGATATAGGCCATTTTATATCATCACATAACATGCAGAACCGTGTGGAAGAGATTGTAGACTACAATGTGAGCTATGGTCCATACTCATTGGCAAAGCCCCAGGATGCGTTTATCAATTGCAGAGAATGTGCCACACTAACGAAGGATGTTTATGTGGGAGGGTGTGGGAAGTGTGGGGAGTAAGGCACATAAAAATCCCTATATTTTTTCTGAAACATGTATGTAAACTAAGTATCTTTTAAAAGCATAAATAAAATATTAAAAATTTAAAAAACAAAAACCCAAACACACACACACGCGCGCGCACACACACACACACAAAGAAGCTATTGAGAGACTCAAAAGAGACGCTTAGGTATGATGTTATCATTATGGCAATATAAGATATCCCCTCAAAAAACCTCCCCAGAAATTAAGTGAATAAAAGGACATATCCCACTTTCTTAGAACTCTGAAGTATGGTAGAGACTGGAGAAGGACTCCACAAATGCCCAGTCAAAGAAAGAGAAAAATATCAGGAAGAAAACTTCTCTCCAGGCACTACTGGTCCTCTTTTCTCTCCCTCACTCAGTCCTGCTCAGCATGGGAGTTACTCAGAAGATGTAGCCTGGATCCCTTCCACATCTGAGCAGGGATACAGATAATAAAGATGCTCACAGAAGTGAGTTAGAACCTTATGCATATCCAGGCACAGGGATCCAAGTCCACAAGGCCCAGGGGTGAACACAAGTCACTGAGGAGTGCTGCATACAAATGGGCCCCTAGGAGAGAAATAAAAGAGAGAGAAAGATCATTTTAGAATTGTGGCTGCCAAGTGGCACACACACAGAATCCAGTTATAGTCATCTGGAATATCTAAATGCAAAACAGACTTTTCTTGAGTGACCCACATTTCTAGATTGATTCCATGTGGCCCCCAGGGAAACTCTAATAGGGAAGAAATTGGAGGCAGAAAAGCCTCACAGAGATAAAATGGGGGTTATCTAAAATGAACTGCGCTAAGACAGAAGGGTCCCTGAACTGAAAACTATAAGGAAAACAAGACACTTAGATGAGGGAGATAATTTAAAGAAATCAGAGGAGCTGGGGAGAAAATTCAAAACAAAAATACACAGAACAAATTAAGAGTCCCAGAGAAGGAACAGAGGAAAGGAGCTTTCTCCTGGAGGTGAAACAATTACACAAAAAGTGTGGTCTTTAAAATTATACCACTTATCCAGGTCAAGAATCAGATGAAAAAGAGCTGCAAGCTTTCCCTTAGAGTATGGAACAATACAAGGAAGCCCACTGTCACCACTGTTATTCAACAGTGTCCTGGAAGTTCTATCAAAGCAGCTTGGCAAGAAAAAGAATTAAAATCAGAAAGTAAGAATTAAAACTTTCATTATTTGCAGATAACATAGAAAGTTCTGAAAAAATCTACCACAAAGGTACTAGAGCTAATAAATTCTGCATAATAATGGCTCAATGATATATATATATATCATATATATATATATCATATATATATATATATACACATACATACATATATATACCAATGGAATCGAATTGAGGGTTCAAAAACAGATGCTCACAGCTATAGCCAAATGATTAAAAAATTTTATTGAAGTATATCATTCATACATGAACATACATAAACAATGAGTATATAACAAAAGTTTTGAACTTACAGAACAAACATGTATATCATCATACAGGGTTCCCATAGATCACCCCAACACCAACACCTTGCATTGTTGTGAAACATTTGCTGCAAACTATGAAAGAACATCATCAAAATATTACTACTAACTATAACCCATTTATTGTATTTGATGTATTTCCCCCAACACATTAGATTATTAGCACCCTATAATAGTATTATACATTTCTTATAGTTCATGAGAGAACGTTGTCATATTTGTTCTGTTAACCAAAGTCCATCCTCCACTATGGCATTCCCTGTATTATACAGTTCCATGCTTTGTACAATCCATTCAATGTGTACACTCAGTGGCTTTCATTTTCATCACACAATTGTGCTGTCATCACTTCAATTTTAGAATGTTTTCATTACTCCAAAAGGAAAAGTCCCATAATCCCTTATACCTGCTGTAACCTTTGGGGAATTTGATGTAATTATGAATTCCAAAAATATAATTGGATCATGCTTGTAAACTGATCTGTTAATCTGGGCATGATTAGGTTATGATTAGGGCGTTGAGCCCCACCCCTTGGTGGGTGGGGAATTGAATATAAAAGGCAAGGCAAAGGACAGTTGAAGCAGTCTTTTGAGAAGCAGTTTTGATGTTGGAAAGAAGGCCCCAGGAGAAGAGAAGCAAGCTGTTCACCTGATTGTCTACAGCTGACCTTTTGGAGGAAACAGGAGCTAAGCCTGGAGAGAAACACAGCCCCGGGAAGAGAGGAACCCCAGAAGCCTGAACCCTGGCAAATGCCGGCAGCTGTCTTGCTCTAACACATGGCAATGGACTGTGGTGAGAGAAGAAACGTAATGCTTTATGGCCTGGTATCTGTGGACTTCTACCCCAAATAAATACCCTTTATAAAGACCAACCCATTTTTGGTATTTCACATTAGCACCCCTTTGGCTGACTAATACACTTGCCTATTGATATCCCTTCGAATTTATATAATACCTTCTTTTCCATTGCTGCAAAAATATTACAGTAATACTGTTAATTATCATCCACAATTTACATTAGTTGAAATTTTCCTGTGTATCACCATATTCTTAACATTTTGTAAAAGAAAAACATTCTTATGCTTATATTTTTTACTACAATCTTTATCCACCACAGAAATCGCTGTTATACATTCCCTAGATCATTCTCTGGCTTCCATTCAGTTGACATTTAAGTCCACAGACTACCCCTTTCAGCCACAATCACATTTATAAATCAGCAGTGTTAGTTATATTCACTAAAATATGTTACCATTAACACCTTCATTTCCACACTTTTACAATAAACCTTTAAAAAAAATTCTACATACATTAAGTATCACAGCTCCCAATCTCAACCCACATTCTTTCTCCTAGTAAGGTATACTCTAAAGTTTATCTCCATGTGTTTACTCATCGTATTTAGTTCATATTAAGTGAGACCATACAATATTTGTCCTTTTGTGTCTGGTTTATTTCACTCAACACAATATCCTCAAGATTCATTCCTATTGTAATATGAATACCGAATTAATTTCTTTTTACAGCTGACTAGTATTCCATTGTAGGTATATACCACATTTAGTTTATCCCCCATTGTTTGTTGGACACTTGGGCTGGTTCCATATTTTAGCAATTGTGAATAATGCTGCTATGAACATCGGTGGGGAATTGTCAGTTCATGTCTTTGCTTTCAGTTCTTCTGATTATATTCCTAGTTATGGTATTGCTGGATCACAAGGCAGTTCTATATTCAGCTTCTTGAGGTACTGCCAGATTGTCTTCCACAGAGGCTTCACCATACTACATTTACACCAACAATGAAGGAGTATTCTCATTTCTCCACATCCCCTCCAGCACTTGCACATTTCTGTTTTTTTTGTTTTTTGTTTTTTTTTTAATTTTGGCCATTCTATAAGTTGTGAAATGGTATTTCATTGTAGTTTTGATGTGTGTTTCCCAAATACCTAATGATGTTGAACAAGTTTTCATATGCTCTTTGGACATTTGTATTTCCCCTTTGGAAAAATGTCTATTCAAGTTTTTTGCCTGTTTTTAAATTGGGTTGCTTGTCCTTGTATCATTGAGTTGTATGGTTCCTTTATATAATGCAGATATCAAACTCTTTTCAGATATGTGGTTTCCAAATATTTTCTCCCATTGAGTAGGCAGCCTTTTTACTTTATTGATAGTCTTTTGAAGATCAAAAGTCTTTAATTTTGAGGAGTCGATATTATCTATTTTTTTCTTTTGTGACTCGTGATTTGGATGTAAGGTTTAAGAAACTACCTTCTACCACAGAGTCTTAAACATGTTTCCCTACATTTTATTCTAGGAATTTTATGGTTATAGCTTTTATATTTAGGTCCTTGAGCCATTTTAAGTTATTTTTTTGTATAAGTTGTAAGATAGGGTTTCTCTTTCCTACTTTTGGGTATGGATAAACAGTTCTCCCAGCACCATTTTTTTGAATAGACAGTTCTGACTCAGCTGGGTGGCTTCACAGCCTTGTCAAAAATCACTTAACCATAGATGGGAGAGTCTAATCCTAAGTTCTTGAGTTAGTTCCACTGGTGAATGCGTCTATTTTTGCACCAGTTACATGCTGTTTTACTACTGTAGCTAAGTAATACGCTTTATTTTTTTTTCCTGATTATTCTTTTTTTTTTATTATGGGTAAAAATAAAAATTCTCACAATACATACAAACATTTGCAAAGTGATATATAAATATATATGCATATATGTGTAGTAATACGCTTTAAAGTCAGGAAGTGAGAGTCCTTCAAATTAGTTTTTCTTTTAGACATTTTTGGTTATTTAGAGCCCCTTACCCTTCCAATAAAATTGATAATTGGCTTTTCCATTTCTGTGAAAAGGGCTGTGGGTATTTTGATTTGGATTGAGTTGAATCTGTAAATCAGTTGGAGTAGAATTGACATCTTAACAGCATTTAATCTTCTAATCAATCAACACAGAATATCCTTCTATTTATTTAGGTATTCTTTTGTTTCTTTTAGCAATGTTTTGCAGTTTTCTGAATACCAGATTACCAGTTCTTAATGTTCTTGATTAAGTTTATTCCTAAATATTTGATTCTTTTAGTTGCTATATAAATGGAATTTTTTCTGACTTCCTTCTCATCTTGCTCACCAGTATTGTATAGGAATGCCACTGATATTTGCATATTAATCTTGTGTCCCACCACTTTGCTGAAGTTGTCTATTTGTTCTAGAAGGTTTGTCGTGGATTTTTCAGGATTTTCTAGATATAGGATCATACCATCAGTGAATAGCCAAAGTTTTACTTCCTTCTTTCCTATTTGGGTGCATTATATTTCTTTTTCTTGCCTAATTTCTCTTGCTAAATCTTATAGCACAATAATGAATAACAGTGGTGACAGTGGGCATCCTTATCTTGTTCCCAAACTCAGTTGGAATGATTTTAGTGTCATTGAGTCCAATGCTAGCTGTGGGTTTTTCATATATACATTTTACCACGTTGAGAAAGCTTCCTTCTATTCCTATCTTTTGGTGTGCTTTTTAACAAGAAAAATGCTGTATTTTGTGACATGCATTTTCTGTGTCAATTGAGAGGCTCATGTGATTTTTCTTCCCAATTTATTAATGTAGTTTATTACACTAATTAATTTTCTTGTGTTGAACCACCTTTGCATATCTGGGATATAACTCACTTGATCATGTTGTATAATTCCTTAAATGTGATTTTGGATTTGGTTGGCAAGTATTTTGTGGAGGACTTTTGCACCTGTATTCATTAGAGAAATTCATCTCTAATTTTCTTTTTTTCATAGTATCTTTATCCAGTTGGGGGTATTAGGGTGATGTTGGCTTCATTGAATGTGTTTGGTTGTGTTTCTTCCTGTTCAATTTTTTTGAAGAGCTTGAGCAAGATTGGTATTAGATCATCTTTCAATGATTTGTAGAATTCACCTGTGAAGCCATCTGTTCCTGGGCTTTTCATTTTTGGGGTGATTTCGATGACTGTTTCAATCTCTTTACTCATGATTGGTTTGATGATGTCTTCTATTTCTTCAAGGGTCAGTGTACATTGTTCATTTTTTTCTAGTATCTTTTCCATTTCATCTATGTTGTCTATTTTGTAGGCATACAATTGTTCATAGTATTCTTTATGATCTCTCTTATTTCTGCAGGATCAGTCATAATGGCCCCTCTCATTTATTATTTTATTTATTTCCATCATCTCTCTTTTTTTCATTTTCAGTCTAGGTAAATGTTTGTCAATGTTATTGATGTTCTAGAAGAACCAAATTTGGTTTTGTTGCTTCTCTCTCTTTTTTTGTTCTCAATTTCATTTCTTTCTGCTCTGATCTTTATTATTTCTATCCTTCATCTTAGTCTGGGATTAGTTTGCTGTTCTTTTTCTAGTTACTCTAGGTGTACAGCTATATCTTCAATTTTAGCTCTTTCTTCTTTTTTTAATATAAGCATTAAGAGCTAAAAATTTCCCTCTCGGCACTGCCTTTGCTGTATGCCATAGGTTTTGTTGTTTTTTGTTCTCTTTTTCATTCATCCCAAGTTATTTACTGATTTCTTTTGCAATTTCTTCTTTGACCCACTAATTACTTGAGTGTGTTATTTAATTTCCATATATTTGTGAATTTTCCCTTTTTCTATCTGTTATTGATTTCTAGGTTCATTCCATTATGATCAGAGAAAACGCTTTGTATAATTACAAGCTTTTAAATTTTATTGAGACATGTCTCACAACCCAACGTATTATCTATCTAGAAAAGGATGAATGAGTACTTGAAAAGAATATGTACCCAGCTGTTTGGGGCTTTAATACTCTATAAATATCTGTTAGGTCTAGTTCATTTACATATTATTCAATCTCTCTGTTTCCTTATTTATCATCTGTTCAAATGTTATTGTATTATTATTGTAAGTATTATTGTAGAGACACCCATTTCTCCCTTCAGTTTTGCCAGTGTGTACCTCATGTATCTTGGGGCACCCAAGTTAGGTACATAAATATTTATTATAATTATTTCTTCTTGGTGAACTCCCCTTTTATTAATTTATAATGACCTTCTTAATCTATTATAATAGTTTTGTTTTTAAAATATATTTTGTCCAATATTAGTATCAGTACTCAAGATCTTTTTTAATATATTTTTTATTTTAAAAAGGGTATTTAGATTACATAAATGTTACATAAAAATATAGGGGATTCACATATGCCCCACTTTCTTACACTTCCCACATTTTTCCATATTAACAACATCTTTCATTAGTGTGGTATATTCATTACAATTGATGAAAACATTTTAGAGCATTGCCACTAAGCATGGATTATGGTTTACATTGTAGTTTACAATCTCTCTCACACAATTTTGTAGGTTATGGCAAATTTGTAATGGCCGGTATCTGTCATTGTAATGTCATTCAGGAAAATTCCCAAGTCTCCAAAATGCCCCCATATTTCACCTGCATTTCCCTCTCCCTTCCCTCAGAACCTTTAGTGGCTGCTGGTTCCACATGAATGATATAGTTTCTTTCATTGCTCGAATCACTAAGTCTATAGTAGAATACCAGTAAGTCTACTGTAGTCCATAGTTCATTCCCCAAATCCTGAGGATTCTGGGATGGTGTTTCCCACTCCACCTCTAATTGAGAGGAAGCTTTGATTTCATGGGGTAGTTGGATGGGACTATCTTGCTTGCAGGTGTACACTCTCTCAGTTCCTTGGGATGGTCATTGACCATCATCATCTCCTTGTTAGTTGTCCTGGGGGAGTCCAATGAACTGGAGAGTAGGTATTGCAACTCTGTTGAATTTCAGGGCCCAGCTGGCACACGGACAGCCCAGAGATTAAAGTCTCTTGGATGTACATCTACAAAATCCAGCACCAACTATAGGTTCAAATAAAAGGGACAGAAAAGGCATGTGTAGCAAAGTCTCATCTGACAACTCTGTCACACTTGGGGGCACAAAATCTGAAGTAAGAACACTGACAAGGCACCAAACTCTGGAGCTATCTGCCATGACCATAGGTCCTGGGTGTCTCTAGAACCCTCAGGAGCCCCACTATTTGGGGTAGTATCTACCTTGGCCGTCTATGAGATCCTGCTGTAACATGCATAAGCATTACCCCTCCGATGACCTCCCAACTCACTTTGAAGTCTCTTAGCCATATACACTCATTTGTCTTTACCTTTTCCCCCTTTTATTCGAGGTTTTTTTCCAGTTGTATCACCAGCCGGTGCTTGGTAGTAATCCCTTGGTGCCAGGGAGGCTCATCCCTGGGAGTCATGCCCCATGCTGGGGGGAAAGTAATGCATTTATATGCTGAGGTTGGCTGAGAGAGAGGCCACATTTGAGCAAGAAGGAGGCTTTCAGGAGGCAACTCTTAGGCACTCTCCATCACTAGGCTAAGTTTCAAATTCAAGAGCAAAAGGCTTGCAAGCATAATCATCAACATCAAAGGCCCATCAATGGACCATCCTTCTTCAGTAGTCATTGTCCCTGCACTTGGGGGATTGTTTCTGTTCCACTAGAGAATGTGGCAGAGCTCCCCAGGATGGGAATTCAATAATCGTTCAGTTGTTGTGTGATTCTCCACCCACTGTGGCAATGCTCCATGAAAATTGGAACATATTTATATACCTTATATATATATGCCCAGGTAACTTCCTCCCATGTATCCCCCATCACTGACACCTTACCCCATTGATCCTCCCCTGCCATAGTTGTAACCCTTCTGTGATCCAAAACCTCTTCAAAAATGAAGACAAGAATATTGCCCAATTTGATTATTAAGAAAATGAAATAATAATGAAAGGTTTAAGCATAAGAAATAAAATACATAATAATTTAGAGAAACTAAAGCTAAAATAAAGTAAAAAAATTGGGGTATTAAAAAATGAAAACATTAAAAAAATAAAATAAAATAAATTATTTTTGATGTTTTTTCTTTCATCACTGTAATATCAGCAGTCCTGTATGTATAGTGGCATTTTCTTCCATTTCTTCCCCAGTGTCTTACTTTTTTTCTTCATATATTGTCTTCAAAGAAGCTTTAGGTCACAGTTAGGTTAAATACAGAATATAGGGGACTCCCATATACCCAGCATCCTCCCACTCTTCTCAATTCCCTATTAATAATCTTCTTACATGTGGATGGTACATTTGTTACAGCTGATGTGTAAATATTGAAACATAGCTACCAGCCATGGTCAATGGTTTACATTATGGTTTACATTATGGTTTACATTTTAGACCATACACTTTTATAATTTTTTCATGAAATTTAACATGGCCTGTATCCATCATTGCATGATCATGCAGTACACTTCCATTGCCTCCAAATACTCCCTCTTCAATCTCTTCTATTCCTCCCTCCCCCTCCCCTCAGGGTCCGTGGAGACCACCAGGCTTCACCTCTTGAAGGACAAGATTCTTAGATATTTGCAACAACACTGAGGGCTAGACACATTAGTCTGTCCTCCCTTATTAGGAACTTCCCCTGCTCTCAACAGACACCCGTCCCCCATTGGAGAACATATCGGGCCTCCCCAGCATGGGAGTCCAACTCCTTCCCACTCATTATGTGGGTCTCCTCCCACTGATACAGCACACTATCACAAAATGATCACTCGCACATTCTCTAGAAGATTGTCTCAGGTGTGCACTGTCCCAAATGCGCCCCCCCCCCAATTCAACATCCTAAACCTGTAATGCTTCCTTGTAATATTGCCATGAGCGTTTTCTCAACATTGTAGTTTCACTCATGAACACATCTATCCCCAGTGTTCACCTATTCCCTCACTCAACCCTCCTCCCACTTCCTTGGACCATACAAACCATACTCCCCACCCTACACCCCTGTCAACTTGCACCGTCCAACCCAATAGTATCCCTACACCCCTGTCATATCTCACCACTGCACAACTACTCACTTCCACCTTATCATAGATTTCACCTGTATGGGCATTGGCTCACAACCTTCTTCTCCCTTCCTACTTCCTGTAAACCTATCTTCCAGACTCTAGCTTTCTGAGTCAGCTTGATTTGCTTAATTGATATCAGAGAGGTCATGTAATATTTGTCCTTTAATGCCTGGCTTTCTTCACTAAACATAAGTACTAAGATACATCCATACTATCCCATGTGTTAGTACTGTATTCCTTCATACAGCTGAGTAATATTCCATTGTATGTATATACCACGTTTTGTCTATCCATTCATCTGTTGATGGGCATTTGGATTGACTCCAACTTTTGGCTATAGTGAATAATGCCGCCATGACCATTGTTGTGCATAAACCTGTTCGTGTCCTTGCTTTCAGTTCTTCTGGGCAGATACCCAGCAGTGGAATTGCTGGGTCATAGGGCAGATCTATATTTAGTTTTTTGAGGAGCTGCCAAAATGTCCTCCACAATGGCTGGACCATTCTACATTCCCACCAGCGGTGGATGAGGGTTCCCATTCCTCCACATCCTATCCAACACCTGTAGTCCTCTGTTTTTTTTTTTTTTTTTTTATTATGGGTAAAAATCAAAATTCTCACAATACATACAAACATTTGCAAAATGATATATAAATATATATGCATATATGTGTATTTGCTTACAAAAATGTTATATATATATATATATATACACATATATTTTAAGAGGTGCTTAGATTACCCAAAATATTACACGGAACCCAATGGGATTCCCATGTTGCCCACCTCCCACACCTCCCACCTGTTTTTTTAATGGCTGCCAGTTTAATGGATGTTAGATGGTATCTCATTGTAGTTTTGATTTGCATTTCCCTAATAGCTAGTGATGCTTAGCATCTTTTCAAGTGCTTTTTAGCCATTTGTATTTCTTCTTTGGAGAAGTGTCTGTTCAAACCACTTGCTCATTTTTTAAATGGGCTGTTTGTTTTTTTATTTTCAAGACATAGGATTTCTTTATATATGCCGGATATTAGGCTCATCAAATATTTGGCTACCAAATATTTTCTCCCATTGGCTAGGCTGTATTTTCACTTTCTTGACAAACTCTTTTGAGGTGCAAAAGGTTTTAATTTTGAGTAGATCCCATTTATCTATTTTTTCTTTCACCACTTGTGCTTTGGGTGTGAAGTTCATGAAGCCACTTCCAATTACAAGGTCCTGTAGATGCTTCCTTACATTGTCTTCTGAGGTTTTTCTTGTCTTGGCTTTTATATTTAAATTTTTATTCATCTTGAGTTGATTTTTGTATAAGGTGTCAGATGGTGTTCCTCTCTCATTCTTTTGGATATGGATATCCAGTTCTCCAAGTACCATTTTTTGAAGAGGCCATTCTCTCTCAGTTGAGTGGGTTTAGTGGCCTTGTCAAATATCAGATAAGTGTATATGACAAGATCTATCAGAGCTGTCAGTTCGATTCCATTGGTCAGTATGCCTATCCTTGTGCCAATACCATGCAGTTTTGAACACTTTAGCTTTGTAGTATGCTTTAAAGTCATGTAGTGTGATTCCTCCAGTTTCATTTTTCTTTTTCAATATGTCTTTTGATATTCAGGGCCTCTTGACTTCCAAATAAATTTCATAGTTAGTTTTTCCAATTCAGTAAAAAATGCTGTGTTGGTTTTTACTGGGATTGTATTAAATCTATATATTAGTTTGGGTAGGATAGACATCTTAATGATGTTTATTCTGCCTATCCATGAACAGGGAGTATTCTTCAATTTATTTAATCTTCTTTGATTTCCTTTAACAGTGTTGTGTAGTTTTCTGTGTGTTAGTCTTTTTCCTCTTTAGTTAAGTTTATTCCTGGGTATTTGATTTTATTAGTTACTATTGTAAATGGTATTTTAAAAATTGATTTCCTCCTCAGAGTGCTTGTTATTGGTGTACAGAAATCCTATTGAGTTTTGAGCATTGATCTTAAAGCATGCAACTTTACTGAACTCATTTATAAGCTCTAGAAGCTTTTTTGTAGATTTTTCAGGGTTTTCTATGTATAGGATCATGTCGTCTGAAAATAGTGAAATTTTTATTCCTTTCGAATTTGGGTGCCTTTTATATCTTTTTCTTGCCTCAGTGCTTGAGCAAGTACTTCTAAGATAATGTTAAATAGGATCCATGAGAGTAGGCATTCTTGTCTTGTTCCTGATCTTAGAGGGAAAGCTTTTAGGATTTCACCATTGAATATGATGTTAGGTGCTGGTTTTTCATATATACCATTCATCGTGTTCAGAAAGTTTCCTTCTATTCCTATCTTTTGCAGTGTTTTTATCAGTAAAGTGTGCTGTATTTTGTTGAATGCTTTTTTCTGCATCTATATAGATGATCGTATGTTTCTTTTTTCTTTTGATCTGTTTATATGGTGTATTACATTGATTGATTTTATGTTGAACCATCCTTGCATACCCGGGATGAAACCCACTTGGTCATGATGTATAATTCTTTTGATTTGTTGTTGAATATGATTAGCAAGTATTTTGTTGAGGATTTTAGCATCTTGGTTCATCAGAGAGATTGGTCTATAATTTTCCTTTCTTTTGATATCTTTGTTTGGCTTTGATATTAGGGTAATTCTGGCATTATAGAATGATTTAGGCAATGTTCCTTCTACTTCTATTTTTGGAGACAATTAAGCAGAATTGGTGTTAGTTCTTTCCAGAATGTTTGGTAAAATTCATCTGTGAAGCTGTCTGGTCCTGGGCTCTTCTTAGTTGGGAGGTTTTTGATGACTGATTCTACCTCTTTACTTGTGATTGGTCTGTTGAGTTCATCAATTTCTTCTTTCGTCAATGTATGCAGCTTGTGCTTTTCTAGAAATTTGTCCATTTCCTCTATATTATCCTTCTTGTTGGCATATAATTTTTCAAAGTATCCTCTTATGATCCTCTTTATTTCTGTGGGGTCACTGGTGATATCCCCTTCTTCATTTCTTATTTTGTGTTTTTGCATCTTCTTTCATTTTTTCTTTGTTAGTCTAACTAAGGGTTTGCCAATTTCATTGATCTTCTCAAAGAACCAGCTTTTGGTTTTATTTATTTTTTCTAGTGCCTTCTTATTTTCTATTTCATTTAGTTTTGCTCTAATCTTTGTTATTTACATCTTTCTACTTCCTTTCATGTTGGTTGGTTTTTCTTTTTCTAATTCCTCCAGGTGTGCAGTTAGGTCTTTGATTTCAGCTCTTTCTTCTTTTTTGATATATGCATTTATGGCTATGAATTTCACTCTCAGGACAACTTTTTCTTTCTTTTCAAGGTAGTTACTGATTTTTAAAGAAATTTTCTCCTTGACCCACTGTTTGTCTAAAAGTGTATAGTTTAACTTCCATATCTTTGTTCCTAATTTGGTATCTGGCCCTTAATGATTTCCAGCTTCATTCCATTGTGATTAGAGAAATTACTTTGTCTAATTTCAATCTTTCTGAGTTCATTGAGAATGTTTCTGTGGCCTAGCATGTGGTCTGTCTCAGAGAATGATCCAAGAGAAGAATGTATATCTGCTGTATTTAGGTGTTGTGTTCTGAATATGTCTATTAGGTCCAGCTCCTCTAATGTATTATTCAAAGTCTTTGTTTCTTTATTAATTATCTGTTTAGATGTTCTGTCTAATGGTGATAATGGTGTATTAAAGTCCTCTAATATAATTGTAGAGGAGTCTATTTCTCCACTAAGTTTCTCCAATGATTGCCTCATGTATTTTGAGGTGTCCTGGTTAGGTGCATAAATGTTTGTGATTGTTCTTTCTTCTGGAAAGATTACCACTTTTACTAATATATAGTGTCCATCTTTGTCTCTTACAATAGTTTTGCATTTAAAGTCTAGTTTTTCTGATATTACTATAACTACTTCCACATTTTTTTGGTTATTGTTTGATTGTAAAATTGTTTTCCAGCCATTCACTTTCAGCCTCCTTGAATCCCTGGGTCTATGGTGTGTTTCTTGTAGACAGCATATAGATGCTCCATATTTCCTTACCCATTCAGCCAATCTGTGTCACTTGACTGGTGATTTTAATCCATTAACATTCAGTGTTATTACTCTAAAGAAATTACCTACATTAGCCATATTTTCCTTGTGTTTATTTACATTATATGTTGTTTTTATTTTGTTTTTATCTTTTTATTTGTTCTTACACTCTCCTCCAACTCTCTCCCTCCTGTTTTTTCCTTTCAATCTGCAGAACTCCCTTTACTATTTCTTGTAGGTCAGGTTTCTTATTGGCATACTCTATTAATTTCTGTTTATCTGTGAATATTTTGATCTCTTCATCATTTTTGAATGCCAGCTTTGCTGCATAGAGAATTATTGGTCAGAAGTTTTTTCTTTTAGTACCTTGACTAGGTCTTCTTGCCTCCATGGTTTCAGATGAGAAATCATCACTTAATCTTATTGAGCTTCCTTTGTATGTGATGGTTATCTTTTCTCTTGCTGCTTTCAGTATTTTCTCTTTGTCTTGAGCATTGGACAGTTTGACATGTATAAGTCTTGGAGTAGACCTGTTGGGATTTATACTGTTTGCAGCACGCTCTGTTTCCTGGACATGTACGTCCATCTCCTTCAATAAGGTTGGGAAGTTTTCAGCCATTATTTCCATCAACACTCCTTCTGTCCCCTTTCCTTTCTCTCCTCGTTCTGGGAAGCCTATAATGTGTATGTTTGCACATTTTGGGTTTTTGTTCAAATCCCTAAGTTCCTGCTTGATTTTTTCTATCTTTTTATCTATCTGTTCTACTATCTGTTTGATTTTAGATGTACTGTCTTCCTCATCACTAATTCTTTCTTCTGCCTGTTCAAATCTGCTCTCATGTACTTCCAGTGTCTTTTTTATTGCTTGGATTGTGCCATTCATCACCATGATATCTGTTATCTTTTTATGTGTGTTTACAATTTCTTCAGTTTGTTCTCCCAGTATTTTCTTAGTATCCTTAATCTCTTCCTCCACTTCATTAAGTTAGTCCATGATATTTGTTTGGAAAGCTTTGATTAGTTGTTAGATGTTCTGCATCTCTTACTGGTTTTTAGATTGGACTCGGCTGTGTCTTCCTCTTTCTTTGTATTGTTTGTAATTTTTTATTGTCCTCTCATCATCTTTTTATCTTGATGGGTTTACTCAGTTGATTAGCTTCTCTCTCTACTCTAGAGTTTTATTTAGCTGCTGATTTTCTGTGTGTGTTAAGTTTTCTTTTTGACACTTTGCTCTTTTTTATTCTATTTCCTTGCTGTTTACTATGTTCCCTTGAGGAAAATATTAGGGCCAGAGAAAGAGGAAGAGGTAAGAAAAGAAAGAGGATAATAGTAATAATAATAGTAAAAGTTAGAAGAGGGACTGTGTAAGACTTACTAAAATGAATGTTTAACTCATGTAAGCAGTGTAAAGTAATCAGAGTAAAAAAGTGGAGTATCTACAATGAAATGGGAAACTGAATAGAGAAAAATATATAGAATGATTTAAAAGGCCAGAATGATGAGGAGAGAGAGAAAGAGAAAAGAAAGGGTAAAAAAATTTAATAAAAAAAGAAAACAGAATAGACAAGATAGAAATAGAAACTAGAAAAATTGAGGACTAAATATAGAAAGGTGGAATGTAAAATCTGTAACAAAAAGCAGAAGATAGAAAGATGAAGGAAGGAAAAGAGATAGCATCGGTAGACAAAATCAGTATACATAGAAAGTGGGAAATCAAGGAAGAAGGACAGCAAGGAAGATACAAGCCAGCAGCACCTAATTTTAAAAAAGGGGGGTGGGGAGGAAAGAGGAAAGAAAAACAAGAAACAAAAAAAACAAACAAACAGACAAGCAAGCAGTGAAATGAAAACCAAGGAAGAACAGCATTTCTTCTTAGGCCCCTCTGGAGCATTTCAGGCTGCCAGTGTTCATCAATCAATTACCCTGCAGCCTTCTCTCTGCAAGGTTTGAAGCGGGTTTTAGTGAGTAAACTAAGTTAAATTTTTTTTTAAAAAGTAACTTTTTTTTAAGGAAAAATAAGGGACCCAAGAGAAGCTAACATAATGTCTATGTTTTCCCTGTCCTAAAGTATCAGCTGGATGTTTGATATCCCAGTGGATCACTACTCTAAGAGGAGCCGAAAATCGAACTAGGGACCTTGTATATTCAAGGTGGAAACTCCTCCACTGAGCTAAACTTTCTCATTGGGTCAGTTGGTTATTCAGAAATCTATCCAGTCACTTTCCCTCAGGCAGGTTTGAATCTTCTAGGGCAGCAGGATTCAACAGGCTGTGTGAGCAGACCCCCCACCCCCCTCTTCTGGTCAGGTTGCGTTCCCTTTTTCCATTCAAATCAGACCCTGGTGACTGAATTCACTGCACAGAAATTATTCTCAACACTCTTCTAGACCACCCTCTCCTCCCAGGGGACCCTAAATAGGCTCTTGGAAACCTATTAAGGGCTTCCTACTGCCTGACTCCCTTAGGGGAGTTGGAATTTTGATAGTTTCAACACGGAACTAGTCAATTGCCTACTCTGCCCTCTCACAGTTCAAGTTTCTGTATCCCAAGGCGGTTAGGTAAATCAGGCTTCCCCAGCAGATTTGCCTCTCCCCTCTGCCTGGTGCCACTTCGAGCCAGCTGGTATGCTCCCCAAAGCTCAAAGGGGGTCCAGGCAACCAAATCCACAGAAAGGAAACCCCTCTCAGCCCTTTGCCAGAACCCTCCCATTCTCAGAGAATGCTCCCTCTCGCTGGGTGGCCAGCCGGAGTCTGGGCTCACCCTGACCCTTTGCCCTGAGGGTGGGGCTTAGCCAACCATGGTTTTCACCCACGGGGCTAAAAACTCATGGTTTTATCTTGAGCAATCTATCTCCCAGTCCAGCTCCCTCCAGACTGATGCCCCAAAGGCTCCCACTCCGTGGGCTCCCAGAACAGCCCACTTGGGCAGGATCTTGTCCCCATTCAGACATCTTTTGAGAGAGAGATTGTGAGCACCCACTTAAACCAACACCATCTTGCCTCCCAGTTGCACTCCAGATCTTTTCAGTTAATAGTTTCATGGAATATCTTTTTGCATCCCTTCATTTTCAACCTGATTGTTTCCTTATGTCTGAGTTAAGTCTCTTGTAGACAGCATATAGATCGCTCATATTTGTTTACCCAATCTGTCAGTCTAGGTCTTTTAATTGGAGAACTCAATCCATTAACATTCAATGTTATTACTGTAAAGGCATTACTTACTTCATCCATTTTATCCTTTGGCTTTTTGTTGTCATATCATACTATTATCTGTCTTTTTACCCTTTAAGTTATCCTTAGTAATTTCAATTTCTACTCTGTTCTCCAAGTCTCTCTCCCTTGTATTTTTTTTTTCCTTTCAGGCTGTAGCACTCCCTTTAGTATCTATTATAAATCTGGACTTTTGGAAGCATACTCTCTGAGTTTTTGTTTGTTTGTGAAGATTTTAAACTCAACCTCATTTCTAAAGTTTGGCCAGATAAAGAATTCTTGACTGGCAGTTTTCTCTTTCAGTACCTTAAATACATCATACCACCTTCTCATCTCCATATTTTCTGATGAGAGATTTGCATGTAGTCTCACTGAGGTTCCCTTGTATGTGATGCATTGCTTTTCTCTTACTTCTTTCAGAATCTTCTCTTGGTCTATAGTAGGTGTCTCAGAATAATCATATTTGGGTTTATTCTGTTTGGGTGTATGACAGTTTTAAATAAGTTAATGATTCCCCAAAAAAGAAAGGTTATGTTTGTGAACTAGTCCATTACTGTGTATGTGAGACCCTTTCAATTAAACTACATCAGTGACACATGTCTGAGATTGAATCTTTGCTCTCTTGTTGGGTCTAATAAAAGCAGAGACACAGAAAAAGGGAGCCCCTATATATATCGACCTGCCATATGAGAGAAAGAACTCATTTCACCTCAGAGCTGAACTGAAAGGAGAGAAGCACCTGAGAAGCTTAAAAAGCTGAGGCCCAGGAATATATGAGCCATAAGTCTGATAGGTTGCAGCTAAACTTGGTAAGAAAGTGGAGCAGCTGAGACTGATGGTGGAGGCCCAGAAAGAGACAAGCCCTATGCCTGTTTGCTCACAGCTGAGGTTTAGGAGCTGGGCTCTGAGAGATGGTGAGCCTGGAGGGAATCAGTAGAGATTGGTGGCCATATTGCTTCACCACTTGGCAGATTACATTGGTGAGATAGCCCCTCTTATGTTGCCTTAAGTTGGACTTTCATGTCCTTGGAATTGTAAGCTTTTACACCCAAATAAATCCCCTTTATAAAAGCCAACCCATATCTGGTACTTTGCATTGGCAGCCCTTTGGCAAACTAAAACAGAATTTTTTTACCAGGAGAATGGGATTCATGCTGCTGCAATTACCAAAAATGTTGGAGCAGTTTTATAAATTGGCAAGGGGTATTTTTTTTTAGAGGAATTGTGAGATGTTTGATTTTAAAATGCCTAGATTACTTTGAAGAGACTCTTGGTAGAATTATGGACCCTAAAGTTATTTCCAAAGAAGTTTCAGAAAGAAATAGTGAAAATATTATTGGAAAATGGAGGAAAAGCAATTCTTGTTTTAAAGCTGCAGAAAACTTCACAAAATTAACTCAATGTTAGTTCTAAGGCAGAATTTGAAAATGTTGAGCTTGGACATTTAGCTGAGTAGATTTCTAAAGTAAATGTGGAAAATGCAACTGGACTTCTTGCATCTCATAGCAAAATGTGAGCAGAAAGAGATCACTTAAGAACTAAACTGCTGGGCACAAATAAAACAGGGATTGATGATTTGGGCAATGCCAAGCTTCTGGAGAACAAGCCCCCAGAGAATAGTTCCCCCTGTGAAGACTTATCTAAACTAAGAACTTGTATGTCAGAGTTGGAAATGCAGTTACTTAGGAAGGACTTGTAGAAAGTCCTACTGCCTGACAACTTGGAGCCCTGTTTACAGCACACTAAACCAACAATTTTTTTTTGAAATCTGTATTAATGAAACTACTGTCCACCTGGACAAAAAGGGAGAGCAAGAGGAGAGATTGAAGAAAGAACAGCTTCAAGAGGAAAACGGTGGAAACTGAGGTCCGGAATTAAGACATGTCCTTGGAGCAAAAGAGGAAACCCACCCATGTGTGTGGAGGGGATCAGTTTTCTCCAGCATTTATGGAGAGTGGGTCTTCCAGCCTGTTTTTCAGGGAGAGTTTTGCTTCCAAGGTTACAGAGAGGGTGGAACGCATTCCCCAGTGGTTGGGGAGAGTTAGGTCACCACACTACTGCTCTGAGGCAGTTGGACTTATTCCCCATAGGTTTGAGAGTTAGTTCACTATTTCTCTGTTGTTAGGGGGTTGGGCCTGTTCTCCATAGATTAAGGAGAGTCAGGCAGCCACCCCACTGTTCTCAAGGGGTTTGGCCTGTATGCAAGAGATTAGGGAGAGTATTTCTGCACTGTACTGTACTAAGGGGATTGAGACTGTCCTCCAGAGATTGGAGAAAGTGTGGCCATCACACCAGTGTTCTTGGAGGGTGAGAAATGGAGCTTTACTGTCACCAAGATGATTGATGAGTGTGGAACTGAGAAAATAGATGTTGGGCAAGCCTATGAAAGTGTGGGCCCACATGAAGCCCCAAGGAGAAGAAGCCATTGTTATATAGATGACTCTCAGACTGTGAAATCGAATGGAGTATGCCCTGCAGGTTTTCAGAACTGTGAACCATGACACCTGTTTTCCTTTCAATTCTCATCATGGTAATGCAAATGTTTATCCTATATCTGCCCATCTTTTGTATATTGGAAGTTGTTAAATTGTGTTGTAAATTTCACAGTTCTACAGCCAGCGGGGACTTTTGCCCCAAGATAAACTTTGTACCTATAATGTATTTTATGTGAATTTTTACTTAGCATTGCTACTGAAATGATTTAAGGCTTTTGTAGTATTGTGATGAAATGAATATATTTTGCATATGGAAGGAACATGTCTTTTTGGGATTCAAAGGTGTCAGCTTGAAATTATTTTATGAATCCCAAAAAGAGAACGATTATGTTTTACAACTTTTCATTTCTGTCTGTGTTGTGAGATCCTTTCAGTTGGACTATATGAGTGAGGCATGACTCAGGTTGAAACTCCACCCTCTTTCTGAGTCTGATAAAAATGGAGACACAGGAAAACTGAGCCACCATATATGATCTGCCATGTGAGAGAATCGACTTCAGTTTTTTACCAGAGTTGAGCTGCAAGGAGAGAAGCCCCTGAAAGTTTCAAATGGCTGAGTCCCAGGGAGAAATTAGGTTATGCCTGATAGCTTGCAGCTGAACTCAGGAAGAATGTGAAGCAGTTAAGACTGATAGAAGAAGCCCGGAGAGAGAAAAGGAGTACGATTGGTTGCTCACAGCTGAGCTCCAGGGGCTGTGCTCTGTGAAATGGTTAAATAGGAGGGGAAGGCCAAGACCTTGGCAGAGATCGGTGGCCGTCTTACTTTACCACATGACAGCTGACATTGGTAAGAAAGCACCTCTATTGTGTCTTTTTTAATATACTTTTTAATTTTTAAAAAAGACTTAAATTACATAAATGTTACATAAAAAATATAGGGGATTCCCATATGCCCTGCTCCAAACCCTTCCCACATTTTCCCACATTAACAACATCCTTCATTAGTGTGGTGCATTTGTTTAAATTGATGAACACATTTTGGAGAATTGCCACTAAGGGTGGGTTATAGTTTACATTGTAGTTTATACTCTCCTGCACAATTTTGTAAATTATGACTAGATATATAATGGTTTGTATCTGTCATTGCAATGTCATTCAGGACAATTCCCAAGTTCCAAAAATGTCCCCATATTAAACCTGTTTTTCCCTTTCCCTCCCCTCAGAACCTCCAGTGGTCACTGACTCCACATCAATGATAAAAGTTCCTCCATTGCTAGAATCACAATAAATCTATACTAGAATACCAGTAAGTCTACTCTACTCCAGCGCTCATTCCCCAATTACGAGAATTTTGAGATGGTGATGCCCACTCCAACTCTAATTGAGAGGGGGCTTAGATCCCATGGGGCAGTGGGATGGAGCTATCTTGCTTGCAATTGCAGACCCTCTCTGATCCTTGGGATGGTGATTGTCCATCATCATTTCCTTTTTAGTTGTCCTGGGTGAGTCCAATGAACTGGAGAGTAGGTGTTGCAACTCTTTTGAGATTCACGGCCCAGCTGGCACATGGACAACCCAAAGATTTAAGACTCTTAGACATACACCTATCAATTCTAGCACTAACTATAAGTTCAAATAGAAGGGGCAGAAGAGCCATGTGTAGGGAAACTACAACTGAGTCCAGCTATGTCACACTGAGGAGCATAAATTCCCAAGTAAAGCCCACTGGCAGGTCACCAAATTCTTCATCTGTCTGCCCTGCCTATAGTGTCTGGATGTCTCTGCAATTGAGTCAATATTTACTTTGGCAGTCAATGAGATCCTGCTAAGATGTGCATAAGTGTAACCTCAGGAATGACCGCCTGGCTTACTTTAAAGTCTCTTAGCCATATAAACACACTTGTCTTTATCATTTCCCCCTTTTGGTCAACATATTTTTCCAGTTGTATTGCTAGTTGATGCTTGGTAGTAATCACTTGGTGCCAGGAAGGCTCATCCCCAGGAGTCATGTCCCACTCTGGGGGGAAGGTAATGCATTTATATGCTGAGTTCAGCACATTTGAGCAAAAAGGAGACTCTCAGGAGGTAACTCTTAAGCACCCTATAATATTAGGTTAAGTTTCAATTTCAAAAGTAAATGTTCATAAGTAATTCATCAATATCAATGGCTGGCCAATGGTCCATCCTCCTTCACTAGTCACTTTCTCTGTAATCAGGGGATTCTTGCTGTCCCATTAGAGAATGTGGCAGAGCTCTCCAGGATGGGGATTCGATATTCTTTTGGTTATTGTGGGACTTTCCACCCACTGTGACAATGCCCCATGAGCACTTGAATATATTTATATGCCTTATAGGTATGCCCCAGGTGAACTTCCTCTCATGCATCCCCATCACTGACACCTTGCACCAATGATCCTCCCTTGCCACAGTTGTAACCCTTCCGTGATCCAAAACTTCCTCAAAAATGAAGCTCTTTTTCTTGCCTAAGAGCTCGAGGAAGTACTTCTAACAGAATGTTAAATGAAAGCAGTGATAGTGTCATCCTTGTCTTGTTCCCGATCTTAGAGGGAAAGCTTTTAGAATTTTGATTTTTGGTTAAACTTATTCTAAGCCTCTAAAATTTCCCAGCTTAACTAGAGTATAACCTAGGGAGTGAATAAAGCAGTGAGCCCAGAAATGGATGAGAATTGTGGTTGGTGGTATATATGCAAGAGTGTCCTTTGTGAGCTAGAGCAGAGGTACATCAGTATTGCATGTTGGTGGGAATATGGAGAAGCATGGGAAAAATACAATTGGTGTGACGTATGGACTGTGGTTAACAATACTGTAATATTCTTGCATCAATTCCAAAAATGTACTGTGTTTATAATGGAGGTTATGGAAAAAGTGTGCTATATGTATGGTATAGACCACAGTTGGTGGTAATAGTCTGATGATATTATCTCATAATCTGTAACAAATATTCCACCATGGTGTACTGTTTTGGTGAAAGGGTGTTGTATGGGAATTCTACACATGTGCATGATTGATTTGTAAGTTCACAACCAACCTATATAATAAAAATATATTTAAAAAATAAGAGGATGGGTTGGGGGAAAAATACACCAAATGTAATATATGGACTATAGTTATTAGTAATATTTTGATGATGCTCTTGCATAGTTTGTAACAAATGTTTCACAACAATACAAGGTGTTGGTGGAGGGGTGATATGTGTGACTCCTGTATGATGTTATGCATGTTTATTTTGTGAGTTCACAACTTTTTAGTATACACTTATTTTTTATTTATGTTCATGTATGAATGATACGCTTCAATAAAAATATATTTTAAAAATCCCCAGCTTAAGTTATCAAAATATGGCCAGGGACTCACTAATTGTGTGCAGACCAGCTACGAAGGGACTGGAATGAGAGAGTTCTAAGAGCAGTTTTTCATTCATTTTATCTTCAAAGAAGTTTTAGTTTACAGATAAGTCACATAGAGAATATAGGGGATTCCCATATACCCAACGCCCTCCCCATTTTCCACTCTCTCTTATTAATAACATTTTACTTGTGGATGGTACATTTGCTACAACTGATGTACAAATATTGAAGCATTCCTACTAACCATGGAAATGGTTTACATTATGGTTTACATTTTGGATCATACTCTTTTACAGGTTTTGACAAAATTTAAATTAGCCTGCATCCATTATTGCAAGTTCACACAGAACAATTCTAATGCCCTAAAAATGCCCTATGTTCCATCTATACTATTCTTCCTTTCCCCTCCCCTTGGAACCCATGGTAACCACTAAATTTCTATTTCTGAGGAATAAGATGAATTGTTACTTGCAATAATATTGAGGGTTTGACATATTGGTCTGTTTTATTTTATTAGGCACTGCCTATGTTCTTGAGGGATTCTTGTCCCTATAATTGAGAACATAGCAGGACTCCACAGGATGGGAGTTTATTTTCTTATTTATTGGGTGGGTCTCCACCTACTGATATAAGAGACTAGGACAAGATGAACACTTACATATTCCACAGAAACCTTCCCCAGGTACACCTTATCTTATATAGCCCCAACACCCAACACTCTATACCAGCAACCCTCCCCTGCCATATTTGCCAAAAGAACATTCTCAAAATGTTCACCTGCTCCTTCCCCCAAACCTTCCCCACTTTCATGGAAAGTCCAGCCCAACCCCCTCACCCTACTCCTCACAGACCAACATGTGGGACATGAATCCCAGGGATGAGCCTCCCCAGCACCAGGGATTATTACCAAGCCCCAAATAGCAATGCACCCAGAAAAAAAACTTGACCAACATGGGGAAATAGTGAGTACAAATGAGTTTTGATGGCTAAGAGATTTCAAAATGAGTAGGGAGGTCATTCCAGAGGTTATGCTTATGCACATCTCAGCAGGATCTCATTGACTGTATCAGTGCCTCAAATAGCAGGACTCCTGAAGGCTCTAGAGACATCCAGGCAGTATAAGCACGGAAGATAAGCTCAGGAATTCAGCACCCTGTCAGTGGGCCTTACTCTGTCATTTCTGCTCCCCAGAAGAATTGAAAGCAGGGACATGAATAGATATATGTATGCCAATATTCATACTGGCATTATTCACTCTTCACTATTACTTTGGAATTTATGTTCCCCAGTGTAATAGAATTAGACTCATTTATAGTTTCCACACACATGGCTTTTCTGTCCCTCTTAATTTGAACCTGTAATTAACACTATTCTTCTTAAATATATGACCCAGAGACTTAAATCTAGTCTGTACATGTGCCAGTTGAGCCCTGAATCTCAGCAGAGTTGCAACACCTACTGTCCTGTTTATTGGACTCACCCAAGACAAATAACAAGGAGATGATGATGAAGAAAGCCCATCCCAAGGAACAGAGAGTGTCTACAACTGCAAGCAGGATAGTTCCATGGGATCTAAGCTGCCTCTCAATTAGAAACAGAGTGGGCATCAACATCTTAAATTCTCAAGATTGGGGAATGAACAGTGAACTAAAGTAGACTTATTATTTTATTACAGAATTATTATTATTATTGCAATGGAAGAACTTTTATCATTGATACAAAGGCAGTGGCTACCAGAAGTTCTGAGAGGAGGAATAGGGAAGAATAGGTGTAATATGGCAGCATTTTCAGGACTTTGGAATTGTCCTGCAGACATTGCAATGACAGATACAGGCCATTATATATTTTGTCATTACCTAAAAAATTGTGTGGGACAGAGTGTAAACTGTAATGTAAACTATAGTCCATGGTTAGGAACCATGCTTCAATATGTGATCAACAATTGTAACAAATGTACCACACTAATGAGGGATGTTGTTAATGTGTCAAAGTGTGGGAGGAGGAGGAATGCGACTATATTTTTTATGTAACATTTATGTAATCCAAGTCTTCTTTAAAATAAAAGCAGTTTTTCTCCTTGCAATTTCCCAGATGGCCAGCAGATGGTGGTCATCAGTGAGTCTTTCCACAGAGGTGTTTATTTCAACCTCCACTTGCTGATGATTCTGGTCTGTCCACAGCTGAGTTCCAATGCAAAGTCTGTTGGCCAAATTCACTGAAGTGAAAACACTCTTTTCCCCCTACCACACCCTCCCTCTTCCCATGGAGGAAGAAGTCTTTTCCCTTCTCAATTGGCTGCAGTAAGACATGGGTTTTATCCAGGCTGTTCATCTTGAGGATGGGGGTGGATGCCATTCCCAGCCACAAGGTTTTTAACTCACAATTTTCATTTTGGATACTCTTTCTGTCACTTATGTTCCTTGAGAATGTGCAGCACTGTCCTGGTCTGCTGATCCCAAAGCAGCTCCCTTGGACAGCTTTCTGACCATCTTTCATTGTTTGGTTAGAGAGCTGAGCCCTGCCTGCTTACTCCAATGCCATCTATGGCCAATTGATTTTTGACAAGGCTGCCAAGTCCACTCAATTGGGAAAGAATAGTCTCTTCAGCAAATGATGCTGCAGAACTGGTTATACATATAAAAATGAATGGATGAGGGAAGCGGCTGTGGCTCAATCAGTAGGGCTCCCGTTTACCATATGGGAGGCCCCGGGTTCGGTTCCCGGGGCCTCCTGGTGAAGGCAAGCCCGCCCGCACAGCGTGGTTAGCTGACCCAGCGAGCACAAGCAGCAAGGGGGGGATAAATGAATAAATAAATAAAATCTTAAAAAAAAAAAAAAATGAATGGATGAGGACCCCTATCTCACACCATATAAATAATTAACTCAAAATGGATCAAAGACCTAAATACAGAAACAGCACTATAAACTTTTATAAGAAAGCATCTTTAGGATCTTGAGTTAGGCAATGATTTTTGAAACTTTCCATGCAAAGCACAAGCAATGAAAGGAAAAATAGATAAATAGGACCTCCACAAAATTACAAATTTTATGCATCTAAAGACTTTGTCACAAGAGTGAAAAGTTAACCTACTCAATGGGAGAAAATATTTGGAAACCACATATCTGAAAATGGCTTAATATCCAGTATATATAAAGAAAACTTACAAATCAACAATAAAAAGAGAAACAGCCAATTGAAAATTAGGCAGAACACTTGAATAGACATTTTTCCAAAGAGGATATAAAAATGTCTAAAAAGCACTTACAAGGTCCTCAACATCACTATCAGGGAAATGCAAATCAAAACCACATTCCGATATCATTTCACAGCCACTAGAATGGCTACTGTTTTATAAAAAGCAGAAAACTACAAGTTTTGGAGAGGATGTCAAGAAATACAAACACTCATTCATTGCATGTTGGAATATAAAATGGTGCAGCTGCTGTAGAAGACAGTTTAGCGATGGACTAGAGTGGACTTACTGGTATTCTACTATAGAATTATTGTGATTCTAGAAATGGAAGAACTTATATCATTGACATGGAGTCAGAGGCCATTGGAGGTTCTGAGGTCAGGGAGAGGGAAAACAGGTGTAATACAGGGACATTTTTGGGACTTGGGAATTGTCCTGAATGACATTGCAATGTCAGATACTAGCCATTATATGTCTTGCCATAACCTACAGAATTGTGTGGGAGAAAGCGTAAACTACAATATAAATTATAATCCATGCTTAGTGGCAATGCTCCAAAATATGTTCATCATTTGCAATGACTATACCACACTAATGAAGGATGTTGTTAATGTGGGTAAATATGGGTGGTGTGGGGAGTGAGGCATATGGGAATCCCCTATATTTTTTATGTAACATTTATGTAATCTAAATATCTTTTAAAAAATAAAAAAATTAGAAAAAGAAGACAGTTTGGCAGTTCTTCAGGAAGCTAATTACAGAATTGCCATATGATCTGGGAATCCTTTTACTAGGTATATAACCAGAAGTATTGAAAGCTGGGTCTTGAACAGATATATGTACACCAGTGTTCATAGAGGCATTATTTCCAATTGCCAAATGATGAAAGCAACCCATGTTTCAATCAACCAAAGAATGTATAAACAAAATGTGGCATATATATTCAATGTAATATTATTCAGCTGTATAAATAAATGAAGTTCTGATGCATGTGACAATATGGATGAACCTTGAGGACATTATGCTGATTGAAATAAGCCAGACACAAAAGAACAAATGTTATATGATCTCACTGATATGAAATAATTAGAATAAACAAACTCATAGAGTTAGAATCTAGAATCTATATTACCAAGGGAAAGTCCCATGTTAGAGAAT
This sequence comes from Tolypeutes matacus, assembly GCA_026826555.1. Lineage (NCBI taxonomy): Eukaryota > Metazoa > Chordata > Mammalia > Cingulata > Chlamyphoridae > Tolypeutes > Tolypeutes matacus. Next base: position 2,315,336 of record JAKSZT010054512.1, read on the forward strand.
GGGGAATGAATGTTTAATTTGTACAGAATTTCTATTTAATTTTATTCTAAAAGATTGAAATTGGATGATGACCATTCATGGTAGCAGATTATTGGGAGTGTAATTAACAGCACTGAATTGTATACATGAATGTGGCTAAAGGGGGAAATATTAGGTTATATATTTTACAAGAATGAAAAGTAAAAGATAAAGCAAGACTGTATAACACAGTGCACCCTACTATAGACAATGGTCTATAGTTAATATTACAATTGTACAAAAATTTCTTCATGAATTACAACAAATGTACGACACTAATACAAAGTTTTAATAATAGGATGGTATATGGGAAAATATACCTAATGTAAACTATGTATGGTAGTTATTTTAATATTCTTTCATGTATTGGAAGTTAATATAGTATTAATATAGTACAATTAGAAAAATGTTATCATCAATTGTAACAAATGTTCCACACCAATGCAAGGTGTTGGGGGTTGAGTGGTATATGAGAATCTTATATTTTATGCATGATTCATGTATAAACACACAACTTCTCTAATAAAATAATTTTTAAAAGTATCTATTGTGTGCCAGAGACTGTGCTAGTTCATTTCCCATATTATCTCATTTAATATTAAAAACTACCCTGGATGATGGATATTATCTTTTGTCTACAGATGAGAAAATCAAGGATCAAATATATTTAGTCATTTATCCAAGAATATCCACACTCATCCAGTTAATAAATGGTAGGGTTGAGAATTAAACACAAATTTCATTCTAAATACAGTAAACAATACTGATTCTCACTTTGATCAGTTGAGCAAGAGTTATATTTTATATTGCTTTTTTTTTTTTAAAGATTTTTATTTATTTATTCATTTATCCCCCCCTTGCTGCTTGTGCTCGCTGGGTCAGCTAACCACGCAGCGCGGGCGGGCTTGCCTTCACCAGGAGGCCCCGGGAACCGAACCCGGGGCCTCCCATATGGTAAACGGGAGCCCTACTGATTGAGCCACAGCCGCTTCCCTATATTGCTTTTTTTTTACTTTTAGAAAGTAGAGCAGAAGTTCTTAACAAAGGTCCAAAGTTCCCCATGGGTTCTGTTTTAGCTTCTTAGGCTGCTCATAGTAGATACCATTAAATGGGTTGTCTTTAAACAATGAGAATTTATTAACTTATGGTTTGAGGCAGTGACAATGTCTAAATCATGGCATTATCAATGTGGTGCTTTCTTCCTGAAGACCAGTTGCCAGCAATCCTTGGCTCCTCTTGCCATATGGCAAGGACCATGGTGGCGTCTGCTGGTTTCTCCCTTCCCTCGCGGATTTTGTTGATTTCAGCTTCTTGCTGATGTGGATTTCTCTTTCTCTCTATTATCTCATTTATAAAAGTCACCAGTAAAAGGATTAAGGCCAATCCTGAATAAGGTAAGCGACACTCTAACTGAAGTACTCTCGTCAGGAGGCCCTACTTACAATGAGTCCACACCCATAGTAATGGATTAGATTTAAGTACATGTTTTTCTGGGGTACATAGAGCTTCAAACCACCACATTCCTCAAAAAGTCATGTTTTTTTCTATATGCAAAATACACTCATTCCATCACAATATCCCCAAAGCCTTAAATCATTTCAGTAGCATTGCTAAGTAAAATGTCTCATAAAAATTGGCCATAGGTGTGGTCTATCCTAGGGCACAATTCCCCTCTGTCTGTGGACCTGTGAAACCTAGAGAAAAAGTTATCTGCTTCCAATATTCAAAGAAGAGACAAGTGTAGGATAAACATTTCCATTCCAGAAGGGGGAAATTGAAAGAAAACAATAGTCAGGGACCCCTAACATTTCTGAAACCCTGCAGGGCATACTTCATTAGATTTTAAGGTCTGAGAGTCATTTATGGAAAGGTGGTTTGTATTCCAATCCTAATTGAGAGGCAGCCCCACCTCTTCCAAGTGCTTGCACAACACCCATGCTCTCACCGAACACTGTGGTGAAGGTTCCACCATCTGAAAACACTGGAGTGATGGACAGATTCTCCACAGTACCCAGGGAATATGCCTCACCCTCTCTGAAGCCTGCGTTGGCAGCACTCTTCTTGAACAACAGCATGGAAGGCCTATCCTCTCCAAGTGTTGGGGCATACTCACCCTTTCCATACACATGGGTGGGTTCACTCTCTTGGCCCAAGAAGATGTCTTTGGTCCATACCTCTGCTTCCATGGTCCTGCCTTTGAAGTGATTTTTCCTTCAATCTGTCCCTTTTCTGTCCATTTTAGTCCAGGCTGGCAGTGGTTCCATCCATGCAGATCTCACAAAAACTTGTTGGTTTTGCATGGATTACACAGGGTTCCAAGCCATCAGACAAAAGAATGTTCCACAAATCATTCCAGAATAACTGCACCTCCAATCCTGACTTGCACCAAAATGGCAGAATGTATTCATATTCAGTTAAACCTTCACATGGAGCATTATTCTCTGGGAACTTGCTGTCCAGAAACTCAGAATTTTCCAAACCATCAATTTCTGGTTTCTTTGTGCACAGGAGTTCAGTTTTCAGCTTATCTCTTTCCTCTCACATTTTATTATAAGCTGCAAGGAGAAATCAGACTACACTTTCCATACTTGCTTGGAAATTGCCTCAGCCAAATATCCAAGCTCATTGCCCTCAAATTCTGCCTTCCATCTAACATCAGAACTTTGCCAAATTCTCTGCCACTTTAAAGCAGGGGTTGTCTTTCTTCCAGTTTACAATGACACATTCATCATTTCTGTCTGAAGCCTCATCAGAAATACCTATAGCAAACATATTTCTAACAAAAGTCTCTTCAAAGCAATCTAGTCCTTTTCTTTCAAGCACTTAACATTTCTTCCTGCCTCTATCCATTACCCAATTCCAATTTCATTTACATATTTTTGGTATTTGCGATAGAAGCACCCCACTTTCCTGGTACCAAAATCTGTTTTAGTTTACAGTTTGATGCCATGAGAATGTCCAAATCAAGGCACATCAAGGCGATGCTTTATTCTCAAAAGTGGTTGCCAGTGATCCTTAGTTCCTATGCCATATGGCAAAGCACATGGGGCAGCATCTGCTGGTCTCTCCTTTCTCTCCCAGATTTCGTTGTTTTCAGTTTCTTGCTTCTGTGACTTTCTATCTCTTCATCTGCATTTCATTCTTTTATGAAGGATTCCAATAATAGGATTAAGACCCATCCTGATTAAGTTAGGTCACATCTTAACTGAAGTAGCCTCATCAAAATGTCCTATTTATAATGTGTTCACTTCCACAGGAATGGATTAGATTTAAGAACAAGTTTATCTGGGTTACATACAACTTCAAACCACCACAGCATCTTTGGTTTCCATCATGCTTCTTTGAAGATTGCCTTTATGGGTCAGTAATTATAATATTAAAGCTTTGCTTCACTCCAAAGGAGTTGAGAATAGTATAGTAGACATTATTGCTCCTCCCTAATATCCAGTTCTTTTCTCCTATGGGTAATTGTAAGACTGCACTTCCCAGCTTTCTTTAATGTATGTGGGGCCATGTGCCTATTTCTCGTTAATAAGATGAGCAGACATGGTATGTGTTATTTCTGAGCTGAAATACTTAAGACCCATTTCACAGTTTTTCAGCTCTCACTTCTTTTCCTCAGCAATTGAGGAACCTGGTGTTAAGATAATTGAGTCAAGTTATTGGAGATGTCTAAAGTACTAAATCACCCTGACTTGAAGGAAAACTGCCCTGGAGAGTTGCCCAGGCTCAGATTAGATTTTGAGGGAGTGAGAAATATACTTTTCTTGTGTTAAGCTACTAAGATATGGTTGTTTGCTACTGCAACATAAACCTAACCTATTCTGACTAATATAGGTGGCAAGGCATGCTAGCTGAGTATCATCAGTATATGATCCATGTTATTGTCACATTTTGACATCTAAAATTATTTCCCTTGTTAGAAATAAAAGAAAATATATCCAGTTATTTTAATCAAGGATTATTTCTTTTGTTTACAATGAACCTAGCTTACATTAGAAAACTTCAAAAGAAAGAATGTGCACCAATGTCTAAATCTGCAGTGATTTTCCTCTCATTGCAGAATGTGAAAGAAAATAAAAAGTGTTACACTTCTAAAGTGACATAGCTCAAGCCAATGGAAGCTGAAACATATTTTTACATTTCAAGAATTATTTTATATTTGATGCAACTATTTCCTGAAAGGATTATTCATCCCCTGCCTTTATAGGTAGAATCTACTAAATACCACTCCAATTTATGTAATGAGTATAAGTCCTTATTATGAACACCCATACTCTGTGATCTCTATGATATAGTCATGCACACAAGAACTATTAAGGTTTATAGTAGTTATTGTTAATGGTTAACAGGATGACATTCTATCTCTATCTATTTATCTATCTACCTACATACATACATATACATATGCATATGTATGTGAATATATATGTGTATGTATGTATGTGTGTAGATATATAAGTGTGAAAAATATATTGGTCAAATAATCTTATTAAGAGTGGCATGGTATACACATGCTATTGATTGTACAATTTAGATAAATTATATGGTTTATGAACAAAAGAGGTAATAGAGTGGGTAGGCAGAAATACACAAATGTAAGATATGGGCTATAGTAGCAGTACTTTGATGACGCTCTTTCATAATTTGTTACAAATGTTTCACAACAATGTAAGGTATTTGTGGTGAGGTGATGTAGGTGAGCCATGTTTGATGTTATGCATGTTTGTTTTCTAAGTTCAGAACTTTTATGATACACTTACTCTTTATGTATGTACATGTATGAATGATATACTTCAATAAATTGTTTTTAAAATGAAAAAGGTGTGGCATGGTATACAATATACATGTATGCAAATATATACACACAGTTATATATGTTTATATGTGTGTATATATATGAATGTATTTTAGTATATATAATCTTTAATGCTTTTCCCATTGTTTTCAAAATTGTGTGAAAATGTTTTATTCAACTTATGTTATTAAAAATGGAATGGAATGGAATGAGACTATCAGCTTATACTGCAAAGCCATGACTTTTTATATAGTTTAGTATTGGACGAAATTAAAGAAAACAGCTTAGAAGCTCACAATAAGTGGCACATTGTTGGTGATATCTTCACAAGCCTAAGTTAGAAAATCAAAATAAAATAATGCTTAAAGTATACTTTGGTTTCACTTACATTACTGAAGATGATTTTACACAAAGCCAGAATACTTCCTGTGTGGCAAAGAATTTGTCAAAAGAAACTTAAAGCTAACAATGTAGTTATTTCACTTTTTAAGATAGTTCAATTTGAAAAGACAGGGAATTAACCAATATTAGAATATCCCTCAACACAAGATTTGCCTTTTATTATAGATGCCTGCAAGATTGCTTATTGCATTGCCAACCAATAGATATTACTTTTACTTTGAAGGATTTAGTGAAGCCATGTTCCCTGGAAACGGTTGAATTGGGATGTAGCTTAAAGATAAGAAGGCAAATTCAGGCAATGTTTATGTCAAATCCAGCCACTCCATAATTGATTTTTCTTCTAATATTTTGAAATGGGACATTAAAAATAGGCAGTAAACATGTTTGCCTCTAGGAAGAAACTGGAATTGGATGACACCACTCACATCTCTCAGTGTAAACTGATACTAGTATTTGTATGTTATAGGCATGTTAATGCCATAAAAAGAATTTCAACTATTGTGAATCCCTTTTGGAAATCTTAGATGCTGTTACCTCTGCAATAGAAAGTTTTTTTTAACCAAGCAAAACTTCAATGGGCAAAAAAATATTGGTACTCTTTCATATAGTTGGAGTACCTGCTGTGCTTGGTCACACATCTGGTATTTCCATTCATTGAAGAAATAAGCTTTCTACATCTGTTGTCAGCATTAAAGGCAGACAATAGATTTGGAAGAATACTCACCTATTAGTGTGAGTGTCAGTGGCTAGGGAGACTAAGTAGTGCCTGGGAACTGGAAGGAGTTTTCAGTTCTCTTTCTCCATACACTATCACAACCAAGTTAAATGGGCAGAAGTTCCCATATACCCAATTTTCTCTAAGACCATAGCACTTGTCAACTTCCTTAAAGACTGGCCCTTTAATCATCTTTTTTCCAAGAGGTTTTGTGAAGAAATGGAAATTTTTGATTACACATGTTTCTGGATTTCTAGACAAGTTCTGAAGTGTGTGTGTGTGTATACACACACACATATATATATGAAATAGAGATAGAGCAAGCTCATTTGCAGAAAAATAGCTTTGCTTATTTGATGATTTTGGAGTATAGAGATAATATAAATCTTTTGATTCAAGACCCTGCAGTCACTATTATGGATGCCATAGAAAAATAAGTATAAGGTTTTTGGGGGGCCTGGAAGAGCAGCTTGAAGGCAGGTGACTCTACAATTGTTCTAAAATTTTCGCTTTATTTTAAGAATTTGGATATAATTTCATGAGTGAGAGAGACATACTTTAAAAAGAAGATTCTTTTATACTATGCTCATGGGAAAGAAATAATAACATTATCAGGATTTTTCTAAAGGAAGGACAAAATGTGTATCAACATCTTAAAGTCTGAAAATGCAATGTGGTTAAGAATCTCAGCATTGTTTTCTTATTTAAAAAAAAAATTCTTATTATCCAATAGTTCCATTTCTGGGAATTTCCTCTGAAGAAATAATGAAAATTTTGTACACAAATTTAAGCATGGAGATATTTATCAAAGTGTTATTCATAATAATAAAAAGTAAAAAGAGGGAAGATGGCATGGGAGTAGCTAGACAGGGCTCACCTCTCTCAGAAAAACAGTGGAGGAAGGGCAAAAAACTATCCAAGTGAGAAGCTTTGGGGATCTGCCTACCAGGAGAGTGCAGCACATCATCCAGAAGGAAGAGGGGCAGAAAGACAAAGAGGCCAAATGAGAATAGGAAACATGGACAATTAAAAGAATATAGAATAAGTGGAACCAAGTGTCAAAGAGGAACCTTAACACAAAACAAAACAAAATAAAGCCCTAGTATAGAAAGAGAAGCTAACCATCTGAATAAGCCTATAAAGATAAACAGATGCCTTGACACAAGCAAAAAATTGCAAGCCATACTATGAAACAGGAAGATGTGGCCCAGTCTAATGAACAAGCAAACAAACAAACAAACAAAAAAAACAGGAGTAGATGCAGAATGTGGAACAATTAATCAACGATGCTCAAACAAATATCATGAATCAACTTAATGAAGTGAAAGAAGAGATTAAGGTTAATAAGAAGACACTGGGGGAACATACAAAAGAAATCATGAACATATGTAAAAAAAAATAACAGATCTGATGGTGACAAATGGCACAATGCAAGAAATAAAAAATATTTTATTAACAGCAGATTTGAACAGTCAGAGGAAAGAAGTAGTGGTGTCAAAAATAGTACACCTGGGAAACAGCTGTGGCTCAATCAGTAGGGCTCCCGTTTACCATATGGGAGGCCCCGGGTTCGATTTCCGGGGCCTCCTGGTGAAGGCAAGCCTGCCCGCACGGCGTGGTTAGCTGACCCAGCGAGCACAAGCAGCAAGGGGGGGATAAATGAATAAATAAATAAAATCTTTAAAAAAAAAATAGTACACCTGAAATTAAACAGATATTAAACAGATAAATAAAAAGATAGAAAAGTTTCAGCAGGGACTCAAGAAATTGAATGATAACACAAAGCAGACAAACATATTCATTATAGGCATCCCAAAGGAAGAAGAGACGGGAAAAGGGGAAGGAGTGTTGGAGGAAATAATGGCTGAAAATTTCCCAACTCTTTTGAGGTCCATAGATGTACATGTCTAGGAAGAACAGTGCACTCCAAACAGTTTAAATCCTAATAGGCCTACCCTGAGAAAATTATCAAATTGTCAAATGCTCAATCAAAAAAGAGAAAAATGAAAGCAACAAGAGAAAATATCTATCACATACAAGGGAAGATCAGTAAGATTAAGCACTGATTTCTCATTTGAAACCATGCAGGCAAGAAGGTAGTGGTATGACATAGTTAAGGTGCTAAAAGAAAACAACTGCCAGCCAAGATATTAAAAAACGAGGGAGAGTTCAAAATATTCACAGATAACCAGAAATTAAGAGTTTGTCAACAAGAAACCTGCCCTTCAAGAAATACTAAAGGGAGTTCTGCAGTTTGAAAGGAAAAAAAAAAAAAAAACAATAAAAAGAGCATTGGAGGAGAATGTAGAAAAGAATATTATTAGTAAAAATAACCAAAAAATAAAAAGAGAAATAAAAATAAAATATGACATTTGTAAACCAAAGAAAAAAATGGCTAATATAAGTACTACCATGACAGTAATTAAATTGAATGTTAATGGATTAAACTCTCCAATAAAAAGACACAGGTTGGCATAAGGGATAAGGAATTACAACCCACCTATCATCTATATGCTGTCTACAAGAAACCCACCTTATACCCAGGGATGCAAAGAAATTGCAAGAGAATGGTTGGAAAACGATTTTACATGCAAACAATAACCAAAAAAGGGAAGGAGTAACTATACTATTGGTGAACAAAATATACTTTAAATGCAATACTATTGTAAGGGACAAAGAAGGACACTACGTATTAATAAAAGGAGTAATTCTATAAAGAAGAAAGAACAATCATAAACATTTGTACAATTAACAAAGGTGCCCCCAAAATACGAGGCAAATATTGGATAAACTAAGTGGAGAAACAGATGCCTCTACAACTATAGTGGGTTTTTTAAATACACCATTATCACCATTAGACAGAAGATCTTGTCAGCGGGTCAATAAAGAAACATGGACCATGGATAATACATTAGGGGATCTAGACCTAATAGACATATACAGAACAGTACTCCCAAATATAGAAGGGTATACATTCTTCTCAAGTGCACATGGCTCATTCTCCAGGTCAGACCATGTGCTATGTCACTGAATAAGTCTCAACAAACTTAGAAAGATTGAAATTATACATAACAATTTCTCAGATCACAACAGAATGAAGCTGGAAATTAATAAGTGGTGTTGAATCAGAATAGGCACAAAGATATCAAAATTAAGCAACACACTTAAACAATCAGTGGTTCAAAGAGGAAATTTCTTTTTTAAAATTTTCTTATGCATATTAGTTTAAATTTTTTTAAAAAAACATGACATTTAGATTACATAAATGTTACATAAAAATATAGGGGATTCTCATATCCCCCACTCCCCACACCACCCACATTTACCCACATTAACAACTTCCTTCATTAGTGTGGCACATTCATTGCAATTGATGAACACATTTTGGAGCATTGCCTCTAAGCATGGATTATAGTTTACCTTGTAGTTTACACTCTCTACCACACAATTCTGTAGGTTATGGCAAGATATATAATGGCTTGTATCTGTCATTGCAACGTCATTCAGGACCATTTCCAAGTCCTGAAAATGCCCCTGTATTACACCTGTTTTCCCTCTCCCTGACCTCAGAACCTCCAGTGGCCACTGCCTCCCCATCAATGATATAAATTCTTCCATTGCTAGTATCACAATAATTCTATAGTAGAATACCAGTAATTCTACTCTAGTCCATAGTTCATTCCCCAGTCCCAAGAATTCTGGGATGGCGATGTCCACTCCACCTCTAATTGAGAGGGAGCTTCAGTCCCATATGGTCAATGGATGGGACTCCCTTGCTTGCAGTTGTAGACTCTCTCAGTTCCTTGGTCTGGTGGCTGTCCATCATTACCTACTTGTTAGTTGTCCTGGGTAAGTCCAATGAACTGGAGAGTAGGTGTTGCAACTCTGTTGAATCTCAGGGCCCAGGGGGCACATGGGCAGCCCAAAGATTCAAGTCTCTTGAACGTACACCTACAAGGAGGAAATTTCAAAAGAAATCAGTAACTACTTTGAAATGAATGAAAATAAGAACACCACATATCAAAACCTATGAGATACAGCAAAAGCAGTGCTGGGAGGGAAATTTATAGCCATAAACGTTTATATTAAAAAAGAAGAAAAAGCGAAAATCAAAGACTTAACCGCACAACTGGAGGAACTAGAAAATGAACAAACTATTCCTAAAGCAAGCAGAAAGAAGGACATAAGAAAGATTAGAGCAGAACTAAATGAATTGAGAATTAAAAACCCTAGACAAATGAAGAAAACAAAAACCTGTTTCTTTGAGAAGGTTAATAAAATTGACAAACCCTTAGGTAGACTAACAAAGAAAAAAGAAAGAAGATGCAATTAAAAAAATAAAAAGTGAGAGAGGATATATCACCACTGATCCCACAGAAATAGAGTATCCTAAGAGGATACTTTGACAAATTGTATGCCAACAAGATGGATAACTTAGATGAAATGGACAAATTTCTAGAAACACCAAAAACAGCCTACATTGACAAAAGAAGAAATTAATTAACAGAGCAATCATAACTAACAAGATTGAATGAGACGTCAAAAACCTTCCAACTAAGAAAAGCCCACAACCAGGTAGCTTCACAGGTGAATTCTACAAATCATTCTGGAAAGAACACCAATCCTGCTTAAACTCTTCTAAAAAACAGAAGTGGAGGCAACATTGCCTAACTCATTCTTGATGCCAAAATCACCCTAATACCAAAATACACATAAAGACACCAGAAAAAATAAAACTACGGTCCAATCTCTCTAAAGAATTTGGATGCTAACATCGTAAAAAAATACTTGCTAATCATATTCAACAACACATAATATACCATAATCAAGTGGATTTCCTTCCTGGTGTGCAAGGATGGTTCAACATAAGAAAATCAATCAATGTAATATAAAACATTAGCAGATCAAAAGAAAAAATCACATTATCATCTCTATTGATGCAGAAAAACAACTTGACATAACACAGCATCCTTTCTTGATAAAACCACTTCAAAAAGAAAGGAATAGAAGGAAACTTCCTCAACATGATAAAGAGTAGATATGAAAAACCCACAGTTTACATAATATTCAATGGTGAAATACTAAAGAATTTCTGGAAAAGACAAGGATGCCCACTGTCACCATTCTTATTTAACATTGTGTTAAAAGTAGTTGCTCAAGCACTTAGGCAAGAAAAAGTAATAAAAGGTGTCCAAATTCAAAAGAAAGACGTAAAAATTTCACTATTTGCAGATGGCATGATCTTATATGTACAAAGCCCTGAAAAATTTACAGCAAAGCTTCTAGAGCTGATAAACAAATTCAGTAAAAAATTTACAGCAAAGCTTCTAGAGCTGATAAACAAATTCAGTAAAGTGGCAGGATATAAAATCAACATGCAAAAATCAGTAACATTTCTGTACACCAATAATGAGCAATCTGAAGAGGAAATTTTAAAAATTCCATTTAGGGTAGCAAATAAAGACTCAACTACCAAGGAATAAACTTAACTAAAGATGTAAAAATTTGTACATAGAAAGCCACACAGAATTGTTAAAAGAAATCAAAGAGGACCTAAATAAATGGAAGAATATTCAACATTCATGGATTGGAACACTAAACAGTGTTAAGATTTCTGTTCTACCCAAATTGACTTATGGATTTAATGCAATCCCAATAAGCATTACCACAACATTTTTTCCTGAATTGGAAAAGCTAATTATGAAATTCATTTGGAAGGACAAAGTGCCAAAAACATATGAAAAATAAAAATAAAATTTGTGGAGTCATGCTACCTGACTTTAAAGCTTACTACAAAGCTACAGTGTTCAAAAGTGCGTGGTGAAATTATGGGAACATGGCCGATGTGGTTTAGGCAGATAAGGCTCAGCTCTCACTGAAACAACAGAGAAAGAGCCAGAGACTGCCTTGGGGACCTGCTTTGCTGTACAGCAAACCAGGGCACTGTTTCACAACTCCCAGAAGAGTGAGGGTCAGAGAGATGAAGAAGCCAAAACAAGTAATCATGAGTTATTAAACCTTCCACCTGCTGGGGAGGATTTCCCTTCCCACTCCCAAGATATTAAGGGAGGATAAAACTCATGGTGAATTGTATCTGAGAGGAGAGCATACGTCTTCCTCCCTGCCAGCTCTTGTGGATATATACAGAATGGGAAGGTGCTCTGAGTCACCTAGGAGAGTACTGGACAGATAGGGAAGACAGGAGAAACTCGTGGGTTGCTTGCCTCAGTGTCTGGAAGTGGCACACATACCCAGCCCTCAGACCCTGGCTCCCTGCTCCAAACAGGAGTGTGAAGGCAGATTCCTTGCAAGGAAGAGGGGTCTGGAAGGGTGGAGATTGATTTTTTTTTGTAGTGAGTTTAGTCAGATGCCCCCTCCCCTAGAATATCAGAATGGACCATGACTCAACAGGGAGAGTGGAGGGGGATCTCCTCATACAGCTGTTATGTTCAGCTGCCTAGGTAAAGAAAGGAATTACATCAGAGAGAAGGCAGATACAGGACTCTGGCAAACTGTAGGGAATCTAACCTGCCCAAGGGAAAAGAAGCAGATAGCCTTCTGAAAGGATAACTAACCTAAGGAGACAGTATAGCTCAGGGGAAGAATTCCTGCCTTGCATATACAAGGTCTCTGGTTCAACTCCCAGCTCTTCCTTAAGAAGTGATCCACCAGGTTATCAGGCATCCACCCAAAGCTTTATGACAGGGGACTTATAAACATTCTTTCTATATTAGCTTTTCTTGGATCTCTTATTTTTTCAAAAAAAGTTCCTTTTTAAAAAAAATTTCCCTTATTTTACTCACTAATATCTGGTTCTAAACCTGCAGAAGTAAGGTTGCAGGATGAGTGATTGATGACCACCAGCACCCTGAGAAGATCCTTAGGGATCTAGGAGAGAAGCCTATTTTTCCATGTTTATTTATTTATTTATTTTTAATTGTTTTATCTTCTGTATCCATTTTTAAAATGAGTCACTGAAGTCTTGTTTCTTGTTTGTTGTGTTGCCCCATCCTTTGTTTCTCTGCTTGTTTGTTTTCCTTTTTTTCTTTTTTTTTCTTTTATTCACTGATTCACTCTACCTATGGTATTTTTTTTCTCTTCTTCATCTTTATTATATCTTCTCTTTTCTGTTGTTGTTCTTTCATTCCACCTCTTTTATTTGGTCTCCATTTTTTCTTGTATTTATTACTCTCTTTCTCCTTTTTTCACTGTTTACTTAAAAAATTTTTTTCTTTCCCTCTTTCCTCTTTTCTTTCCCCTCTTCTTGCCATTCCAGCCTTTTGATTCATTCTATATATTTTTCTATTTTCTGTTTCTTTATTCATCATTTCTATTCCACTTTTCTAATCTTATTCCTCTGTGCTTCTTACTTATGTCAAAATTTCAATATCCTAGGTCTCATATGGTTCCTGTCCTACTTTTTACTATTATTATTGTTGTTATTCTGTTTTTCTTCCTATCTCTTTCCTTTTCTTGGGTCTTAATTTTTTTTCTTTTAAGGGAACATAGAAAACAACAGGAAATTGAAAAAGAAGAATGAAGTGTCAAAGTGAAACTTTACTACACACACAACAAAATAAAACCCTAGATAGAAAAAGAAGCTAACTGAACTGAATATATCCATCAAGATAAACGGATGCCTAGACATAAACAAAAAATTACAAGCTAACGTAAGAAACATAAAGACATGGCCCAGTCCAATGAACAAACTGAAAACCAGGAGGAAATGCAGAACATAGAACAACTAATCAGAGATGTCCAAACAAATATCATGAAAAACTTAATGAAAGGAAGAAAGAGATTAAGGATATTAAGAGGACACTGGGAGAACATACTGAAGAAATTATAAACATACATAAAAAGATAATGGATATGGTGATGATGAATGGCATTATCCAAGAAATCAAAATTACACTGAAAGCACACAACAACAGATTTGAACAGGGTGAGGAAAGAAACAAAGATGTGGAAGACAGTATATCTGAAATTAAACGGATATTAGAACAGAGAGATAAAAAGATAGAAAAAATTCAGCAAGGACTTACGGATTTTAATGACAATACAAAATGCACAAAAATATGTATTATAGGCATCACAGAGTGAGAAGAAAAGGGAAAGGGGACAGAAGGTGTGTTAGAGGATATAATGGCCAAAAACTTCCCAACCCTATTGAAGGAGATGGACATAAATGTCCAGGAAGAGCAGTGCAACCTAAATAGTATATATCTTTTTTTTTTTTTTTTTTTTTATTATGGGTAAAAATCAAAATTCTCACAATACATACAAACATTTGTAAAATGATATATAAATATCTTAACAGGCCTACTCCAAGACATATACTTGTCAAATTGTCCAATGCTCAAGACAAAGAGAGAATACTGAAAGAAGCAAGCAAAAAGAGAACCATCACATACAAAGGAAGCCTGATAAGATTAGTGCTGATTTTTCATCTGAAACCACGGAGGCAAGAAAGCAGTGGTATAACATAGTTAAGGTTCTAAAAGAAAAAACTTCCAGCCAAGAATTCTCTATCCTGCAAAGCTGGCATTCAAAAATGAAGGACAGCTCAAAATATTCACAGAAAAACAGAAATTTAGAGAATATGTCAATAAAAAACCTGTACTTCAAGAAATACTAAAGGGAGTTCTGAAAGTCAAAAGGAAAAAAACAGGAGAGAGAGAGTTGGAGGGGATTGTAAGAACAACTAAAAAGATAAAAAGAGAAATTAAAACAACATATAACATACATAAACCTAAAGAAAATGTGGCTAATGTAAGTAATTCCTTGACAGTAATAACATTGAATGTTAAGGGATTAGACTCAGCAGTCAGGAGACACAGATTGGCAGAATGGATAAGGAAATAGGACCCATCTGAATGCTGTCTACAAGAAACCTGCCTTAAAACCAGGGATGCAAGGAAGCCAAAAGAGAATGGTTGGAAAACAATTTTACAAGCAAACAATAACTAAAAAAGGATGGGAGTAGTGTATTAGTTAGCCAAAGGGGCGCTAATGCAAAATACCAGAAATGGGTTGGTCTTTATAAAGGGTATTTATTTGGGGTAGAAGTCTACAGTTACCAGGCCATAAATCATAAGTTTCTTTTCTCACCAAAGTCCATTGCCACGTGTTGGAGCAAGACAGCTGCCGATGTTTGCCAGGGTTCAGGCTTCTTGGGTTCCTCTCTTCCCGGGGCTGCATTTCTCTCTGGGCTTAGCTCTTCTGTTTCTTCCACAAGGCCAGCTGTAGACTATCAGGCAACCTGCTCACTTCTTTTCTCCTGGGGCCTTCTCTCCAACATCAAAACTGCTACTCAAAACTGCAACTTAAAAAGTGCTCCCTCTGCCCTTTGTCTTGCTTTTTATATTCGATTCCTCACCCACCAAGGGATGGGGCTCAACACCGTACTGATGTGGTCCAGTCAACACCCTAATCATAACTTAATCATGCCCAGATTAACAGATCAGTTTACAAGCATGATCCAATTATATTTTTGGAATTCATAATTACATCATATTGCCAAACGGCTACAGAGTAGCTATACTAATATTGCACAAAATAGGCTCTAAATGCAAAACTCTTGTAAGAGACAATGAAGGACACTATATATTTTAAAAGGGGGTAATCTACCAAGAAGAAAGAACAATCATAAACATTTATGTACTTAACCAGGGTGCCTCAAAATATATGAGGCAAACACTGGAAAAATTAAGTGGAGAAATGGAGGCCTTTACACTTATAGTAGTGGATTTTAATATACAACTATCATGATTAGAGAGAAATCTCAGCAGAGAATCAATAAAGGAACAAAGACTTTGAGTAATACATTAGAAGATCTGGGTGTAATAGACATATACAGAACATTACAACCAAATACAGCTGGATATATGTTCTTCTCAAGTTCATATGTATCATTCTCCAGGATAGACCACATGCTAGGCCACAGAACAACTCTCAATGAATTCAAAAAGACTGAAATGATACAAAGTAATTTCTCTGACTACAATGGAATGAAGCTGGAAATCAGTAAGTGGCAGAGAAGCAGATTAGGCACAAAGATATGGAAGTGAAACACTCTTAGACAAATAGTGGGTCAAGGAGGAAAACTCAAAAGAAATCATTAACTAACTTGAAAAGAATGAAAATGACAAAACACTATATTAAAACCTATGGGATGCAGCAAAAGCTGTACTGAGAGGGAAATTCACCGCCTTAATTGCCTATATTAAAAAAGTAGAAACAGCTAAAATCAAAGACCTTTCTGTACTCCTGGAGGAATTAGAAAAAGAACAACAAACTAACCCCAAAGGAAGTAGAAAAAAAAAGAAGTAACAAAGATTAGAGCAGAACTAAATGAAATTGAAAATAAGAAAGCAATGAAAAAAGACAAAACCAAAACCTAGTTATTCAGGAAGATTAATAAAATTTACAAACCCTTAGTTAGACTAACAAATAAAAAAGAGAGAGAAGATGCAAATACACAAAATAAGAAATAAAGAAGGGGATCTCACCACTGACCCCAAAGAAATAAAGAATATCATAAGAGCATACTTTGAAAAATTATATGCCAACAAGAAGAATAATTTAGGGGAAATGGACACATTCCTAGATACACAAAAGCAGACTACATTGTCATTAGAAGAAATTGATGAACTCAACTGATCATTCACAAATAACAAGATAGAAATAATCATCAAAAGCCTCCCAACCTAAAAGAGCCCAGGAACAGACGGCTTCACAGTTGAATTCTAACAAACATTTTGGAAAGAACTAACAACAATTCAGCTTAAACTCTTCCAAAAAATAGAAGTAGAAGGAACATTGCCTAAATCATTCTATGATGCCAACATTACCATAAACCAAAGCCCAACATAAATATCACAAGAAAGGAAAATTACAGACCAAACTCTCTAATGAACCTAGATGCTAAAATCCTCAACAAAATACTTGCTAATCGTATTCAACAATATATCAAGTGAATTATACACCATGACCAAGTGGGTTTCATCCTGGGTATGCAAGGATGGTTCAACATAAGAAAATCAATCAATTTAATACACCACATAAACAGATCGAAAGAAAAAAAATCACATGATCATGTCTATAAATGAAGAAAAAGCATTTGACAAAATATAGCACCCTTTCCTGATAAAAACACTGCAAAAGCTAGGAAGAGAAGGAAACTTCTGAACATGATAAAGGGTGTATATGAAAAATCCACAGCTAACATCATATACAATGGTGAAATCCTAAAAGCTATCCCTCTATGATCGGGAACAAAACAAGGATGCCCACTATCACCACTCTTATTTAACATTGTCTTAGAAGTACTTGCTCAAGCACTGAGGCAAGCAAAAGATATAAAAGGCATCCAAATTGGAAAGGAACAAGTAAAAATTTCACTATTGGCAGATAAAATGATCCTATACATAGAAAGCCTTGAGAAATCTACAACAAAGCTTCTAGAATTTATAAATGAGTTCAGTAAAGTCACAGATTATAAGATCAATGTGCAAAATCAGTAACATTTCTGTTGACCAATAGTGAGGAATCTGAGAAGGAAATTAAGAAAAAAAATCATTTATAAAATTAACTAAAAGAATCAAGTACCTAGGAATAAATTTAACTAAATATGTAAATGACTTATACACAGAACACTATACAACACTGTTAATAGAAATCAAAGAAGACTGAAATAAATGGAAGAATATTCCTTGTCCATGGATAGGAAGTCTAAACATCACTAAGATGACTATACTACCCAAACTGATCTACAAATTTAATGCAATCACAATAAAAATCAACAGAACATTTTTTACTGAATTGGAAGGGCAAGAGGCCCCAATTAGCCAGACATATTAAAAAAGAAAAATGAAATCGGAGGAATCACACTACCTGACTTTAAAACATACTATAAAGCTACAATGTTCAAAACTGCATGGTATCGGCACAAGGATGAACATACTGACCAATGGAACCATAGTGAGTGTTCTGATACAGTTGCTCACATATCATTTGATATTCTGCAAGGCCACCAAGCCCACTCAACTGGGAGAGAATGGCCTCTTCAAAAAATGGTACTTTGAGAACTGGATATCCATATCTAAAAGAATGGAGAGGAACACCATCTCATACCTTATACAAAAATCAACTCAAGATGGATCAAAGATCTGAATATAAGAGCCAAAAAGACTTTGAAAGATAATGTAGGGAAGCATCTACAGGACTTTGTAATAGGAAATGGCTTCATGAACTTCACACCCAAAGCATGAGCAGTGATGGGAAAAAAATAGATAAATGGGACCTCCTCAAAATTAAAAACTTTTGCACCTCAAAGGAGGTTGTCAATACTGTAAAAGTCAGCCTACCTGATAGAAGAAAATATTTGGTAACCACATATCTGAGGATCCTAATATTCAGCATATATAAAGAAGTCCTATACCTCAAAAATAAAAGGAGAAACAACCCATTTAAAAAATGGGCAAGTGACTTGAAAAAACACTTCTCCAAGGAAGAATTATAAATGGCTAAAAAGCATTTGAAAAGATGCTCAACAATACTAGCTATTATGTATTTTTATGTATTTTATTACTTATATTTAAACTTATCATTATTATTTCATTTTCCTATTAAGTGCATTTGGCTATTTTATTGGCTTCATATTTGAAGAAACTTTGGATCACTGAAGGGTTACAACTGGCACAGGGGAGGATCATTGGTGTGGGGTCTCAGTGATGGGGGATACATGAGAGGAAGTTCACCTGGGTGAACTTTATATAAGGTATATAAATGTGTTCAAATGTTCACGGGGCATTGTTAAAGTGGGTGGAGATTCACACAATAACTGAGAGAATATTGAGTTTCCATCCTGGAGAGCTCTGCCACGTTCTCTAATGGAGCAGCAAAAACCCACCGAGTACTGGTGCAATGACTAGAAAAGGAGGATGGTCCATGATGGGCACCTTGATATTGATGACTAAGCTTATGAGCCTTTGCTCTTGAAATTGAAACTTAGCCTACTGTTCAGGTGCCTAAGAGTTGCCTCCTGAGAGCCCCCTTGTTGCCCAAATGTGGACTTTCTCTAAGCCAAACCCTGTATATAAATGCATTACCTTTCCCCCAGCGTGGGACATGACTCCCAGAGATGAGCCTCCCTGGTGCTGAGGGATTTCTACCAAGCACCAACTAGCAATGGATTTGGAAAAAGACCTCGAATAAAAGGGGGAAAAAGTAAGACAAATGATTTTATATGGCTAAGAGACGTCAAAGTGAGTTGGGAGATTATCCCAGAGGTAACGCTTATGCATATCTCAGCAGGATCTCATAGACTGCCAAACTAGATACTACCTCAATTAATGAGACTCCTGAGGGCTCTGGAGACACCCAGGTCTTATGGTCCTGGAAGATAGCTCCAGAGTTTGGTGCCTTTTCAATGGACCCTACTTTGGAGTTTGTGCTCCTGCATGTGACAGACTTGGACTCAGTTATGGATTCCCTACACATGGCTCATCTGTCCCTTCTTTTTGAACCTATAGTTTGTGTTGGAATTGGTAGGGGTACATTCAAGAGACTTAAAATTTTGGGCTGTCCATGTGCCAGCTGGGCCCTGAGCCTCAGTGCATTTGCAACACCTACTCTCCATTTTGTTGGACTCACGTAAGACAACTAACAAGGAGATTAAGATGAACTACCCCCATACCAAGGAAATGAGAGAGCCTACAACTTCAAGCAACAGTATTACATCCATCGGCTGTATGGGATTGAAGCTCCCTCTCAATTAAAGGTGGAGTGGACATTACCATTCCATAATCCTCAGGATTGGGGAATGAACTATGGACTAGAGTAGACTTACTGGTATTCTACTATAGACTTATTGTGATTATAGCAATGGAAGAAATTACAATATTGATTTGGAAGTAGTGGCCACTGGAGGCTCTGAGGGCAAGGAGAGGGAAAAACAGGTGTAATACTGAGGCAGTTTAGGAATTTGGGAATCATCCTGAATGACATTGCAATGACAGATATAGACCATTATATATATTCCCATAACCTACAGAATTGCATGGGAAAGGGTGTAAACTACAATGTAACCAATAATCCATGATCTGTGGCAAGGCCCCAAAATGTGTTTATTAATTTCAAGAGAATGTACTACACCAATGAATGATGCTGTTTGTGTGGGAAAATATAGAAGGTATGGGGAGTGGGGCATATGAGAATCCCTATATCTTTTATGTAACATTTATGTAATCTAAGTATCATATAAAAATAAGAAATTATATTTAATTTTTATTTATTTATTTATTTATTTTTATTGTGGGTAAAAATCAAATTTTTCACAATACATACCAATATTTGTAAAATGCCACACTGATGAAGAAAATATATTTAAAAGAAAGAAAGAAACAAACAAACAAAAAACCTGCATTGTATTGGCACAGGGAGAGACATACTGACCAATGGAACCGAATTGAGAGTTCTCATATAGATCCTCGCATATACAGTCAACTGATATTCAACAATGCCACCAAGCCCATTCAACTAGAAAAGAATGGTCTCTTCAACAAATGGTGCTTGGAGAAATGGATATGCATATCCAAAAGAATGAAAGAGCAATATCATCTCATACTTTGTACAAAAATTAAAGCAAGATTGATCAAAGGTCTAAATATAAGAGCCAAGACAATAAAGATCTTGGAAGATAATGTAGGGAAGTATCTACAGGATCATGTATCAGGAAATGGTTCCATGAGATTTACACCCAGAGCATGAACAATGAAGGAAAAGTAGATAAGTGAGATTTCCTCAAAACTAAAACTTTGCACTTCAAAGGAGTTTGTCCAAAAAGTGAAAAGGCAGCCAACTGAATGGGAAAAAATATTTGAAAACCATATATCTGGTAGTAGCCTAATATCCAGGTTATATAAAGAAATCCTTCACCTCAAAAATAAAAACAACAAACAATCCATTTAAAAAATGGGCAAGTGATTTGAAGATACACTTCTCCAAAGAAGAAATACAAATGGCTAAAAAAGACATGAAGAGATTCTCAACATCACTATCAGGGAAATGCAAATGAAAACTACACTGATATATCATCTTGTACCCATTAGACTGGCAGCTATTAAAAAAACAGATTCTGGGGAAAAGAAATTCTAAGGGCCCTCTCTGCCCCGTCCTACTGTCGGGGCTCCAGCATCACCCTGGGGAATTCAAACCCTGCGGATTTCAACTGAAAGCTACAAAAATGAGCTCCTTCTACAAGAAGCGATTCTGAATTGTGAGCTGTTGGAAGTGTGGTTTGAGGCCATCAGAAGCAAGGGCTTAGGGAAGGCCCTTCCCCCTAAGACCCCAGCCCAGGCCTGACCCCCATTCTCAAACCTGGGTCTCCTCCTCCTCGGCGGTGCTGTCAGCGCACAGACCCATGCGCATCCCCACCCCACAATCCCTTACCCCTGACAGTCTGTATTATATTTTAATGTATATGTGAATATATTGAAAATAATTTGTTTTTTCCTGGTTTTTGTTTTGCTTTTTAGCTTCTACGTGCTAGGATCACGGAAAGACTTTGTAAGGATGGTTTAAGTTCTCCTGCAAGGTTTAATTTGTTATCATGTAAATATTCCAAAGCAGGCTGCCTTGTGGTTTGGGCCAGCCTTGTGCTATGTTGATAAGATTGATTTACTGCTTAAAATCACTTTACTTTATCCAATTTTTACTGAACTTTTTATGTAAAAAATAAAATCAATTAAAGAAAAAAAAAAAAAAGAATACAGGGGACTACAAGTGTTGGAGAGGATGTGGAGGAATGGGAATCCTCATCCACTGCTGGTGGGAATGTAGAAGGGTTCAGCCACTGTGGAGGACAGTTTGGCAGTTCCTCAGAAAACTAACTATAAAACTGCCATACAATCGAGTAATTCCACTGCTGGGTATCTACCCAGAAGAACTGAAAGCACGGACATGAACAGATATATGCACACCAAAGTTCATAGTGGCACATTATTCACTATTGCCAAAAGTTGGAATCAATCCTAATTGTTTTCAACAGAAGAATGGATAAACAAATTGTGGTCTATATATACAATGGAATATTACTCAGCTGTAAGAAGGAATAAAATATTAACAAATGAGATAACATGGATGAATCTTGAGGACCTTATGTTCAGAGAAGCAAGCCAGGAACTGAAGGACATTACCTCACTGATATGAATTAAGCAAATTGAGCAGGCTCACAGAGCTAAAATCTGGGAGGTAAGTTTACAGGAAATAGCAAAGGAGAAGAAGTTTGTGAGCCAATGCCTATATGGGCAAAATATATGATAACATGGAAGTGTGTAGTTGTACAGTGGAGGGGCATGACAGTGGTATAATTATACTTTCTGGTTGGGTGGTGCTGGTTTATCAGGTGGGTGGGATGGGGAAGGCTGGTTGGACTGCCTTCCAGAGAGGGTTGGGGTAGGGAACAGGTGAACACTGGGGATTGGCTGGTACTTGGTTGAAACTACAATCCTGGGAATGCTCTTTTGGCAATATGGCAGTAAGTGTTGCTGGTTTGAAGTGTTGGATGTGGAGGGTATTCAGGAAAGTGCGCACTTGGGGCAGGCTTCTAGGGAGTGTGTAAGTGTTCATCTTGACATAGTGTGTTATATCAGTGGATGGAGACCCACATAATGAGCAGCAAGGTGGTGGACTCCCATCCTGGGGTGGCCCGCTATGTTCTCAAACAGAGGGGCAGGAGTCTCTCGAGTGCATGGGTGGTGCCTAATAGGGGAGGGCAGACCAGTGTGTCAAGCCCTCAGTGTTGTTGGAAGTAACTATGAATTTTTTCCTTCAAGGAGTGAAGCCTAGTGGTTGCTGTGGGTCCACAGTGGAGGGGGAGGTAGGACTAGAATAGATGGAATAGGGGTCATTTTTGGGGAAATGGAAGTGTTCTACATGACCTTGCTATGATGGATACAGGCCATGTTGAATTGCATCAAATTTATAAAAGTGTATGTTCCAAAATGTAAACCATTTACCATGGTTGTTAGCTATGTTTCAATTTGTACATCAGTTGTAACAAGTGTACCATCCACATATAAAATGTTATTAATAGGGGAAGGGGGAAAGGGGGGAGGATGTTGGGTATATAGGAGTACCCTGTATTCAGTATGTGACTTTTCTGTAACCTAAAACTCCTTTGAGGCAAAATGAAAAAAAATTTAAAACACTGCGGGAATAAATGGAAGAAAATGTGACTGCACATATAGGACAACAGATCTTACAGTGATGAAAGGCAAAATGTCACAAAATTTTAAAAATATTTTTTCATTATTTTTTATTATCCTGTATTTTTATTTTTAAAAATTTTTTGTTTTTTATTTCATATTTTTAAAACTATCATTATTATTACATTTTTGTATTGCTTGTATTTGGCTATTTTATTGGCTTCATTTTTAAGAAGTTTTGGATCACAGAAGGGTTACAACTGTGGCAGGGGAGGATCATTGGTGCAGGGTGTCAGTGATGGGGGATACATGGGAGGAAGCTCACCTGAGCATACATAAAAGGCATATGAATGTATTCAAATGTTCACGGGGCATTGTAACAGTGGGTGGAGAATCTCACAATAACTGAAGAAATATATTACCATTCTGGGGAGCTCTGTCACATTCTCTAATGGATCAGCAAGAATCCCCAAAGTACAGGAGCAATGACTAGTGAAGGAGGATGGTCCATTGATGGGCCCTTGATATTGATGACTGTGCATATGAACATTTACTCTTGAATTTGAAACAGCTTAGTATTATAGGGTGCCTAAGAGTTGCCTCCTGGGAGCCTCCTTGTTGTTCAAATGTGGCCTCTCTCTAAGCCAAACTCAGCATGTGAATACATTACCTTTCCCCCAGTGTGGGAAATGACTCCAGGTGATGAGACTCCCTGGCACCGAGGGATTACTACCAAGCACCAGTTAGCAATGCAACTGAAAAAATACCTTGACAAGAAGGGGTAAAAGTTAAAGACAAATGAATTTACATGGCTAAGAGACTTCAAAGTGAGTTGGTATGTCATTTCGGAGGTATCACTTATGCACGTCTCAGCAGGATCTCTTTGACTGCCAAAGTAGATACTACCTCAAATAGCAGGGCTCCTGAGGGTTCTGGAGACATCCAGACATTATAGACAGGGAAGGTAGCTCAGGAGTTTGGTGCCTTGCCAGTGGGCCCTACTTTGGAATTTATGCTCCCCAGACGGACAGGGTTGGACTCAGTTGTGGTTCCCTACACATGGCTTTTCTGTCTTTCTATTTGAACCTATAATTAGTACTAGAGTTGGTAGGTGTATGTCCAAGAGACTTAAATATTTGGGTTGTCCATGTGCAACCTGGGCCCTGAATCTCAATGGAGTTGCAACACCTACTCTCCAGTTCATTTTTCTTACCTTGGCCAACTAACATGGAGGTGATGATGGACAACTACCATACCAAGGACCCAAGAGAGTATACAACTACAAGCAAGACAGTCCCATATATTTTCCTTATGGAATTGAAGCCCCCTCTCAGTTAGAGGTAGAGTGGACATCACCATCCCAGAATCTTCATGATTGGGGAATGAACTATGGTCTAAATTAGACTTACTAATAATCTACTATAGACTTAAAGTGATTCTAGCAATGGAAGAAATTATATCATTGATGTGGAAGCAGTGGCCACTGGAAGTTCTGAGGGCAGGGAGAGGGAAAAACAGTTGTAATATGTGGCCATTTTTGGGACTTGGGAATTATCTTGAATGATATTGCAATGACAGATACAGGCCATTATAAATCTTGCCATAACCTACAGAATTGCGTGGGAGAAAGTGTAAACTACAATGTAAACTTTAATCCACACTTAGTGGCAATGCTCCAAAATGTGTTCATCAATTGCAATGAATGTCTCACTAATGAAGGTGTTATTAATGTGGGAAAATGTGGAAGGTGTGGGGAGCAGGTCATATAGGAACACCCTATATTTTTTATGTGACATTTGTATAATCTAAGTATCTTTAAAAAAATTAAAAGAAATAAAAGGCCATACAGTAGTTGTAAAAGAAAACAAGATCTGCATGCTATTGGCACAAGGATACACATACTGACCCAAGGAACCAAACTGAGTGTTCTGTTATAAATCCTCACATATATGGTCTACTGTTATTCGACAAGGAAACCAAGCTCACTCAACAAGGCCAGAACGGCCTCTTCAACAAATGGTTCTGGGAGAACTGGATATCCATATCCTGAAGAATGAGGGAGGATCACCATCTCATGCCCTATATAAGAATTAACTCAAGATGGATCAAAGATCTAAATATAAGAGCCAAGACCTTAAAGCTCCTAGCAGATAATGTAGGGAAACATCTATGAGATCTTACAGTTGGAAAGAGTTTCATAAACTTTACACCCAAAGCATGAACAATTTTTTAAAATTAGATAAATGGGACCTCCTCAGAATTAAAAACTTCTGCACATCAAAGGAGTTTGTCATGAAAATGTAAAGGCAGCTTACTCTATTGTAAAAAATATTTGGTAACCATTCATCTGAAAAGAGTCTAATATCCAGCATATATAATGAAATCCTACATCTCCAAAATAAAAAGTCAAACAATGCACTTAAGCAATTGGCAAGAGACTGGAATAGACACTTATACAAAGAAGAAATACAATTGACAAGAAAGTGAGGAAAATTAGAAACTGGAAGGACATGCAGTAGAAATTGTCACTATAAATAAAAGATAACAGATCTTAGAGTGCTGAAAGACACAATCCAAAAATATTTTTTCTTTTGTATTTTAATTTTTATTCTTTTTAATTTAAAAATTTTTTTTGGATTTGTTTTTTAGGAGGTTTTAGATTGCAGAAGGGTTGTGACTGTGGATGGGAGGGATCACTAAGACGGGGTGTCCATGGGAGTGGAATTATGGGGAACAGTGCACCTGGGGCATGCCACTGTGAAACATGAATATGTTCAAATTGGTCATAAGAATTGGCTCAGTGGGTGAATACCCACACAAAACCTGAAAGAATATTGAATTGCCATCAGGGAGTCCTGTTACATTCACTAATAGAGTGGCAAGGATCCTTAGAGTACATAGGCAGTGCCTAGTGAAGGAGGCCAAGTTAGGTCTTTTCATATTGATGCTTGTACTTATGAACCTTTTTCTTGTGAAACTGAAACTTAACCTAGTATTTTATATTGCCTAACAGTTACCTCCTGAAAGCCTCCTTGTTGCTCAAATGTGGCCTCTTTCTAAGCCAAACTCAGCATATAAATACACTACCTTCCCCTTGGAGTTGGCTATGACTCCAAGGGAAGAGTCTCCCTGCCACCAAGGGATTATTACCAAGCACTAACTAGTGATGCATTTGGAAAGAGACCTGGAAAAAAAGAGGAAAATATTAAATACAAATGAATTTTTATGAATTAGAGATTTTGGAGAGAATTGGGAGGTCATTCCAGAGTTTATACTTATGCACATCTCAGGAGGATCTCACTGACTGCTACAGTAAACAGTGCCTCAAGCAGGGTGCTCTTGAGGACTCTAGAGACTTCTAGACACTATAGGTGGGGTAGGCAATCTGTGGAATTTGGCACCTGTCAGTGGGCCTTACCTTGGAATATATAATCTATCCCCCCAAAGTATCAGAATTAGACTCTTTTATAAGTTTCCTACACATGGCTCTTATGGCCCTTTTATTTGAACCTATAATTAGTATTATACCCATTAATTATGTGTACCAGAGACTTAAATATTCTGGCTGTTCATATGCCAGTTAAGCCCTGAATTTCAGCAGAGTTGTAGCCTGCACCTACTCTCCAATTCATTGGACTCACCCAGGACAAGTAACAAAAGGGCCATGATTATCATCCTCCTCAAAAAACAGAGTATTTACAACTGCAAGCAAGACAGTTCCATCCATCTGCTCTATGGAATATAAGCCCCCTCTCATTCAGAAGCAGAATGGGCATCACATTCCCCAAATCATCAAGATTGAGGAATGAACAAACATAGGTGGGTGTAGGGACATGAAATGTCCACTTCCCCTGCCCATTAGTTATTTGTGTAAATTTCTGGAAAGGGTAGGGTGGAATTGGCCAGCAATCCATCTTGGAAGGTTCCACTACGGCACACACAGGACCCTAGGTATAGTAATCATTAACCTGCGTATATACTGTCCCTCACTGTTCTGGGACTGTCCCTCACTCTTCTGATTCCCCCCGTATGTACTCACTCACTGTTAATCATTTACTAGGCTACATGCATCCTCGAGCTGCTCTATGCATTAGTTAAATACCCTCTTTGTGCTCTCTAGGCCTATATAATCTTTGTCTTCCCACTGTATGGTATGGTTGCTGCCCAATCAGCTTTCATCAGTATATATGAGTAAATAAATGGCATGACTGCTGCTGGCCTCCCTATGTGGTTGTTTTGTAATATCAAATTATTCAGTCAACCTTCCCGGGGTCAACCTTCCTGCTTACAGATACAACATCCCACACAAGCAGAAGTGCTAAATAAGGCACTTGTCCAGTGAAACCATGCTTTTAAGAAAACGTTCTCCTAAAGATTTAACTAAGATAAGGAAAACATTCTGGCAGCAACTCTGCAAACCCCCTGCCACAGCTATGGAGGCTGTTAGAATTAAACTGCTGGAGGAGTAGAAAAACTTATCAACATTAATGCTGTCTGTTTTGTTTCCATGCAAATTCTAATTGGACCTGAATAGCCACATTGATAAAATTAGTGCTGTTAAAGTTTAGTAACTTTTTAACTGGGCAACCCTATATAAAAAAAGAAAAATGCTAGCAGATTTTGTAGATCTGAAATTAAAATATATTACAAACTAAAAGCCCATAATACTTGTGTAAACTGTGGAAAAGTTTAAATGGGATGCTAATTTGACCATGCTTTCAGTTTTAGTCATATTTTATTTTGATCAGAATTTTTATCAAGGTTTAAACAGAATTTTCAGTTCCAAATCAATAGCTTACTCCTGAACTTTGAGCCTAAGTGTACTCTTAACAAATAATAATCCAAAATGTATGTGTTAAATGTCTGTCTTAGTCTAAGCTGCTAAATTAGTGCTTAACTTTAATTATACTGCTTAAGCATTCCTAACTTGTTGCTGATTACTAATAAAAGTGTTTCCAACAATAAGCTTGCACATTACAGGCAACACAGATTCCAGAAGAGATCTTTAAAGCAGTAAGATCAGAGATGTGAAATGATGGAGAGCTTGGAAACAGCCATACCAAAGGAGTAAGAATAAGGAACCAAATTAGTGAGCTTTATGTTTTTATTGGTGTGTCTTAACTCTTTTTGCGTTTGTCTGTTTGTTCAGTGTATATTTTGATACCCCTGGATGGTAACATTGAATTAACAAATGAAAATTCTTAAAAGAGCTCTATTCAAATGGCCAAAAAATTAAATAAGTGCTTATATTGGCAAATGAGTATAGATACTAATAAAACAAATTAGCAGTATATGTGTCAAATCTTTGAAATGATTTAAATGGTAAGTTTTGACTAATGTAATTATTACAAACCTGTTTCTTAAAAAATTGTTTTTGCCTAAATTGAAATGAATGGTTTATTTTTTCTTCACAAAACAGAATTAAGGATATGAGACTTAAATAGATATAGAAAGAAGGAAAAGGTTTGTGGAAGTGCTGAATAAAATTTGCTAAGTTTATTTAAGGGAGTGTGCTTTGTCCTAAGATAAGATGGCTGGTTTTCATAAAATCAAAATGGAAGTATGTAGGACAAAACTTGAAATCATATGGCAAGTTGTAGAAGGTATTGTAGGGTATGGAATTAAGAAAGGGAAGGTGTTCTGTGAAGGTGAAATTTGTCTTGAGATGAAGTAACTATAGCCTATGTGGTTATGGATAGTTTATTAGAAGTTTGTAAATTCATTGTTTAAACTGAAATATTTAAATGGCTAATTCCAGGAAGCCATTATTAAATAGAAACTGAATTGATGTTGATAACAAAAATAACTTCATAACAGGAAAACCTGTCAGAGTCCACCTCAATCTGCATATTAAAGTGGTGGTAGGAAACAGATCATCTTGATTCCATTGTGACTCTGGGGTTTTCATGAAATAATGGAGAAAGTAGTTTTTCTGTACTGCTAAAGTAAAATACCTGTTAATTAATTTAATCATGGTAAAGGTATAAAAATGAAAAGTAAAGTAATGAGAGGGTTGAGTTCATTTGATATAAGTTGAATAAAAATGTTTAGAAACTTTTAAAATTAAAAATAATTTTCTAACCTGTTAAAGTTGTTTAGGTAAAATATTCATATGAATATTTAAAGATTGTATAAAATTCCCAAAAAATTAACTGTGTTTCTGCATAACATTAGCTAAAATTATAATATTGTTAATCATGCTTTTAATTATTTTAAAGATGTTATATGTCACAGAAACAACTTCTTTGCCTGGAAATCAAGAGGCGGATGCTTTGACTCATATTCATCTGATTTGCCCCACCTCGACTAAAGAAGCAGCTCTATGGCTGCAGAAAGAGAGTGGCCATTGGGGGCTGTCCTGCGGTGGTGCATAAAAGTAGATTATCATAAACTGAAGTAACACCACTGATTTTTGCAGCAGTCCCAAATATTGCTGGTTTATTGCAAGAAATTAGTACCTGTTTATGTCATTATTACTTTGCTTTAGATCTTGCTAAGGTTTTCTTTAGTATCTCCTTAGGCAAGTCAAGCTAGCCTGCATTCATCTTCATGTGGGGAGGCCAATGGTGGATTTTGCAGTGCTTCCCCAAGGCTTTGTGCAAAGCCCAACCATCTGTCCTGGCCTGGTGGCAAAAGATCTGGCTATATAGAAGAAACCTGTGGCTATAACCCTATTTCATTATAATGAGGATATTATGTTAACCAGAAATTCTTTTTCAGATTTAAAAGAAGCCTCAGAACCAATAGTATCTTACATTAAGAGCCTAGAGTGGGCAACAATTTAGATAAGCTGCAAGGTCCTTGCTACTCTGTCAAACTCTTAAGTGTTGTTAAAGTACAATGTTTTTCCACACCACAAAGTCCAAAACAATTAGTGTCCTTTCTGGGGTTTTTGGGGTACTGAAGACCCTTCATCCCTCATTTATTTCAAGTATTAAAACCATTGTATGTGTTAATCATGAAAGGTTGTGCATAGACGTGAGGAGACACCCCCCCCCACCAGCAGGCTGCTTTTAAAAAAGTAAAGAGGGCAATAGCACAGGCTCAAGCATTAAGAAGGGGGGACCCTGACTTATCCTGTGAATTGGATGTGGCCAGCCCCAATATTAGCTTTGGGTGGGGTTTGTTGCAAAGGCAACATTCTAAACAAAAAAACCCTTGGGTTTTAGTCACAATTGTGGGAAGGGGCCAAATTACGATATAGCCCCTTAGAAAAGCAACTATGTGCAGCATATCATGCCTTGTTGAAAGTGAAGTGCTTAACCCAATAGTGTCTGATCACTCTGAAGACTGCCATCCCTATCCAGGAGGTGGATTGCAGATACTAGAAACAAGACAGGAACAAAGGACTGTCATGGGCTGCACTCTGTGGGGGAGAGAGATCTTTAAAAGGACATCAGGGAGACTCCTGCCAGTGGTGACAGGTAACTAGTTGTCTATCATGTCCCTGCCCAATCCTCTAACACCCGCCTCAGGACTTTTGAGGCAGATGCCCTTGCAAAGATCCAGAGCCATACCATTGATACCTGAGAAGTAGCAGAGTGGCTCCACAGGAAAGCAGACATCATGGCTGCCAGATCATGTGGCAACAGTTCCAGCTGCCTGTTACTTGCTAGCAGCTCATAGACATCACCAAGTATCCATCGTGCTCACTCTGACAGCTGTGACAATCACCTCACTGGATGGGACATAATGGTCTAGCACAGACTCCAGTAGCACAATGGCTAGTGGATTACATTGGTCTCCTGCTGATATTGGAAGGGGCAAGGTATACTTTCACTGCTGCAGATACTGCCACAGAACTCTTGTAACCAGCCAGCTACTATTCACTGCCTAGAAAATGTAAGTGCCTTATATGGGGTGCCAGCCCAAGTCGACATGAGCAAAGAACTCCACTTGCCAGTCATCTCATGCAGTCTTAGACTATGGACCAGGATATCATTTAGGCTTTTTACAATATATTTCCATTACTTGTAACCCCAATGGTGCAGGTAATAGAGAAAAGAAGCTTAAATTCAGTGCTGTGTGCTATGGCCCCAGTCCCAGTTAAGATGCTAGCAGCTTGACCATTGCAGGCATTGAGATTATGAGTTAAAGTGCCAGTCACCTTACAGCCCTAAGGGGAAGTAATAATAATTTGTTGTTGCCTATGCCTCAAACTTACAAACGGAAAAATGAGGTCATTTGGCCATGGTACTGGCCTGTGCAGCCTCACTGGTTGGGAATCTTAAGCCCATGGGAATAATCCAGGGTCTCCTATTCCTGCTGAAAACCTATGTATGTCTATGTGAACTCTTCTTATGCCTAAAATGGTTTTTAATGTCACTAAAGGAAACTCAAAAAACTTGGAAAGGGAAAAATGTATTGTATTAGAAACCTCCTCATATAGCCCCCCTACCTGGTACTTTGTTGTCTACTAATGGAAGTGTTGCTTGTATACTGTTAGGCAAGCATAACCTGCCCCTGTCTGTATGAAACAACAAAAGCAAATCTGTAATATGAAACAGTTATCCCCTAAATTGTGTAATTTCACTGTCAAACATTAATATTCTATGTTATGTATATGTTACCCCTATTATTCTGTTGTCTTTTATATTGTTGTTGTAGAATCTGGATGCAATGTTCCAAAGCCCTAACTGCTCAGATGGTATCTCGGAAGATTTACATGTAGAATGGAAGGTGGGAGGGGCATTGGGGTGGAGTGTAGGGACATGAAACGTTCGCTTCCCCTGCCCACTAGTTATTTGTATAGATTGCTGGAAAGGGTGGGGGTGGAATTGGCCAGCAACCCATCCTGGAAGGTTCTGCTACAGTGCACACAAGACCCTAGGCATAGTAATCATTAACCTGCATATGGGCTGTCTCCCATTGTTTTGGGAACCCACATGTTTCCCCCCATATGTATGCACTCACTGTTAATCATTTACTAGGCTATGTGCACCATCAAGCTGCTCCATGCATTAGTTAAACACCCTCTTTGTGTTGTCTAGCCCTATATAATCTTTGTCTTCCCACCGTATGGTATGGTTGCTGCCTGACTGGCCGTCATTGGGCTACGTGAGTAAATAAATGGCATGATTGCTGCTGGCCTCCCTGTATGGTTTCCTTAAAATATCAAAGTATTTGGTCGGCCTTCCCGGGCTTGACCTTCCTTCCTTACAGTGGGGAATGCAACTATGAACTAAAGTATACTTATTATTATTCTAACATTGGAAGAATTTGAAACAATGATATAAAGGCAGTGGCCACCAGAGGTTCTGAGGGGAAGGACAGGGAAGAATAGATGAGACATGGGGCATTTTGGGAACATTAGAATTGTTCTGAATTACACTGCAATGATTGATACAAGCAATTATACATTTTGTCAAAACCTATAAAATGGCATGTTGCAAAGTGCAAAAATATAATGTAAACTATAGACCAGGTTAGTAGCAATGGCTTCAATATGTGTTCATCAATTGTAAGAAATGTACCACATTAATGAAAGATGTTGTTAATGGGGTATATTGTGGGAGGGGTTGGGGGGATATATGGGAATCCCCTATATTATTGATGTAACATTTATGTAATTTGTACCAGTTTAATATTATTTATGAATTCCAAAAAGAAATATAGATTGCTTGTAAACTGGTCAGTTCCTCTGGCATGATAACCCTTTGATTGTATTAGATTCAGCTGAGATATCTGACTAAATTATGTTAAGATTAGGGCTCTGATCCAACCAAGAGTGTGACTCAGCATCGAGTCCCAGGGATAAAACACACTCTCACACAGAAGTAAATACACAGGAGAAGAACACAGAAATAGAGACAGCTCCATAGACATGACAGAGGCCCTAGGATGAGAGATGAGCCTGATATTCTACAGCTGACCTTGTGGAGAGAACAGAAGAGCTGAGCCCAGAAAGAATCGAGCCCCAGGGAGAGAGACAAAGCCTTATGCTGAGATCAGAAGGAGCTGGGAACACAGAGCCTTGAGGAAGGCTGAACCCTAGCAGAGACTGGCAGCCATCTTGCTCCAACACGTGGCAACAGACTTTGGTGAGGGAAGTAAATTACTCTTTATGGCCTTGTGACTGTAAGCTTCTACCCCAAATAAATACCCTTTATAAAATCCAACAGATTTCAGGTATTTTGGCTGACTAATATATAATCCAAAGCTTCTTTAATAAAAAAAAATTAAAACAACCTTAATTCTCAATATTAGAGAAATGTTAAAAAATTTATGGGGTGTCCAACTGATAGAATATTACATAGCTAATATATTATAAAAATGCTTTACTGACATAAAAATGTTTATGGTATTTTTTAAATTAAAAGGATACAAAAGATATAGATATTTCATTTATATAAAATTTAGAGAAATATTTGGAAAGATGTTTGTTGAAATTTTAGCAATGATCCTCTCAAAATGATAGGATTATGAAAAGCCCATTTCTTTTTCTTTATACTTTCCTTATATGTTTTTCCAAAATTTACAAAATACATATGCATTATTTTTATAATTAATGGGAGAAAATGTTAAAAAGAAATGAATCATCCACAAAAGTGACTGGCACAGCAATGTTCTTATAACATTATATATTATTTTAAAATTCCTTTCAATTAAAGAAATTATAACCGATAAAGAAACAATAGGTCTGAAAGATAAATTTTATTAATCCTCCAGCATTAGGCAGCCATTTAGACACTGAAACATCTATCAATTGTTTTTTAAATGGATTTTGTGACAGATACACATATGAAATTCAGGGTTCCAGGAGCTGTACATTAGCAAAAAACACACAAAACTCATGTTTTTGTTTGTTCAAGGTAGTTTAGAATTTGAATTCCTCAGATATTCTGTAGTCAGTTGCCACTAAATATGGAAAGAAGAGTGTGACAAATATCTATTTTTAAATCACTGCAATTCTTCCTGGAACATTTATACTGAAAACACAAAGGATATAAAAATTTAAGTTAAGCACATTTGGGAATATAGAAAAACCTCAAGCAACATAGTCTCTCATCAGCTCGATTTGTTCATAGGTTGGTAGAATTTTGCCTATGGCTGTATGAGCTGTTTTGCCCCAGAGACGTAAATTTCAATTCCCTCTTTAGGATTTGCTGGTGTTAAAAGTTCTTCAGAGGGTTCTTTTTCTCACTAGAAATATTTTCTCTCCTTTACCCACCCTTATCCCTCAAAAAATCTAAGCTATTTACCTGGAATTTTCATAAAACTTGAACCTGAAAAGAGTCCAAAATCTGACATGTAAGAAACTGTATCATAAAACCAAGAGAAGATTTATTTTTTGTTATATAAAGGGCTACAGTGTGGAGATGTACCATCAGATATATGTGGCTCAATTTAAAGAAAATGTAATTGTTAGAGGGGCAGAAACCATACCATTAAAATGTAATGAAATACATTAGTGTTAATTTGTTTAAGCAAATCTCTACAGTGTTGTCACTAATTGACTTCAGTTCTTCAGGTTCATTGTTTAAAAAGGTCTTTCTTTATTTGATCATCCCCCAAATACTAAACTTGCAATTTTCATGGGTCACCAGTGAATGACAGTGGTACTTTAGTTATTTTTAAAAAACACATTAACAAACAAACAAATATAATTATAGAGCATATGGTTTTCTTGAGGTTTATGTAAGATCTAAAGGCAGGAAGGGCAGAATGATGCAGCAACTGACTGTGGCCAAGAAAGAGAGGAGCAGATTTTTTGTGTGTGTAGGAAGGGAGGAGATTGGGAGGGAGTATGTAGGTGATGGGTGAGTTTCACCAATCTTTAAGGGACTTGAATTAGAATATTACCATCAAATGCAAAATTATTTTTATCATTTCTAGATAAAGACTCCCTCCTAAGGAAGGAGAAAAGGAGGCATCCTGTTGGATAATCTAAGTACAGAGTCTGATCTACTTAAGTGGTATGTGAAACATGGAGGTAAGGGAACAAAGAACCAGGAATACCAAGACAACAGGATGAAAAGTCAGGAACAATTAAGGTTGCTCAAGAGGCATAACAAATTGAAGTAGACTGTGGAGAGTGGGAGGGATGGGAGCTGAAACCTGTAGAATAGAGACGCAAGGATAGAGTAGAATGGTACAGAATCCATGAACCTGAGCAACTGAAGAGGAGACAAAGAGGAAATTCTTATGGTGAGGTCATTTGAAGTGCTGAGTTGGGGGCTCTTATCTCTGACTCTTCTGGTTTATTAGGGCTGCTAGGTTGCTTTAGGTGGGTTCTGACAGCCACTTCCTCAGTAATAGCATTCTTCTTACTCTGAGGTTTTAAAGAAGTTTTTATTTATTGAATTTAAAGTGATTTAATGATAGACCTAAAGGTGACAATAGATAAAGGGATGAGGATTAAAGCAAAAGAATATATATATATACATATATATATTCTTTTAATATGCCTATATAGGCATATTTAAAATGTGAAAATGGAGAAAAGAAAATGTTATTTGCATGTCACATGGATAAAAAGCAACAGTGGAGAACCTGTGTAATGAGCCTTATGAGAATTAGATATTAAAAAGAATGACAAAAATCATTTTCTAAATAGTAGTTTTAAAATAGTCCTACTAAATGAAATTGACAATTTAAGTAGAAGGAAAGACAATTAGTAAAGGGAAAATTTTTCCTTCCTTCCTGTATTAGTCAGTCAAAGGGGTGCTGATGCAAAATACAAGAAATTTGTTGGCTTATATAAAGGAAAATTATTTGAGTTAAAAGCTTACAGCTACAATGCCCTAAAGAGTCCAACTCAAGGTTGGACTTACCAAACTCTGCTGCCATGTGTTGAAGCAAGATGGCATGCAACGTATGTAAGGGTTCAGCCTTTTTCTTCCCTTCTAAGGCTCTGTGGGTCCAGCTTCTTCCGATCTCAGCTGTTGGCTGGCATAGGGTCTTCACTCTTTCAGGGGTTCGTTTTTCTCTGGGCCCAGCTGCTTTGTTCTCTTCACAAGGTCTGCTGTAAAGTATCAGGCAAATGGCTCATCTCTCTTCCCAGGGTCTCTGCTATGTCTATGGAGCTGTCTCTCTTCCTCTGTGTATCTAATTTTCTGTGTGTCTCCTTGATTGTGTCCCTTTATATAGCCCACAAAGGGGCGTGGACTCAAACTGAGTCATCCTAATACATAGTCAAATAAAAGCCCTAATCTTAACATAATTTAATCAAAGGCATCTCAGCTGAATCTAATACAATCAAAGGGCATCACGCCCAGAAAAACAGAACAATGTATAAACATAATCTATATCTCTTTTTTTTGGAATTCATAAATAATATCAAACTGCTATACTTGCTTAGTTAAAAAGGTACAAAGAGCTCTGTTAGAACAGCAGTTACAGCAATTCTTCCCAGAACATCAGTTTTATGATTTACCAGAACCAATTCTGATCCTTAGAAAAAAGATTAACACCTTCTGTGATATCAGAATTGAAAATTCTGGCATAAACTAATATACACTCTGTGTAGATGAGTGGTGGGTAGGAAGAATAAAAATGGTAAGGATTCTGGCAATCTCAAAGTCATGAGCATTGTGAAAACGCAATGCATACTGTCTTTTGTAAATGAAGATGGCATCTCTGGCACATTTATTAGGATAGCAGTGTTGTTTCTCTCCTGGACAAAGGGATACTCTGTTCTGAGGCTTCTACAATCCCCTAACTACATGAATTTGCACAGTGGCTGATAAGGGGTGTAGCCTGTGACTAAGGAAAAGAGATTTTCTCTATTATTACTGAACAGCCTATTAAAAAACAAATTAGCAATTCTGGACTCAAGCTTACATTATGCAAACTAGTCCAGACCAAAAGATAGTATGTCCACTGGCAAGAATATTTACTACTGTAGTATTTATAATTAAATATTATTATAATATTTTTACATATCAATTTCCTTTTTTGACATGAATTCTTTTTAAGAACATAGAAACTACATTGAATAATTATGTTTGACTAAAATTTCTTTCTTTTGTATAGTTTAATATATATCACCATGCCAAATTTCTTAGACTTTTCCAGCTAAACACTTTTTTCTTGGATTATTCACAACTTAAATTTATGTGTACATTCTATTTTCTAAGCTCCTAAAAATAAATAGCTACCTTCTAATTAGTTGGAAAGAATGATATTGCTATGTTTACCATTTATACTAGGCACAGTGCCAGGAGGGCATAAAACCCATGCAAGAAGGGATAGAACATAATCTACACTGTCTGTACCACTGTGAAATAATGCATTATTCTAGGAAGGGGGCAAAAAAAAAAAAACAAAAAAACTGCTGTCACTTTAACCTGTAGGCTTTTGTGTTGAAATAGACCAGATGATTCTACAAAATCAACATAAATGAGAAGATCCATACTCAAATGAATAAAAATGATTAAGTTAATTAAGGCTAGTTCAGAATTTAGGGTCAGTCAAATGTCATAATTCGTCCCTTAAAAGTATTTGACTGTAGGAGCCAGTGTGTATAGCTTTAAATGGAAATTCTTTAGTCTGCATCCTGTAAGTATTTTGCTACTCACTTTGAATAAGTGCATGTATTGCTTTAGAACTCTTCTCATGCTTTACATTTGTTGAAGGCAGAATGTAAGATCTTCAAAGGCAGAGATCTTAGTTTTATTTACTGATGCATCTCAAGTGATTAGAATTGTGCCTGGCACATACTAAAAGCTTAAATAATATTTATTAAATAATTGAAATGTATGTTTTGTCCCAACTGAGATGTAAGCTCTTCCTGTAAATATTATAATCATCAATATTCTATGCCTTTGTATCTCCAAATATAAGCTATTGGATATATATGGACATTAAATTAATCAGTGGTACTTAAGGTTTGTTGGTCACATATCCCCAATCCTTTCAGGAATCTGTTAACATTTATACATCCTTTCCCCAGATAAATGTCTATCCCTATGAAACTTTTAGAAAGTTTCAAGAAGTTTAGGAACCACATCTCTGAAGTCATCCATGTTTCCATTCATGGCTTCTTAATAAATCAAGAAAACTAAAAGGAGAAGGGTCCTCCAGGTCAAGACTGAGAACCAAGCCAAAAAACTAAAGACAATAGAAAAATTCTTCAGTTATCTGGGTAGGAAACAGGGCAGAATATCCCCAGAAGGCTAACTACATAAGCTTAACAGGTACCTGGAAATAATCTGTATGTCCTTTTATCTTTTTCCCTTTCTCTTGGAAAAGTCACTGGGCCTGTAATACTTGTAAACTTGGCCAAATGCCCTTCCATTCCAAAGTTTCCTCTGACCTGTTTTGTGGAGATTGCTTCACCCTAAATAGGACTCTAGTTTCTGTGTTCACAAACACTTGGCACATGTTTGGAAATTGATGAAGTGTATAGGTAAAACATATCAGAGTCTATAAGTAAAAACATGACTTGAAACAGCTATTGAAATGAGAATATTGTTTTACTGCTTTTGCTCAGTTTTATTCTTAACAATGTCAGTTCTGATCCAGCATGCTCTACCCCTTCTCTGTGCATTCACCCCTAAGGCTCTTTGGTAACTACTTTTCTTTTTAAATCTCTTTGTAAAGTCTAGTGCTTTCTCCATCTGCATGACTGATGCAATAGTTCTGATTCTAGAATGTTAAACAATGGAACATTCTGTTTTAGTCAGAAAGAATATAAACTCCTTATGTATGAGAATGTACCTCTATATTTTAGAAGATAATAACTTATTCTTAACTTTCATTTATAAATTTCCAGCATTTAAATATCACAATGGGGAAGCGGCTGTGGCTCAATCAGTAGGGCTCCCGTTTACCATATGGGAGGCCCCGGGGTTCGGTTCCCGGGGCCTCCTGGTGAAGGCAAGCCCTCCCGCACGGCATGGTTAGCTGA
Source organism: Tolypeutes matacus (assembly GCA_026826555.1). Lineage (NCBI taxonomy): Eukaryota > Metazoa > Chordata > Mammalia > Cingulata > Chlamyphoridae > Tolypeutes > Tolypeutes matacus. Next base: position 2,354,329 of record JAKSZT010054512.1, read on the forward strand.
CCCAGCGAGTACAAGCAGCAAGGGGGGGATAAATGAATAAATAAATAAAATCTTAAAAATAAATAAATAAATAAATATCACAATGGTTTACAGTATTGAAATAGACAATGTATTACCAGAATTTAAAGATTCAATAAAAATTATGAAATTTCATCCAACAATACAATCAAAACAAAGGAATGACATCCAGTAATATAAATTAATATCAACCCTTTAAATATATTTTCAGTTGCTCTGTCACTCATTTCTCTTTTACCATGTACAAAGTTCCAGAGATTGATGCCTTATCAGTTGGCTATACTTTGGAATCTGCTCCTGAGAGTGGCAGAGTAGGACGCAAATAAGTCCTCCCTGTACATGGTCCATCAGTCCCTTCTATTCAAACCTATATGTGGTGCTGGAGTTTGTAGGTGTACTTCCAGAGACTGGAGCCTTTGGTCTGCCCATGTGCCAGCTGGGCCTGGAATCTCAGTAGAGCTGCAGCTCCTACTCTATAGCTCAATGGACTCACCCAAGACACCTGGAGAGGAGATGATGATGGACAACGGCCATCCCAGGGAATGGAGAGAGTCTGCAACTGCAGGCAGGATAATCCCATCCATCTTATCCATGGGATATAAGCCCCCTCCCACTTGGAGTTGGAGTGTACATCACCATCCGAGTCTCCTCAGGATTGGGGGAAGAGCTATGGACTAGAGTGGACTTACTGGTATTCTGTTATAGACATATTGTGATTCAAGCAATGGAAGAAATTACAACATCAATGTGGAGCCAGTGGCCACTGGACGCTTTCAGGACAGGGAGAGGGAAAAGCAGCTGTAATACAAGGGCTTTTTTGGGACTTGGGAATTATCCTGAGTGACATTACAATGACAGATATAGGCCATTTTACATCAGCATATACCATGCAGAACTGTGTGGGAGAGAGTGTGGTCTACGATGTGAACTATGGTCCATGCTTAGTGGCAAAGCCCCAGGATGTGTATATCCATTGCAGGTGATGTGCCACACTAATGAAAGATGTTTATGTGGGAGGTTGTGGGAGGTGTGGGAGATGGGGAACATGGGAATCCCTGTAATTTTTGTGTAACATTTATGTAATCTAAGCATCTTTTAAAATATTTTTAAAAAAGAGTAAAAAAAAAAAGAAAAAAAGAAAGCATAGGCACGTAACACGCATGCAGCCCATGTTTAGGGCTACCCTATCTCACACAGGATAGCTGTCACACCCATAAAATGAGATTAGTCAATAGAAGAGTGCCCGGGAAATTATAAATAAAATAGATTTTTATTAATCCAAAAAAAAAAAAAAAAGAAAAAAAAAAAAAAGATACCTGAATTCAGATGGGAGATAATGCATGAGACCGGATCAAAAGATCTTTGTAAATTCTGGTTGAAGCCAATCTATGATTGTCGCTATTTCAACAGGAGGATTTGAGACAAAATTGTGACTAAATGAAGAAACATCATGATTTCTATTACCTGAAAAGCATTTTCATCAATGACTTACAAGTAGCTAATGGTTCTTTAGTGTTGACCCCGTCTTTTTTGACCTTTTATTTTTACTTTAATAAGAATATCTTCTAAGTATAATACACTGATTTTTCTACCTTTAAATATGTGCAGGAAGAAAGAAATTCTGTTCCCTGGAGAAGGGATTCTAGGTATAGAAGGATCATAAGTCTACCAAAAGAACAGAATTAATTCCCCAGTTAACTTTATCAGTTTACAAAGAGCCAATGTCAATATTTATGAAGAAATCAAGTCAAGAAAGTTTTCCCTCTGGAATTATGATGAGGAACATGTCAAAATGAAGAAGTTATACTTCTGTTTTAAAGAAATTATTCTCCATCTTTTAAAGATGGTTATAGAGGGATTTGGGAGGAACTAACAAACATGGAAACACCTGGACTCTATTTCTACCTCTGAGAGTAATATACTATGAGATTCTGGACATGTCACTCTACCTTCCATTCTCATCTCTATAGAGTTGTAGAGTCAAGATAGATGGAATTTAAGCGCCATAGGCCCTGAATTCCTTAATTTTAAGATCTAGAATCCCAAGTGATTCAGGTGTTAGAAGATTTGTGAGGATCTGTAACCTAGACCGTCATTACATTGATTTGGGCAAATTGTAAACCAAATTGTATTCCTTGAACTATAACACTAATGGTAAAATTTAGCACAGAATTTTGTATGCCATATGGATTTATGGGGGGACATTATCATTTTATAACATATTATAAACTCTCTCAGGAGAAATCCTCATTTGGTCTGAGTCTCAAGCAAATGGTACATTGTTATATCATGAAAAACATGATAGCATGAATTATAGAACTGATCAGATTCCTTCTTTGTATTGGCTACCAGAGGCTTAGAGCACACCTGTACTATTTATGGTATGCATATTTGTATTAGCCTCATTCTTAGGTTTCATTTTATGTTCCTACACTGCTTTGCTTATTTTTACTTTTGGGCCTCATCTTAGTTTACCACAGGACTGCCAATGCAGCATTACCAGAAATGGGTTGGTTTTTATAAGTGGAATTTATTTTGGGGTAAGAGGTTATAGTTCTGAGGTGGTTAAATGTCCAAATAAAGGCATCATCAGAGATGCTTTCTACCAAAGTCAGCTGCTGTTGATCCTGGCATCCTGCCACATGGCAAGGCAAGAATGCAGCCCATTCCTGCCAAGTTTCCTGCCTTCCCCGACAGGCTCACGTTCTTCCAGAGTTCATCTGTGGGTGATCAGGCATATGACTTGTCTCTTTCTGGGCCTCATTCTCAGCCTTGGCTTCTCTGAGTTTCCCCCCACCCCAAGCTCAGCTGTAAGCAATCATGCATATCTCCCCGGGCCTCTTCTCCTTGTGCCTCTTTGGACTTGTCTGTTCTTCTGCAGCTATAGGTGAAACTAGAGTCCTCTTCTCTCACATGGCAGGGTCAATATGTCAGAACTCATTTTCTTTGTGTCTCTTCTTTCTCTGTGTGTGTTTTCAGTTTATATAAGACCTAACAAGAGGTTGGAGACCTAATCTTGGTTACAATTCACTGATGTAGTCCAATCAAAATTGATAAAGTGATCTAATCAATGAGCTAATCAAAATTTCCTTAACAGAATTTAATGCAATCAAAAGGCCCCAACCAAAAGAAATGGATTGGTTCAAGAACATAATCTTTTTCTGAAATTCACAAAATTCAAACTGTCACAGGCCTACATTTAATTTTCTTGCTTAATGTTTTGAATTCCTCTAAGCTGCTTTAGCCTTTTAGAAAGAAGGCAGGTTATACATAAACCATAAACAAATAAACATAGTTATTCTGTAAATTGTTTTTAACTGGATTAATTTTCTCTTGCTGCTGCAACAAGTTTAGTGGCTTATATAATACAAAAATATTATTTTACAGTCCTGAAGGTCAAAGTACCACATAGGTCTCATAGTGCTAAAGTCAAGGTGCTGGCAGGGTTATAGGGGAGAATCTGTTTCCTTGCCTTTTACGTCTTCTAGAGGCTGCTTGCCTTCCTTGGCTTATGACCCCTTTCCTACATATTCAAAACCAGCAATGTGACATCTAGCTGACCATTCTTCTGTAGTCACATATCCCTCTCACTACAACCGAGAAAGTTTCCCCTCTTTTAAGAAACCATTTGATTAGATTAGACCCACCAGAATAACCTGCATTATTCTCCCATCTCAAGGTATTTAGCCTTAATCACCTTTGCAAAGTTCCTTGGGCCATGTAAGATAACATAGTTATGGTTTCCAGGGATTAGGAACTGGGCATTTTGGGGGAGGAATTATTATGCCTGCCACATTAACTCTGATTTGTTATCAGGAGAGGAAGAAAAATCAAAACATTCAACAGGTTTAGTTAAAATTTCATTCATACTAATAGTAGTTAATACCGAAATCTCACACATCATTACCTTCTCTATAGATCTTTAATGCCAGAATAAAAAGGAGGTAGGAAAGCCTGGACCAAATTAACAAAAAAAACCTTCTATAGAATTTTAAAATACCATTTATCTGGAAGTTTCAGCATGAGAAACAGACTCTGATCTTCATAGGAGTTACAGTATCTGGCATATCCAGATAGTTGGTGCAATAGATTTGCTACAAGGAAAGAATTTTCATGAAGGAACATGGAGCAACCTGGAGTGGGAAGGCAGTAAAAGGTCATTATTTGCAAAGAGAAAACTGAGGCAAATAAGCGTTATCCAATGACAACAGTCAGTGTCATACAGAAAAATGACTTTGTCACTTTTATTATCCCTTTTTCAGCCTTCATTTTCTTCTGCCAGAGTTCTAAGGAGATGGTATGAAATATATATATATTTCATTATATACATAATATTTTATATATATATAATATATATATATAACGTTTTATTTCATATATTTTAAATTTGCTTCACTTAATCTCTGGAGGACTTAGGTACCACAAGTAAGGTGATAGATGTGTTCTTCTTTTGTAGTCACTGTAACAATATGAACTCTGTACAGCAGCCTGAAAAACAAATCAAAGTAGACTACAGAGGGCACAAAGAGGATACATCACTTATTTGAGGACGTGTAGTGGCTGGAGAGAGCTATCAATTGTAGCATCCAGAGGAAGAAAATAGCCGAACATATCCAAGAAGATTAGCCTTTAGAGCTCTATGAGCTGGAGTGCATCTGGAAAAAATGTTGTTGACACCATGTGCTAATTAAGCAATGCACATATTGAAGTCCATGTGAGATAGTCTTAATGGACTCACTGAACTGGAACAAACTAAAGGGATCAGGAGTTCCAGAATTTCTACAGGTGCCAGCAAGGCCAGAAAAATACCTTTTTATTATTACCATTGTACACCAAATATAATGAAAGGTTAGTATGGCCTGAGAACACATGGGTGGTGGTAGCTCTATTATTTTAAAGCATGGCAAGTATGAAAACTATAAAAGTGTGTAATCTCAGACATGCCAGTTTTTCTGGGCCTCTTTTCTCATTTGTGATATGAGGGATTTGGACTAGATGGTCTTTGAGTCCCGTCAGCTCTAAACTATAATATGTGAGTTGTGAGATTAATGCATTCGGTAACACAGAATAATTGCTAAGAATATTGCTAAATACAACCTCTCCGAAATAGGTTAGAATGATTTATAACACCTTATACATATGCAAATAGCATTACCTAGGGACTTAGGTAGAGAGAAAACACTTAGAGACATCTCAAAAACCTTTGAGATGAAAAATACAAGTTTCAAAGAGGTATATGTAATAAAATTTTCTTAATGTAAATTTAAAAATCACACAAAACAATATCGTTATAGGTATATATATAAATAGTAAAAGTATATAAATCATGTGCAGGAATAATATACACATAACTTCAGGATAATGGAACTCCTAGAAGGGGGTTTGCTGAGAAGGGATAGGACTTTAGCTATATCTGTAATATTATTTTTTAAGGAGGCCTTAAATAAAATATGGCAAAGTTTAATATTGAAAATTAAACTATATTAATAGTTCATATATTACTTTTGAATATTTAAAATATTTCATCTCTAAAAATGGTACTTTTTAAATGAAAAATGACTGTTAGGAATATACACGAAATAAGGGTCTGCAAACTATAGCCGTGGGTCAAGTCTGGCCCAGTCTGTTTTCAATGGTTTTTAGCTAATAATTTTTTTTTTTTTTACATTTTAAAAGAGTTGATAAAAGCAAAGCAAAACAAAATAAAAACAAAGAAGTATAAGTGACAGAGAACTCATGTGGCCTACAAAGGCTAAACTATTTATTATCAGGCCTTTTACATAAAAAGTTTGCCAACTCTGGTCTAAAACATTAGTTGTGCTTATCTCTGGGTTATTGGATTATTGGAGATTTTGATTTTTCACTGTTTGCTTTTGTATTTTTTCCAAGTTTTCCATAGTGCTTTTGTGATCAGGAAAATAAAAACAATTAAAGTGATTTTTAAAGAGCGACTGAAAAATGTGCTTGTTTATTGGACTGAACATTTCTTCTGCTATTTGATTCAAACTCTTAATTACTTAGCAAATCTTTTTTCATAGTTATTACAAAGGCAAACTTGGATCCCACATCCATCTTGATTATCAGAAATTCTGAATTAGCGATTTCCACATTAAAGAGTTTGCTAATGCTTCTGATAAGGGTGATGGAGAAAAAGTTCTATCTCAGATGAGACAGGTACGATTTCTTTTAAAAGCCTCAGGCTTGGCCCTATAACCTTTCAGATCTCATACTACTCCCTAAATCTGTGTCACTGATATTTTTACCTTTATCAGGAATTTCCAAGGACCTCTTGTTTTGTGCTACTGACATAAGGTGAAGTTTTAGAAGTTGTGATTATAGATTTAGTAAATGTTTTCATTTGCTCTGCTATACAAGAGATCTATAATTGAATCCCTTACATTCTCGACTTCATAAATGGTTTTATTAGCCTTATTTCCACATTCCTCAAATACCTTGCAACTTGTAGCAGTGCTTGGTATGCAACATGATTAAATGTCTCTATATCATGCACACATTTTTAACACCAAAAAAAAGGTTTGCACAAATGTTTACTTCCTTTTCCCGGAACTTTCTAAGGGTATATGAATTTCTTATAAACCAATATCTATGGAGGCAGTGAGAAATTCTTTGCCAGTAAAAGCCCTGCAAAATACTATGGGGAAGAGTGTGACCTACAATTCAAGAAAATAGAATGTAGTGCAAGTATTATCTTAAAACAATATTTTCAATATGGTTATTTTAAACAGGATACTTTTAATCATAATGCATTTTAAATGTTCTAAAATCTCAAAGATAAGCATATCTGGATACAAATTTCTAGAACAAAGCACTTTCTTGGAAAATGCATGTTACTGTAGGTTGTGATTTTATAGATTCTGTCTCTGAGGTTTGGGAAAATGGAATGAATGAATAAAGAGAATTGTAAAATGTTAAGTAGCTTGCTCTTTCATTGATTCATTTGAGCCTTACATCACTATATAATTTCTTCATGCATCAGTCGAAGAATAGGTCCCATAGAATTTATTTTTTTAATCTTATAAATAAAAACATTAATGTATGCATATTTGTGCATACTCAAAAAGGCTCTTTATAGGACACAAAGCTATAAGTATATTTTTTTCCATTGATTACCAATGCCTTAGTCATTTTTCTACTTTTAATTAAAAAGATTCAAAATCATTTCCACTCAACTGCATGTTTTTCAAATTTTAGTCAGATCCCCCACTGCTCTGATGTGTCATACTTGGTTGTTACAATAGTCTTTTTGCAAAGTCAGTCAGGTTATATTTTGCCACAGATACGTTATAAATTCTAAATAATAAGAATTTTCTCATGCTAAAGGTAAAAAAATACTGCTCCCCTCCCCTCCCCTCCCATCCCCTCCCCTTTCTCTTCCTCCCCCTCCTCTTTCAGCCTTCTCCTCCTCCACCTCCTCCGCCTCCTTTCTCTTCTTCTTGTCTTTCTCTCTTTGTTCTTAAACGAAAGAATTCTTTAAACAAACATGATAAAATTTGAATCTGAACACTATTATAGGTGAACGCTTTGAATCCTGACTCTTAGAAAAGACATTCTTATAAATACCATTGTATATCAGATAAGGTGGGGCTGTCTTAGAAACTATCCATTATTAACTGATAGGACTTTAAAATTTTGATTAACAGATTAACTACACATTTCAGATTTAAAGTAACAAGAAAATAAATCTATTTTTTTATATATGAACAGGTTTCCCTATAGGTCAAAGAAGTGAGATGATTTTGTATGTGAGGGAGGGAGAACATGTAAAACCATTCGATTAACTGAAACGGTAGGAAATGATTCAGTAACATCAATTGCATTTTTAAAAAGAAAATATTTCTATCTATACTGAAATATGAATGGAAGGATAATAAATATTAATAGTGATTATTTTTAGATGTTGGGGTTTCTGGATTTTGATTTTTTTCTTTTTCCTTGCTTGTTTTTAAAATGGAAAACGTTGCTATTTCAATAAGAAAAATACAAAAATACATGAGAACAACAAGAACAGAAATCACTTAAAATAAATACCTCCATTTTAAAAACGATTATATGACAATGCTAAAAATATATAAGAATATAAGAAAAAATAATATATAATAACTATACCAAATATTGTTCTGGGAAGATGGATGGATGTCATATGGCAGAACAAGGGAAACCCAGCCTTTGCTGAGTTATCAAATAATTCTTCCTGTGTGAGAAAATAAGAACACTCCTTCCAGGTAGCTTGCCTCCTGTTTCTTCCTCTGGGAAACATGGCCCACTGCAGTTTCTGTAGCATTTTTTTTCCCAGTTAGGCTAAAAGTTACAACATGCTGACTGTGTGCCTTCTATATCCAGAATAACACTTTACTTGTACCTTGAGCACTCGATCAAGATTTTTATGTAATTTGGAGGTTAATAGTCCCTGTAAGTCTTTCCTTAGGAATAAGTTACAGGCTTAGGGAACCCACTAAGGTACTAACCCTTTCCTGTAGTTATGCAGTAAGTAACCTAAAAACAGTAATGCACCTCCTTAACTACCTTGCTCACTTCTTAGGGAGAGACTTAGGCACAGAAGAGAATACAGCCAAATGCATTTTATTTTATTCATTGAATCTATAGCGCTTATTACCCTCTAGGCACACATATAATACTGCACAAAAATCTGGTTTGGATAAAGTCAGTTTTGATCAAGAAAAGATTTGCTGATAAGGTTCAAAAAAAAAAACACTTGTACTTTTTGTTAAGATCTGGCTCCTCTATTTTGAAATCTCTACTATGTAATTGTGAGCTTAGAAATGGCAGTTACTGAAAGAGATAAAGGACGTGTTCTTCAGCAACCAAAATTATTTTTAAGGCCCAGAATGGAATGAACTTCTTTAATTCCTACCAATATGCCACTTCACTTGCTATCAGGCAGTTTCTTGTTGGGCTGGAAAGGTTGATCTGTATTCGAGTATTTGGTAACACTGAAAACTGTCACAAAGTGGGGCAGAAACTAAGAGGTTATTTTCCAATATAAAAGTAATTTATTTACATTCTACATCACTAATATGACATAGGGTCTTTTTTTAAACAAATAAATATTATTGATACATATTAATAAAACATAAATCCATCCAAGGTGTACAATGAATGATGTTTGGTATAAGCACATAGGTGTGCATTCATCACTTCAACCATATTAGAGCATTTTCATTATTCCAATAATAATAATAATAAACAACAAACAAACAAACAAAACTCATCACTTCTCCATCTCTCTATGCTTCCCCTGCTATACATAGCTGCTATTCTGTTCTGTCTCTCTAGTTCATTTGTATTTTTGTTTGAAAAAACAATCTTGTATATGTAATATCACCTATATTCCTATTTTACATGAAGTTTCACTATGTTATACAGTTCCATGTTACATTTTTTTTAGCTTTCCTTCTAGTAATATACATGACTTTGACTTACCTATCAACCACTGTCATACCTATATCATAGCTCTGTTAGCTACAAACACTATGATGTGCTTTCCATAGTTTTAAAAAAATTTTTTAAATTTGTTTTTGTCTTTTTAATTTTTTAAAGATATTTAGATTACATAAATGTTACATAAAAAATACAGGGGATTTCCACATACCCCGCTCCCCAAATCTCCCACACTTTCCCACATTAACAATATCTCTCAGTGTGGTACATTCATTGCAATTGATGAACACATTTTGGAGCATTTCCACTAAGCATGGATTATAGTTTGCATTGTAGTTTACATTCTCTCCCACCCAATTCTTTAGGTTATGGCAAGATATATAATAGCCTTTATCTGTCATTGCAATGTCATTCAGGACAATTCCCAAGTCCCGAAAATGCCCCTGTATTACACCTCTTTTTCCTTTCCTTGCCCTCAGAACCTCCAGTGGACACTGCCACCACATCAATGATATAATTACTTTCATTGATAGAATCACTATAAGTCTATAGTAGAACACCAGTAAGTCTACTTTAGTCCATAGTTTGTTCCCCAATCCTGAGGATTCTGGGATGGTGGTGTCCATTCCACCTCTAATTGAGAGGGGTCTATGATCCCATAGGGCCAATGGATGGGATTATCTTGCTTGCAGTTGTAGACTTTCTCGGTTCCTTGATATGGTGGTTGTCCATCATCACCTCATTGATAAAAAAAGGGGAGAATGTTGGGCATATGGGAGTCCCCTGTATTTGGTACATGACGTTTCTGTAACCTAAAACTTCTTTGAAGACAAAATGATAAAAGTAAGATACTGGGGGAATAAATGGAAGAAAATGTAACTGTACATACAGGACAACAGATCTTACAGTGATGAAAGGCAAAATGTAAAAAAAACTTAAAATATTTTTTCATTATCTGTCCAGTTTTTCTCACCTTGAATGGATTTTAGAATGTAGCATCACACAGTGAGAAGAAACAAATCAAAACAAAGTAGAAGACTAGGTTTCTGGATTAAGCTTTATGACTACAATAGCCCTAGCCGACTTTAGACACAGATCAAATTGCTTAATGCCTAAACCTTAACTTTCATATCTCCAAAATGGGAAACCAGTATTTATCATCCCTATCTCACAAGGATTGCTCTGAGGATAAAAAAAATTAGATAATTCATGTAAAAGAACTTGAAAACTATAAAGCACCATACAGATGTTAAACATACTGATTTCAAAAGCTTCTTACAAAAATTGGGAGACAATGCGGATTGAGAGGAGGAAGGTGTCATGGCACACCAGACATCCGATAACACAGTGATAAAGGGAGGGAAAGGGGGGAAAAAAGAAGAGAGAATGGAAATAAAAATGAATATATATATATATATATATATATTTTTAAAAGGCATTTCCTTTGCTTTTTTGCCCATTTTTTGAATATCCCAATCCACTAATTATATTTTATTTTGTTTTGTTCTTTGTTTGATTATTTGTTTTTTTTTTCCTTCTCTCTCTATTTTTTTTTTTCCCCCTGAGTTTCCTTATGTTGTCTCTTGCATGGAAGCTTATCACACTTGTTTCTTTTTCCTAGTAAGTGTATTTGATTATTTTATGGACTAAATGTTCATGGAGGATTTGGATCACAGAAGGGTTACAATGGGTACTGCGGGGGATTATTGGGGGGAGGGTGTCTGGGGGGGGTTTCGTGGGGACTGGTTCAACCGAATATGCATGAAAGATATACAAAATCATTCAAAGGATCGGGGGATGGGGCATGGTCACGAAGGGTGGATAATCACACAATAAATGAGGGAATCTGAATTCCTAGCCTGAAGAGCTCTGCCACAATCTCCAAGGGAGCAGTAATAGTCCTCTGAGTGTAGGGACAGTGCCTGTCAAAATAGGATGACCCACTGATGTTTTTTTTTTTTTGTTTGTTTGTTTGTTTGTTTGTTTTTATTGATGACTACCCTTGTGAGTTTTTGCTCTTGTAAATGAGACTTAGCCTGCAGTTGTGGGGTGCCTAAGGGTTGCCACCTGAGAGCCTCCTTGTTGCTCAAATGTGGCCTCTCTCTAAGCCAAACTCAGCATATGATTGCATTACCTTCCCCCCAACGTGGGACATGACTCCCGGGGATGAGCCTCCCTGGCAACGAGGGATTAATACCAAGTGCCAACTGGCAGCTTTGTGCAGTGGCAGTATCGTAGCCAATGAGGTTTATCCGAGGCACGATTATTGCTAATTGAAAACTTTTCCCAAGTGCCAACTGGCAACACAACTGGAAAAAGACCTTGAATAAAAGGGGGAAACGGTAAAGACAAATGAGTTCAAGTGGCTAAGAGACTTCAAAGAGAGTC